>CM076573.1:510748032-511207521 GCA_034641835.2 Pinus albicaulis | reverse complement strand
ACATGATCTAGATCAATTTCTGGTTGAACAATGTTGGGTCTAGGAGGTATGGTCTCATTGATTGGATGGATCATGACCACAGGTAGCAGTGAAGATTCCATTTTGACAACATTAGACAAACTGGGATGTGTAGAAACAACTTGAGCTAACTTTGGTTTATGGAAATATGATGTTTCTCGAGAGGTATGAATTGTACTTGATTCGCTAGATCATGATCGCCTTTGCCTACCAGAAGTAACGTCTGGTGGTAAAGGTGGTTTTAACGCTAGTCTATGTGAACGATAGGGGAAATGATTTTGTTCTTCCACGATTAATGATTTATTTTAACCAAAAAAAAATAAAAATAAAAGGGTAATGCTAGGCAAAATGGTTTACCAAGAAAATGTGAACTGCAAAATACGTCTTGGTGAACCAAGAAGTACCACCAGGAAATCTCCTCGAATGTTGTGCTCGGTGTATCAAAATTTACAAGGCAACTGAATCGGTTCATTATGGATGGATAGCACCTAAATATTTTCCTCCCAAATATACCCGAAGGTACGTGTAGGTCCAAGTCTGTATTAGCGTTGTCTGATGCGAAACAACACAGTGAGAGCACCCCTTTAGACTTATCGTACTGTAACACAGCCCGATATACCTGAAAGTATGTGGAAGAGCTATGATATACTTACGGACGTGGAGTGAGTAATCACACTCGGAATTTATTACAGAAAATTTAGCGATAGCTGCTATGTTTTATGACACTGAAACACGTATCTAGCCTAGGCCTTTTAAATATTATCGTTATGATTCCAATGCTTTGTTAGGTAAATTGCGATTAATTTTATGTTGATCTTGCTTAACAATTTGCATTTCAAAGGTTCACCGCGATGATGTATTGGAAAATTCCTAAAATGCAACTAAGAATGAAAAGAAATATTTCGCTTTTAGTTTTTCAATGAAAATCCTAGCTACTAGAGGGAAAGAGCAATCGATTTCCAAGAAAAAAAATAAAAAAAAAACAAACTAAATGAAGATTTCCTAATTCTTCATTTTGCAAAACACACAAACCACTACATGCAAATGTAGATTTTTCTTTTCAGTTCCTTTAATGCTATGAATGCAGAAAATAAACTAAGTGCACTAAATCAACAAAATCAAATGCCTTTTACTTGTGAGAAATGAGGAATACAAACAACAATATCTCTTTTGAAGGAAAAATGAGGAATACAAACAACAATTTCTCCTATTAGGAAACGAAGAATTTATAACAATTTCCTTTTTCAAAATCAAATGGATCTAATACAACAATAAAAATACTTTGAAATTAACTTGCCAATGATAAAGAAAAATTATTTAAACAAACATTGAAATTTTTTTCTTTCAAAGGAGGAAGAGGTAGATGAATTCACTGGTCAATACGAGGCTTAGGATTTTTAAAACACAATAGTAAACAAACTGATACATTGCGTTTTTCTTTATACACTGTGCCCAACACACTCTTGGACAGGACATAGTGCTTTGCATAGCACTATCTCCCTTTCAGACTTGCATTGCAAAGCACTGTCTCTCTTTAGAGACTATGTTGCCTCCTAAAACCATAAAAATTCCCTTGAATTTGTCTTTGCAATTTGTTTCAGTTTGTTTGCTGTTGTGTTTTAAAAATCCTGAGCCTCATATTGACTAGTGAATTCATTTTCCTCTTCCTCCATTGAAAGAAAATTTGTTCAATGTTTGTTTAAATAATTTTTCTTTATCATTAGCAAGTTAATTTCAAAGTATTTTTATTTTCACATTATATCCATTTTCTTTTGAAAAAGGAAATTGTCATAAATTCTTTGTTTCCTAATAGGAGAAATTGTTTTTTGTATTCCTCATTTTTCCTTCAAAAGAGAAATTTTTGTTTGTATTCTAATTTCTCAAAAGTAAAAGGCATTTCATTATATTGATTTAGTGCACTTGTTTCTTTTCTGCATTCATAACATTGAAGGAAGTGAAAAGAAAAATTTGCATTTTCATGTAGTGGTTTCTATGTTTTGCAAAAGGAACAATTAGGAAATTTGGATTTAGTTTTTGTTTTTTTTATTTGTTTGCTCGCAAATCTATTTCTCTTTCCCTCTAGTAGCTACGATTTTCATTGAAAAACTAAAAGTGAAAGATTTTTTATCGTTCTTAGTTGCATTTAGGAATTTTCCAAGACATAATCATGGTGAAACTTTGAAAGGAAAATTGTTAAGCAAGATCAACATAAAATTAATCTCAATTTACCTAACAAAGGATTGGAACCATAACGATAACATTTAGAAGATTTAGGCTAGAGACGTGTTCCAGCATCGTAAAACATAGTAGCTATTGTTAACTTGTCTGCGATACATTCCGAGTGTGATACCTCCCTCCACGTATGTAAGTATATCATAGTGTGTCCACATACTTTTGGGTATATCGGGCGGTGTTAGAGTAGGATAAGTATAAAGGGGTGCTCTACCTATGCAGTTTCACATCAGACAGTGCTAATATGGACTTGAGCCTCCACGTACCTTAGGGTATATTTGGGAGGACAACTTTTAGGTGTTATCCATCCATAACGAACTGAGTTGGCTACCTTGTAAATTGTGATACATCAAACAAAGCCTTCGAGGAGATTGCTTGCCCGTACTTCTTAGTTCGCAAGGAGGTATTCTGCAATTCACAATTTATTGGTAAGCCCTTTTGCCTAGCATTACCCTTTTATTTTTTTTATTTTTTTTTTGTTAAAATAAATTAGTAACCCTGGAAGAACAAAATCCTTTCCCCTGTCGTTCATGTAGACTAGCATTAAAATCTCCTTTACCATCAGAAGTTACTTCTATTAGGTAAAGTCGATCACAATCTACCGAATCAAGTACAATTCATACCTATGGAAAAACATCATCTTTCCATAAACCAGAGTTAGCTCAAGTTGCTTCTACACATCTCAGTTCATCTCCTATTGTCGAAACAGAGTCTTCACAGCTACCCGTGGTCACGATCCATCCAATCAGTGATACCATACCTCTTGGACCTGACGTTGTTCAACCAGAAATTGATCCAGATCCTCTCTCTTCTTTTCCAGAACATCTAAATCCTGAAGTCATACAACCGAAAGTTGTTACTACCTTGGTCATACCACAAAATTCTGTAGCTATTGAATCTCCCATATCACATAGTCAACCACCTGAAATATACTTTAGGCCCGACGGTGAAATACTTCCACCTAGTTTAATTGTAATTGATGAAATCCCACAAGATAGGACACCTTTAACTCCAGCCCATTTTGGGAAGGACCTTTAACTATACGAGTATTTTCCTCAATCGACACCACCTGCTTTTTTTTATCATGTTCCTTTTCAAAATCCCGTCATTTCAAAAGGGTATACATTTTGTCAAGTAACCATGTCTGACCCAACATCTTTAGTTGGGCCATCTGTTCCAATTATGTTAGCTCTTGACCTAGCTACCCCATCTATTTTTACAACTTCAATAGAGTCATATTTTCATGGTGGCCCTTCGATCCCATTAGGTTACAAATCATTATTTGGCATTTTCTCTGCTGCACATTCAAATCCATGGACTTTACCAATGCCATCATCCATTATTTTAACTAGTAATCCTAAAGTGAGTACTGAACGACTTGATTCTTTATACACATCTTCAAGGCAATATCAAGCCAGTCCTTCTGGGCCTATTCCTTCAAGTACTATATCAACTGGACTCCCATCATTTGGAGAGAAATATTTTTTGTCTTATTGTCCTCCTCATGTTGGGGGTCAACCTTTGGTCACCCAATATGATAGTACTCTGTCACTTTTTGGTCAACCTAATGTCGAAATTAATGTTTGTTAATGGCAACCCACTCTCCCTATCCAACAAAAAATGGTTGTACACTCTTATCAACCAATTCAACATTTTACACCGACATCATTTCCACTTGTCAAAACATCTTTAACGATGTTACAAAATCAAAAAATTTTAAAACCATATCAAACGAGTCTTTCAACTCAATATCATCAAATGTTGGGTCCACAAACTCCAAATCATCTGGTTAATTTACAACAACTTGTATCCCAAATCATTTATTCACAAGCTGGTTTACCATTTTATGAGATGTCACAATAGAAATATGGTTATACCTATCAACCGAATCCAAGTTTTCCTAATTTGGGTTATAAAATTGGTGGATAGACCGCTTGGCAGCCACAGGTGCAAATGCCTCAAACTTCATTTCAACAAGTATAATATCCAGGTTTTGGTCAACATAATCCTCAAGCATTTTCTTTTCAAAATAACCCCTATCTAGGTTACTAGCAGTATATTCCCTATGCTGGTGCTCAAAGGCCCGTTTCTCAAGCAAGTACATCTTACCCTAGCTATCCTCAAGTTGACCTTAATCGACAATTGCCCTTTGTCGCAACTTTAGAGTTACCACATTTAAATCGGCTAACTAATGATCCAATTAACTATGATCCTTGGTGGAAAATGATACCTAATAAATTACCCTTAGATATTCCTAAGTTAAATGGAAACCCTGGAGAAGATCCGTCGACTCATGTTATGACTTATCATTTATGGTGTTCATGAAATTCCCTGAATGATGATTTTGTTCGACTACGTCTTTTCCAGTGTACGCTCATAGGTCTGGCTGTAAAATGGTACATTGAATTACCAAGAGCTTCATTTGATAATTTCACTACCCTAGTTACTCTCTTTTTGACTCATTTCTAGTTACCCATTAGATATGAAACTGGAACAGAACTCTTGAAAAATTTCAAACAGACTAATGCTACTCACATCTCTGATCATATTCATGAGTGGCGTCGTCACCATAGAATGGTTAAGACATTTGTTCTGGATCAACTCCTTGCTGAATGGTTAATTAAGTCCCTATTACCATCTATAACTGAGGATGTGGCTAAGGGTGGCCTCATCAAAGATGAGAAAGTTATCACTCATGCCCAATATTTAGACTTTATTTATACTCAGTCTTTCATGCTCTATGAAAAAATTCCTAATGCGCTGAGATAAAATTTTACTGTTCCTCCTCAATTAAAAGACTCTCATGCCAAAGACGACTTGATTGGCACTACAAGCATGCATCACACTACAACATTTGATCCTGCTCATGATTTCAAAATTAATGTCATGTCATTTGACAAAGGAAAAATTGACAAGCAATCTGGAAGTAAGAAAAAGGGGAAATCTAAGAAAAAGAAAACTTCTAACCTGTAGAAAAGATCATTTGATCAATCGTCTGGACTAGGGAAACCTCATTATCCATGCATAATCTATTTTGAGGAACACTTTGTTGGGAATTTTCCTCACCGTGTTGAAGTCTCAAAAATCTTCAAAACTTCCCATCCGTCAGCTGTGTTGACAGAACCATTTCCAAATCTGGACACAAACATATCGGAACCATCAAATTTCTGACGAGTCTCTATTTCTGATTGGATCATCTGATCCTTGGTATGGGGATTTGATCATTTATCTCCAAACTCAAACTTTTCAACTTGATACCTGTCGCTCTGAACAATGACGTATTTGATACCAAGCCAAATATTATTTTATCGTTGGCGATACACTTTATCATCATGGTGTCAATACTGTTTTAAGGAGGTGCCTCACTCACGAGGAGGCTGAAAAAGTGTTAAATGATTTTCATACTCGAGCTTGTGGTGGAAATTTATCTGGTTATGATACTGTACATAAGATACTCCTCACCAGTTGCTTTTGGCCTACTATTTTTTGAGACTGCATCTTCACGGTCAGAGGTTGTCATGCATGCCAAAATTTTTATCGTAAAATCCACAAACCGCCAGCACAAATGCATCCTGTTGTCTCTCTGGGACCATTTTTGAAATGTGGTATTTACTTCATGACCTGTAACCCTCGTTCATTCGGGGGGCACGATTATATTATTGTCACAGTCGACTATTTTACCAGATGGTCGAAGCGATGCCTACATTCAACAACACAGTACAGAAAACTGCATTTTTTTTCTTTAATCATGTTATCGCATGGTTTGTGGTCCCACAGGCTATAGTTATAGATCATGGGAAGAATTTTCACAATCACAAGATGGATGAATTGACTTCTAAGTTAGGATTGTCACATGATAATTCTACTCCTTATTATCCACAATCAAATGGACAAGTTCAAGATATCAACAAGATTCTTAAACATATGTTTCAACAAATGATAGGAGTTAGTAAAATAAATTGGTGTTTGATCTTTTACTCCGCCTTATGGGCGTATCGAACCTTGGTGAGAAATGAAACTGGATTTACTCATTTTCAATTGGCGTATGGTCTGGAAGCTATCTTACAAATCCAATGTGAAATATCGTCATTAAAACTCGCAATCAACTTGTTACCTGACACCTAAGAAGAAGAATCGCGTCTCCTTAACCTCATCCATCTTGATGAAACACGTCGTGAAGCCAAATTGGCCAACGAAGCACATAATATATGTATAAAGGCACAATACCACAAAAATTTCCAGCCTCACATTTTCTCAGAGGGCGACTTTCTCCTTGTTTACGATCAAGAAGATGATGTAATAGGTACAGGAAAGTTTGAGCCATTATGACATGGCCCCTATATTTTCAAAAGAGTTATACTGTTAGAAATCCAACATTGCATAGATTGTTCCTTAGAGTTTGAATTTTGGAAATAAACTTTGATTTTATTCAATATCAACACATTTCCTGACATATGAACACATTGACTGATTCATTAGCTAATCAAGTTTTAGACAAACATTTGCAACATATGTAAAGAAAACATTCACATCATTAAATATGATTGCACAATAAACATAGGAAAACACTGAAATCATATAGATAGATAGTTATAGGATTTTCCAAAATTTGTACCCAAGACACATTGGTCATTTGACCTCAAAATTTATGCAAAATGTCAAAAGTGAACTAGTGGTGCTCATGGTAACATGCTATAGATCTAGCTATCCTATGGAGTTGTTAGACTCCTATACCAATAGGTTTCATTTTTCATGATTGTCTTGATTGAAATATGGAATATGTTCAAACCTTCTTTCTTGAGCAAAGGTGTTCCATATTCTTGAAAAACCAAAAAATCAAAAAATTTAAAAAATGTAAAGAGGGTATACCCTAAAAGAAAGATCAAAGGGTAAGAAGAATAAAATGGTCAAAAAAGAGAAAGAAATGAACCCCAAGCAAAAAATAGACCAAGGAAAGTGTGCAAGTCTAAATGCCACTACTTGTTACTCTGATGTAATAAACAAATTGTGTGCAACTTGTATTTGATGCCACAATTCATGAATAGTCAAACTGTTTAAGCTTGGCTAGTTCATTTTTCAATTTCATGTTGTAGAATAGAGAATAAATATCTGACCAAACTGTTTAATCTTGGCAGATAAGTAGATAGGTAGAGTTAATAAAAGGTGCTCAACAGTTTAATCTGAGCCCTTAGATGTAATAAGGGTAGAAATAGATAGATTTATCATGTAAAAAGGAAAGGTTGAAAAGGGTTTGCAAGTCTAAATGCACCCTAATAAAGAAGAGAAAATGGTAGTGTTAAGTAGATAGGGTAGGTAGATGGTGCTGCAAAGTGTTATCTGATGAATGATGCTGCTACATGTTTTTGATCCTTTGCTTTCATCACAAATACTAAAGCAGGAAATACACTGGAAAATCATAGCAAGCAAAGTCAAACTCATTAACCTCCCTCATCACTTTCCCCTCAAAGGTTTTACTAATTTCCCCCAAAAGTACTAAGGTATTTGGAGATCAAAGGGGCTCAAGGCATTTCCTTGACTTCTGGAGGGACCGGACCCTCGGCCTAATGATCAAAAAGACCTAAGTACTTAAGATAATTCATCATTATAATCATCCATCTTTAACCTTGTCCTAAGTAAAATCCCCTTTTACTTAGGAACATCATGCAAAATTCCATAAAAATCCCTCATCATAACTTGCTATTCTAAGTTTAAGTGTTGAAGATAAGATATTGCAATTTACTTCAAAAGTTTTCACTTTCTTAGATGTGCAAAAATATTTTGAGTTTCCTTGTCCTTTGCCATATTAATGTTTAACTCTATTTTATTAAATCCCTTATGAAATACCCTATCCTAAGTATATAACTCCTTTTTTATAAATACCCCAAAAACCCTTCTATTATATAGTTTAACCAAAGTAATTATTTTCCCAAATATTCATTAAAAACCCCGCTTCACAAGCCCTTTGGTTAAATATATCTTTATATTATAATCCCGCCCTTATGGTAATTAGATAATGTTTATTTGTTACCATATAATAAAAACATATATACAAAAAACTTTAAACATGCGATATGTATGTTTAACACAAAAATATGAATAAAACTAAAGTTTTAATTCCAAATAAAACTTCGGAAAATCCTCGTGCCACCGTGGTTTTTCCACTTGGCATTCCACTTAACCAAACCCCGCCACAACCCCTTTCTTTACACATACGGGATTAATTAGTCATCAGGACTAATTAATAACCTTTTTCTGCCTATTAGATATCCCCTGGAATGATTAAATAACGTTAAAACGTGTTAAAAGCCATGCCGGGCCCGCACGATAATACCCCGCTAGCTCCCTGTACCTTCCACCGTCTGATCGCCTTTCCATAGATCGACGATCCCTATCAATCCCGCTACCCATCCCTTGTCAGCCTTTTAACCAGTGGGGGATGGGTGGTATTTGAATAGTCCACCGTCCACATGGCAAACGCTTTGTGGAATCGCTGCCCTCCCGACTTAAACCACCCTCATCCAAAAGCGGTGCGGGGTTACCGCTTACCACTTACCGCCCGACCTTCCCTCACGTCAGCCCGTACATCGATGACGTCACTCTTCGGAAAAATAAAAACCCTTTTAACTTGTAAATAAAGTCAATTTTCGTGTTTTTTTCCGTTATTTTCGCTGTCAAACGCAACTGCGCTCTCTGCTATGATTTCGAATTTGCATTAAAATCCACTGTTTCAGTCACTTTCGCTCCATAAATCCGCCAGACCTGCATTCAAGCGTCCTCCTGCTACCGCCTGCTACCGGTTAAAGAACCAGCTTGCTTCCAAAGACAAGGTATTTATCCTACTCCGCCCCGAGCTGCAAGTAAACTCTGTGTTCTTTGTTTTTCCGCTGAATTAGTGATTAAAATCATCACTGAGTTCCTCCCCTGAGGTTTTAAAACTGTGTAATTGCTCCCTGAACCTACAAATTGTGCCAATTCCCTTCATTTTAGAAATCAGGCCCGACCTGTGAAGAAAACCAGAAACCTCTGTTTTGAATCCACAAGAACCAAAATGGAGGCCCCGACAGCTTTGAATATCACTCCACTGAATGCCCCCCACCGTGAATTGGAATATTTACCTTTGATAGATGAAGATTTCCAAATTAAAGACTTGCATTTTGATGAAAGTCCCCTATTGAGTTATTGTCACTGCAGAGACGAATACTCAAAGGGGCAAGATCTTATAGGGTTGTGGGAATCCAATCTCCCAAGGTATCTCATCCATTCAGTCATCTATTTCCCAGAAATCATCCATTATTGCCATTCAAACTATGATCCCACACGGAGGGCTGTAATAGCTCCTGATCAAAGTGTTCTGTTTCCCATTACTCCCCAAGCTACCAATGCCATGTTACACTTTGAACCAGACCAAGAACTAGCACCATTGTCCATGGAAGAATTGATTGAGAAGACCAGGCAATTAACCCCAGAAAAGCTAAAATCCATGTGTCAGAATTTCATGTTACCTGAGCATCAGCCAAAAGGGTCTCCTCCCTATGGTTTTTATTATTTCAATACATTGGGAAGGCTCATTGTAAATATGATATCTTTTGTCTTAGGATTCAACACCAGTGAATATGTGGATGAAATAACCTTGGCTTTGCTATCCATTTTTACTCCTGGGCAACCTCCTGAGATTAAATATGACTTTGCTTCCTTCATAGCCAACAAGATCCATGATCAATTCATAAGGCTAGATGTTGAAGTTTTTAAATACTCCTCAGTCATCTATCATCTCATTATCTACTATCAGTCAGAAAAGTTCCCTTTCCCTGTTCAAAAACTTGATGCCAAGGGAAACCCCAGGTCAGTCATATTTTGGTCCCCCATAACTCATTCTTCCTCTGATTCTCCCTATTCCTACACTGAATTCATTGATCAGTTTGTATATCCTGCAACAACTTTGTTAACAGGAATTCCTCCCCCAAGACTCAGTAATGAAATTAGAAAGACCTTGCAACTGTCAAAGAGTTATAAAGTTGGGGATTGGTATTTGTATCAAAACCATACAGTCATAAGGATTTATGGATGTGAATTACATCCATTCAAGTTACCCAGATATGTACCAATGAGAATTTTTTCCTTGGAATACTTCAGGCAAATGAACAATTTCGATGTGATCCATTTTTGTAATGTAAAAAAGAAAGCTCAGTTAAGGATCAAAAGCCAATTAGGTCCTTTCATCTGCAATTCTAGGGAGGCTGAGAGAGAAGCAGAAAATCTATTAGAGAAAAAGTTCCAGACATCTTTCCGTTGGGTTCCTTATGACCCCTTTGGTTTTATTTGTGAAAAGAGATTAAAGAATAAATCATCTCCTTATATACACCACAAGATTCCTGATCTAGAACATTATGCAAATCAAGATGAATGGGTTGAAGGAACACTTGTTGAGGAAGAAAGTGAAGCTGACAAAATGAATAAAATTATGAAAGATGTTGAGAAGAACTTTGACCTAGAATCTTATGGTCAAGTGCAGGTACCCTACATTGGAACTTCTTCAGCAGCAACTCTACAGCAAGCATTACAGGAAAGCAGTTCATCAGTTGCAGCAGAATCAAAGGGCAAAGGAAAAGAACCTGCAATCTAGGTTATTGAAACTTTGGTCATGGCAGAGAAACCACAAACTTCCAAAGCACTTGAACAATCACAGGTTTCTCCCACTCAGGTACAGCATCCACAGGTTCCAGAGTTACAGACTCCATCAAATGTGGAAATAGGAAAGAAAAGGAAGGTTTCAGACACCACTCCTCCAAAAGAAACCTCACAGGTACATCAGGTCAAGAAACAGAAACCAAATCCACCTCCATATGTGGAAATTATAGATGAAGTATTTGATGATGGAAGGGAAGATAGTCAGCAAATTGGCACAGCAAGTGAAACAAACATAAGCCAGAAAGGGAAAGCTTTACAAAAGCAATTAAGTACTGAAGTATCCTCTTTCAAGCCACCCAAAACAGATACAGGGGATATTAAAATAACTTTCATCAACATAAAGGCAAAAAATGATCCCTTAAGAATGAAAGTTTATGATCAATATATGAAGATGGCTCCACATAACAAGGAGAGGTTAATGTCAGCATTTGACATTTCACAGGGCAAAATGTTAATGAGTCACTTCAAATCAAAAGTGCCAAAGCCCATGTCAGCAGCAGATTACATTAGAACAAATTTTGAGGTCCTGGCAAAGGACATCCATCCTCTGGACCAGATAGAGCTACACAGAAAAACTGGGGAAATGGTCTATTCCACTCTTACCAACAAGGCCATGGCAGCTATAACACTGCAGGATTCTTTGAATAACACTACTACACAATTGCAAATTGAGAAGGCCTCTTCACAGGCCAAAGATAATAGAATAAAGTCTTTAGAAGACATAATCATTGGTTTGGGTCACAACCCCAAAGACATTAAAAGTATTGAGGCATTAATAAAGAAGAAAGATGATGACATAGCTGCACTGAGAAAGCAGCTAAAATTGCCAGCCTCAAGGCACCCTCAGACCCAAAAAGTTCTAAAGGGGAATTCACAGGAAGAAATAATAGAGTTGCTCCTAAATATGACTGAGCGACTAAGTGAAACGGAGAAGGAATTGGAACAAGCTTTGCAGGAACAGGAAACTATCAGGCAGACATCAACAACAGGTACTACAACAACAGGTCAGCAAACACAGCCATCCCAGGTAAACACTTCTGGTTTGAGTTCTGATGAATTAATAAAGCAGATGGAAAGTCTACAACTAAGGGTCACAGAACTCCAAGCAACGAAATTGCAATTAGTAAAATTGGAGGAAAAATATGATACATCTAAAAAGACAGCTGCTGATAACACCAGGGAAATAAAAAGGTTAGAAAAATTGGTTCAGGCTTTGGAAAAAGATCTTTCATTTGAGAAGCCTTTAAAGGAAATAAATGACATTCTTTGGGGTAACATCATTGAGTTAATAAAGGGCATTTGGCCCTCTGTTCAAGCTATTTTTGAACAAAATGAGTTGGTTAAAATAGCCCAAGAAGAAATAAACAGAACCAGAAATGAATTAAGAGGCAGGCCTGAGCAGGCCAATTAGCTCATTCAATTTTTGAACACCAAGACAAAACAACAGCTTGCAGTGTTAGGGATTGATGACAGGACATGCACAGTTTTGGAAATAAAGAGAGGTTTCATCAATTGGAAATTCATGCAAAATTTAGAAAGGAAGTGCACAGATATTTTGGTTGATATCAATATTTTCAGAGAGAAATTTCAAGCTTTGTTGGACAGTGGGTTACCAAGTCCTATGCTCTCAGAGGATCAAATAATGGACTTAGAAACCTATGTAAAGAAAATAAATGCTCATGCTCAAAATACAGCTGCTTGTTCTCCTAGTTTACCTCAATCAACATTACCAACAGGGAGAAGCATCTATGATAGAGTGAGGAATTTATTTCATTTGGAACATGAAATAAAGTATCTATTTCCTAATGAGCCCACCTTTTACAAACTCACAGAAGCAGATGAAACATTGAGAAAGCTCAAAAGGACTATGATACCAGATAATCAATGGTGGAATGAAATGTTGGAAATTCTATAAAAGTTATTTTCAGGATGAGAATTTATCTTTACTATCAAGTAAATGGTAAAAATGAGTACAGATGAAAGAGCATCAGTTACACAGGTTAAAGAGTATCCGTAAAGACAAAGAGTATCAAACAAGCAAAGAAATTACTCCAGAAGACAGCAACAAGCTCTTTTTCAGCACTTGCCTCCATCACATCCATAAAGAAAGGAAACAGCACATCAGCAGTTACTTATTATTCTATCTACGAGACCATTTGTCTCCTGTTTACTTGTAAATTAATCCTTAGTCACCCCAAAATATGGGCTAGGATAGTGTGAGATATTTTCAATTATTTAGTGTATAAATAAACCCTCAAAGAGAGTGTTGAGGGTGGATTCTATTACTCTGCTGTAACATTGAGGTTTTCGGAATAAAAGCTTTTGGAGAAATTTACTTGTGGCTTACTGGATGACGATTTAAAGCACTGGACTTGTTGCAGGATTCATGTGTTGGACTACAGTTCAATAAGTGTTTCTACCCTTTGTCTGAAATTTTATATTAGTTTATAATACCATCATATCCATTTCTGAATAATTTACATAAAGGATTGAAACAAAATTTGCTTAATTGTACTCTGTTTTCAAATGTGATTATTCTTAATGTTTTCTTCTAAATTAGTTATAAGCATGAATTCTTAAATGCTCCTGCTTTGCTAATTTAAACATTGTTGATTACTATAATAAAGAATCCTTCATTGCTCTTTGTTTGTAGTCATCTCACTTCTTTCTTTTGAACATGGTGAAAGATTCTTAGCTGCCTTTCATCCCTTCAAGATCATCCCATCCACTTTAAATTTTAAGGATTGTTATCTGTCTAGCTATCTTGCCCTGTAATACCATCTTGTGTTTAGAATAGAAATCCAGTAAAGCCATCCTTTGACTCCATAGCCCAATGGACTGAAAGCCCTCAACCTTGCCTCTTAGTTTGTGGATTCCACCATTTTCCCAAAACAAACTCTTGAATCTATAACTAGCCTAAAACCTTCCAAGAACAAAGATAAATCATAAAGAGAGAGCCCTCTCTGGATGCAGATTGGCTAGATTCTGCATCTAAAAGGTTGGTTTGTGGTTACCTCGGGTATAATTTCCTCTTACACAACTTCTAGAAAAACCTGAGTGATAACATAGTGGCGACCATACTGGGGATCTGAATCATTTTACTGTTATTATTGTTTGATTTATAAGCTATAGACAGAGTCTGAAGATCAGCCAGGTAGCCTTTGAAATTGCTTTTGCTCTGCAATTGCAAAAGTAAATAAATGCTGCTTCAGTCCATCTCTGATTTAGCTTATATATTGAATCTTAGTTTCAAAATTTTCAGTCAGATTCTTTAGTTTAAACAGATCTTTGAGAAAATTTTAATCACACATCATTATTTCTTGAAGAATTTGTAGAAGTTGTATTTATTTTTTCAATTAAAATAAAAAATCCAAAAAACACATAGTCTAGGAAAACTGGCTTCAGAAAGGATTCGACATACTAGGTCAAACCCTGACCCCAATCCACCACCAATATTTGAAAATCCAAATCTGATTACTAGGATTCTTAGAAGACAAGGAAGTCAAGAAAGTTCTGAAAGAGGAAGTCAGGAGAGTACAGGAAGTTCTAGACCACTTTCTAGATCTGCATCTTGTCCTGTGAAAATTATATATATTGATGACATTCCTTTGATGCACGATTTGAAACATCTTTGTTTGTGAATTTTTCCAAAAATGAATTATTTAGATTAGTTCCAGATCCATTGTTCTTTGAAGATTTTCAATACAGATTTGTTTCACATCATCTTGATAGAGAATTGCATAACTCTATTCAGTCTGAACAAACCTTTGAAGAAAGTTCAAACATTTCTGTGATTACTGAAGCATCTCCAAGTTCAGTCACTTTTTCTCAAACTTTTCAAACACCTGTTATCCCTTCTACTCCTCCATCTCCTCCTGCCAGATCATCAACTCCTATTACCTCACTTTATCTTCCAATGGCTAATCGATATGCCCCTCTACAGTTACCAGCCAACCCTCCAGCTTTACCTCAGGACTACCAGAGTAAGATCACACCTTTTGATGGATCAGGTACTTACACAGCTCAACAACACACCAAAAGAATGTCTGATTACTTTGAGTTTTATGAGATTGATACTGATAATATCCGAATGAGAATTTTCGTTCAGAGTCTTACTGGAGAAGTTAGAACTTGGTTTAGGGCTCTTACCCCGAACAGTATTGCTGATTTAGAAGCTTTGTATAGGGCATTTTTGAACAGATGGGAGAAAAAGAAGGATCATCTTCAGATCCTATCAGAATTTGAGAAATTAAGAAGAAGACCTAACGAAACCGTGCAAGATTACATCATAAGATTCAATGAAGCATATAATGCAGTTCCTCAAAACCTAAGACCCCCACCTGACTCTGTGTTGGTTAAATTTCCAGATGGTTTTGATTCTGATATAGCTTATTCCCTGAGGGAAAGAGCTCCTCAAACATTAGAGGAAATGCAAAGCATAGTGGTGAGTGTAGAAGCCAATCTGATTGAAAAATGAGCCAGAGCTAGGGCAGAAAGAAGAATGCCTATGAATGAAGAACCTTCAGCTTTTGAAAAGAAGTTGGATGTAATCATTAAAGGTATGGAAAGATTAGGAGACAGAGTGGAAACCATTGAAAGAAAGTCTTCTACTGACAATCAGAATGTTGCAAGAAACCCGAACTTTAGGAGGAATTTGAATCAAAATAGTGGAAAGAATGTTCCTAACCAGAACATTAGGCCACCCTTCCAAGAAAACTTTGTTGAAGGCTCAACTTCTGAAGAACCTATAGAGGACGTAGAAATCAATAATGTAACTAATAACAAAAATGAACCAGAAGTCTTCCTATCCCAAGATGATCAAGAGAACCACATCCTTGAAAAATTTCAAACTCATTCAGCTGAGACTTTTGATTTCAAGGAAGGCTATGACACATCAATCTATGAGGTTCATAAACAGTATAACTTGAGAAGTAGGCGGATTGAGGTGCCAGAGAATACCAAACAGAAAACAACAAAACAAAATGTCAAAGGTAAACAAAACATTCCCCCTGTACAAAATAGTTCCCAAGTACAAATTTTGTCTAGGATAAATCCCAACCCTTCAAATCCAATAATTGAAGATGTCTCTGACAACCAACCAAAAAATAAACAACAATCTAATACTTTTCCTCCTGTGGGAAGTATAGAAGAAACAGTAGAATTTAGTCCTGAAACATCTTCAAAACAAAACTTTATTCATGAAAAAGAGAAAAACATTGAAGACCCAAAAAACAGAGAAAACCCAACTGTGCAAAACACTAAAACTCAAACAGAAAAACCTTTCAATCTAGAGGCTGAAATAGGAAAACTAAAGATAGCTGTTCCTTTATCAGAATTGGCTAAACATGATGTCTACAGAAGTCAGATTACCAAGTCCCTAAACATTAACATTACTGGATTGGATGATTCGGTAAACATTCTTGATGATCAACCCAAACTTCTTTTTGGCCCTGAGGTTAATGGCAAACCCGAAAGTGGAGGAACTCCTCCATTTTATGTAAGCCTGAATGTTCATGATAAGATACTCCATAATGCAATGCTTGATTCTGGAGCATCTCACAATTTGATGCCAAAAGCAGTAATGGAAAGATTGAATCTAGATATTACCAGACCGTACAAAGATTTGTTTTCATTTGATTCTAGTCAGGTAAAATGTTTAGGTTTGATTAAAGATCTGTGTGTCACTTTGGTACAATACCCTGCTAAGTTTGTTTTAATGGACATAGTAGTTGCTGATATTCCACCTAAATATGGTATGTTATTGTCTAGATCTTGGGGTGCTAAACTTGGAGGATCTATTCAACTAGACATGTCATATGCAACTATTTCAGTATTTGGTCAGCCTAAAAGATTATATAGAGAAACCTTGATGAAGTACTTAGTGAGTAGCCATGAGAAGCCCGAAAACTTCCCTGTTTACTCTGTACATTCTGATATGGATTCTTTTATTTTATACAATGCTGAGTTAGATCTCCCTACTGAAATAGAAGCTCCAGAATTGGAAACCATAAACGAAACCACTGTTAAAATTGAAGAAATCTCTGAAAACAAAGAAACACCAGATGATCAAGAAATACCCGAAGAAACTAAACAACTAGCTCTTGTCAAGAAACACTTTAAAACAATTGATGAAGATTATGAACATGAGATTCTATGGCATTTAGAGTTTGATGGCTCAGTAAACAGACTAGGGGCAGGAGCTGGGATTTGGTTACATAATGTTGAGAACAATTATGCAGAGGGTCATGCTTATAGGTTGAATTTCAAATGCACTAACAACATGGCAGAGTATGAAGCTATTTTATTAGGGCTTAAACATGTCAAGAAGTTAGGAGCTATTAGGGTATCAATCATAGGAGATTCCGAACTAATCATTCAACAGATTAAAGGAGAATGTTCAACAAAAGACATGAGACTGAAACAATACAGAGAGACAGTTGTAGAGATTCTCAACACATTTTTACAAGCTCAACTTGCCAAGATTCCCAGGAAACAAAATTTACATGCTCACAGTGTGGCAATGTTTGCTAGTACATGTAAGTTACCTTTTGATCCTAATCATCAGTTTTCAGCTGAGATTAGACACAGGCCTGCAATACCAGACAATCTTTTGAATTGGAAAGTATTTGTGAATAACAATCAAATCAATAATTTTTTGACACTTCAAAATGAGTTTTCTAACTGTAATATAGATGAGGATATAACTATTGATGAATCTGATCAAGGAAAAGAACAAAAAATAGAAATTTCAAGAGAAAATGAAATTCATATGCTGCATCCAACCACATTCACTGAAAAAGACATGCAAAGTTTGAAACACATGGAATCTGATGAGATCATAGAAGATGAAACAGAAATCATCAATTTAAAAGATAATCATTTGCCCAAAGGATTAACTCCTTTGGAAGATCTGTTTGACTCAAATGATATTCCATTTAGACCTAAAATGGAACCTGTGAAAGCTGATATGGAAGAATGCAACTTAGGAACCCCAGAAAATCCCAAAATGGTCAAGTTGTCCAAATCCCTTCCAAAAAATCAAAAGGTTAAATATGTTGAACTATTAAAAGAATTCCAGGACGTTTTTGCCTGGAGTTATGAAGATCTCAAATCCTATGATACATCCATCATTCAACACACTATACCTTTGAAACGAGACCAGAAACCTTTTAAACAAAAGCTTAGAAGAATAAATCCTGTTTTATTACCCTCAATTGAAAAGGAAATCAAAAGGATGTTTGAAGCAGGGATTATAGCTCCTATCAGATTCTCAGAATGGGTTTCTAACCTAGTACCAACAAGAAAGAAGACAGGAGAAATCAGACTATGTGTCGACTTAAGAAATTTGAATAAAGTTTCTTTAAAAGACAACTATCCTCTGCCGAAAATGGACCACATTCTGCAAAGGGTAGTAGGATCTTCGAGAATATCACTATTGGATGGATTTTCAGGGTACAACCAGATTCTGGTTCATCCTGATGATCAGGATAAAACAACATTCACTACACCATGGGGTACGTTTAAATATGTCAAAATGCCATTTGGGCTCAAGAATGCAGGAGCTACATTTCAAAGAGCAATGGATATTACTTTTGCTAAAGAGATACATGATTTTCTGGTTATTTACCTAGATGATTTGACTGTTTTTTCTAAAACAGATCAAGAACATTTAGATCACTTAAGGCAAGTATTCATAAAGTGCAGAAACTATGGGATTTCTTTAAACCCTAAGAAGTCATTGTTTGGTTTGGAAGAAGGAAAGCTTTTAGGGCACATTATTTCTAAAGATGGCATTAGGATTGATCCAGAAATAATTCAAGCAATTTTGCAAATACCCCACCCCAGAAACATAAAAGAGTTGCAAGCATTCATAGGAAAAATTAATTTCTTGAGAAGATTTATTTCTAGTCTAGCAGAGTTACTTAGATTACTAACTAATATGTTGAGGAAAGATTCAAGCATTGACTGGACTGTAGAAGCCAAACAATCATTCGAGGAAATTAAAATGGCTTTAACAACGACACCAGTTCTGACCAGTCCTAAATTTGATAGAGACTTTATTATTTTTTCATTTGCTTCTGAACATACTGTTGCAGCTGTTTTACTTCAAAAAGATGACCAAGGGTGTGAAAAGCCAATAGCATTTTTTAGTAAAGCACTCAGGGATGCATCTCTAAAATACAATATTATGGAAAAACAGGCTTTTGCATTGGTAAAAGCAATCAAAGATTTCAGAGTTTACATATTATATTCTCATGTGATAGCTTATGTGCCTAATGCAGTAGTTAAAGATATTTTGACTCAAGATGGCATTGAAGGTAAACAAGGTAAGTGGATAGCTACCATTTTAGAATATGATATTGAGATTAAACCAACAAAACTCATAAAAGGTCAAGGATTGGCACAACTCATGACAGAAACCAATTGCCAAGCCTTAGACATCAATGAACTGGATGACAATCAGGAGATGGCGACTCCACAGATCAGTCAAGCGTTCTTAGATTCACCCTGGTACACTGATATAATTCATGTTTTATTAAACCTGCAAGCTCCTCCAGGGTTGTCAAGAACCAAAAGAAGATTTTTAAAAATGACATCTTTGAAATATTGTATTTTAGATGGCACTTTATTTTGGAAAAATCATGAAGGAATCTTCTTGAATTGTCTCTTAAAAGATGAAGCTGATAAAGTACTTAATGAATTTCATGCAGGGGATTGTGGAGGACATCTCTACTGGAAATCAACTGCAGACAAAATCTTAAGGGCTGGTTTTTACTGGCCAACTTTATTTTCTGATGTTAAGAAATTTGTAACAACTTGTCATAAATGTCAGATATTTGAGGGTAAAAGAAAGTTGTTACCTTTGCCTTTAAAACCAATTTCCACAGAAAGACCTTTTCAACAATGGGGGTTAGATTTTATTGGAGAAATTCATCCTCCTTCTTCAGGGCAACATAGATGGATTTTAACTGCCACAGACTACTTCACTAAATGGATTGAAGCCATCCCATGTAGACAGTCCAATGATTCTGTGATTATAGGGTTTTTAGAAACCAACATACTTTCGAGATTTGGTTGTCCAGAAAAGATTATAACAGACAATGCTGCTGCATTTAAATCAAAGAAAATGATTAGTTTCTGCCATAAATATCATATTACTTTAGGCCATTCAACAGCCTATTACCCCCAGGGTAATGGACTAGCAGAATCCTCTAATAAAAGCCTTATCAATATCATCAAAAAGTTATTAGAAGAAAACAAAAAGAATTGGCATAAGAAACTGACCAATGCATTGTGGGCAGACAGACTTACAACTAAGAAATCTATTGGGACTAGTCCATATGAGTTAGTTTATGGCATTGAAACAAGATTCCCATCATCTTTAGGAATTCCTGTTATGAAATTACTTCAGGAGGCTCAAGTGGAGCCAAATGACATTCAAAGAAGAATTAATCAAACAATCCACCTGCAACAAACCAGGGAAGAGGTATACCAAAGATCACAAGTCTTGCAGGAAAAGCTAAAGAGAATGTTTGATAAAAGGACTAAATCAGAAGATTTTCAACTAGGTGATAAAGTCCTGAGATGGGATTCTAGGAGAGAAGAAAAAGGGAAACATGGAAAGTTTGATTTCTTGTGGAAAGGGCCTTATATCATTCATGCCTTGCAGGGAAACAACACTTACTTTTTGAAGGAATTGGACAATTCAGAAGTTGAAGAAGGACCAGTCAATGGTCGAATGCTCAAGCATTATTTTGATCCCATTTACTAGAATGTTTTGATTTTTCTAACTTGTACATAATATATCCTTTTTCTAATGCAGTTTTGGATTGGATGGTGACTTCTTGGAATTGAAGCCCGAAGTGAAGGCCCTAAGTTCCAAAAGTTTCACTATCATATGTAAAATAAAGCTACCGGAAGAAGGAAGATTTCATACTTTCAGTTTGAAGACATTTTGAGGCATCTGACCTGCTGTTCTTGACTTTTCACAAGGAAAAGCCATCCCCAAGTGGAGCCAGTGTTAGAATCCTGTACCAATAGGTTTCATTTTTCATGATTGTCTTGATTGAACTATGGAATATGTTCAAACCTTCTTTCTTGAGCAAAGGTGTTCCATATTCTTGAAAAACCAAAAAATCAAAAAATTTAAAAAATGTAAAGAGGGTATACCCTAAAAGAAAAATCAAAGGGTAAAAAGAATAAAAATGGCAAAAAAGTAAAAGAAATGAACCCCATCAAAAAGAAAGGCAAAGGAAAGTGTGCAAGTCTAAATGCCACTACTTTTTACTCTGATGTAATAAACAAATTGTGTGCAACTTGTATTTTATGCCACAATTCATGAATAGTCAAACTATTTAAGCTTGGCTAGTTCATTTTTCAATTTCATGCTGTAGAATAGAGAATAAATATCTGACCAAAAAATTTAATCTTGGCAGATAAGTAGATAGGTAGAGTTAATAAAAGGTGCTCAATAGTTTAATCTGAGCCCTTAGATGTAATAAGGGTAGAAATAGATAGATTTATCATGTAAAAAGGAAAGGTTGAAAAGGGTTTGCAAGTCTAAATGCACCCTAATAAAGAAGAGAAAATGGTAGTGTTAAGTAGATAGGGTAGGTAGATGGTGCTGCAAAGTGTTATCTGATGAATGTTGCTGCTACATGTTGTTGATCCTTTACTTTCATCACAAGTACTAAAGCAGGAAATATACTGGAAAATCACAGCAAGCAAAGTCAAACTCATTAACTTCCCTCATCACTTTCCCCTCAAAGGTTTTACTAATTTCCCCCCAAGTACTAAGGTATTTGGAGATCAAAAGGGCTCAAGGCATTTCCTTGACTTCTGGAGGGACCGGACCCTCGGCCTAATGATCAAAAAGACCTAAGTACATGAGATAATCCTTCATTGTAATCATCCATCTTTAACCTTGTCCTAAGTAAAATCCTATTTTACTTAGGAAACTCATGAAAAATTTCATAAAAATCCCTCATCATAACTTGCTATTCTAAGTTTAAGTGTTGAAGATAAGATATTGCAATTTACTTCAAAAGTTTTCACTTTCTTAGATGTGCAAAAATATTTTGAGTTTCCTTGTCCTTTGCCATATTTACATTTAACTCTATTTTACTAAATCCCTAGTAAAATACCCTATCCTAAGTATATAACTCCCTTTTTATAAATAACCCAAAAAACCCCTCTATTATATAGTTTAACCAAAGTAATTATTTCCCCGTGCATTTAAAAGAAAACCCATTATATAAGCCCTTTGGTTAAATTATACCTTTATACTATAATCCCGCCCTTATGGTAATTAAATAATGTTTATTTTTTACCATATAATAAAAACATATATACAAAAACTTTAAACATGCGATATGTATGTTTAAACACAAAAATATGAATAAAACTAAAGTTTTAATTCCAAATAAAACTTCGGAAAAGCCTCGTGCCACCGTGGTTGTCCACCTGGCATTCCACTTAACCAAACCCCGCCGCAACCCCTTTCTTTACACATAAGGGATTAATTAGTCATCAGGACTAATTAATAACATTTTTTCCGCTTATTAGATATCCCCCGGAATGATTAAATAACGTTAAAACGTGTTTAAAAGCCCGACGGGCCCACCTGAATCCTCCGCTTATTCCCCCATCACTTCAACCGTCGGATCAACCCTCCGCAGATCAACGATCCACGTGAACCCCGCTACCCATCCTTTGTGAGAACTTTAACGAGCGGGAAACGGGTGGTATTTGAACAGTTCACCTTCCACGTGGCGATCACTTTGTGGAATCGCTGCCCTCCCGATTAATACCACCCTCGACCAAAAGCGGTGCGGGGTTACCGCTTACCACTTACTGCCCGACCTTCGCTCACGTCAGCCCGTACGTCGATGACGTCACTCCTCGGAAAAATAAAAAACCCTTTTAACTTGTAAATAAAGCCATTTTTCCTTGTTTTTCTGTTATTTTCGTTATTGAAAACGACAGCGCTCCCTGCTACGATTTTCGAAATTTCTACTGAAATTGACTAATTCACTCCAAGATTTCGCTGCACCCGTGTTCAAGTACATTCCCGCCATCACCTGTTACCTGTTAAGAACCAGCCTCCTTCTAAAAAACAGGTATTTATCCTTTTCCGCTCCGACTGCAAGTAAAACTCAGTTTTCTTTGTTTTTCGCTGAAATAGTGATTAAAAATCATCACTAAGTCTTCCCCAGAGGTTTTAAAACTGTGTAATTGTTCCCTGAACCAACAAATTGTGCAAATTGGTTTTAAAACTGTGTAATTGCTCCCTGAACCTACAAATTGTGCCAATTCCCTTCATTTTAGAAATCCCGCCCGGCCTGTGAGGAAAACCAAAAACCTTCATTTTGAATCCACAAGAACCAAAATGGAGGCCCCGGCAGCTTTGAATATCACTCCACTGAATGCTCCTCACCGTGAATTGGAATATTTACCTTTGGTAGATGAAGATTTCCAAATTAAAGACTTGCATTTTGATGAAAGTCCCCTATTGAGTTATTGTCGATGCAGAGACGAATACTCAAAGGGGTAAGATCTTATAGGGTTGTGGGAATCCAATCTCCCAAGGTATCTCATCCCTTCAGTCATTTATTTCCAAGAAATCATCCATTATTGCCATTCAAACTATGATCCCACACGGAGGGCTGTAATAGCTCCTGATCAAAGTGTTCTGTTTCCCATCACTCCCCAGGCTATCAATGCCATGTTACACTTTGAGCCAGACCAAGAACTAGCACCATTGTCCATGGAAGGATTGATTGAGAAGACTAGGCAATTAACCCCAGAAAAGCTAAAATCCATGTGTCAGAATTTCATGTTACCTGAGCATCAGCCAAAAGGGTCTCCTCCCTATGGTTTTTACTATTTCAATACATTGGGAAGGCTCATTGTAAATATGATATCTTTTGTCTTGGGATTCAACACCAGTGAATATGTGGATGAGATAACCTTGGCTTTGATATCCATTTTTACTCCTGGGCAACCTCCTGAGATTAAATATGACTTTGCTTCCTTCATAGCCAACAAGATCCATGATCAATTCATAAGGCTAGATATTGAAAAAGTTTTTAAATACTCCTCAGTCATCTATCATCTCATTATCTACTATCAGTCAGAAAGGTTCCCTTTCCCTGTTCAAAAACTTGATGCCAAGGGAAACCCCAGGTCAGTCATATTTTGGTCCCCCATAATTCATTTTTCCTCTGATTCTCCCTATTCCTACACTGAATTCATTGACCAGTTTGTATATCCCGCAACAACTTTGTTAACAGGAATTCCTCCCCCAAGACTCAGTAATGAAATTAGAAAGACCTTGCAACTGTCAAAGAGTTATAAAGTTGGGGATTGGTATTTGTATCAAAACCATACAGTCATCAGAATTTATGGATGTGAATTACATCCATTCAAGTTACCCAGATATGTGCCCATGAGGATTTTTGCCTTGGAATACTTCAGGCAAATGAACAATTCAGATGTGATCCATTTTTGTAATGTAAAGAAGAAAGCTCAATTAAGGATCAAAAGTCAATTAGGTCCTTTCATCTGCAACTCTAGGGAGGCCGAGAGAGAGGCAGAAAATATATTACAAAGAAAGTTCCAAACATCTTTCCGTTGGGTTCCTTATGACCCATTTGGTTTTATTTGTGAAAAGAGATTAAAGAATAAATCATCCCCTTATATACACCACAAGATTCCCGATCTAGAACAATATGCCAATCAAGATGAATGGGTTGAAGGAACACTTGTTGAGGAAGAAAGTGAAGCTGACAAAATGAATAAAATTATGAAAGATGTTGAGAAGAACTTTGACCTAGAATCTTGTGGTCAAGTGCAGGTACCCTACATTGGCACTTCTTCAGCAGCAACTCTACAGCACACATTACAGGAAAGCAGTTCATCAGTTGCAGCAGAATCAAAGGGCAAAGGAAAAGAACCTGCAATCCAGGTTATTGAAACTTTGGTCATGGCAGAGAAACCACAAACTTCCAAAGCACTTGAACAATCACAGGTTTCTCCCACTCAGGTACAACATCCACAGGTTCCAGAGTTACAGACTCCATCAAATGTGGAAATAGGAAAGAAAAGGCAGGTTTCAGACACTACTCCTCCAAAGGAAACGTCACAGGTACATCAGGTCAAGAAACAGAAACCAAATCCACCTCCAGATGTGGAAATTATAGATGAAGTATTTGATGATGGAAGGGAAGATAGTCAGCAAACTGGCACAGCAAGTGAAACAAACGTAAGCCAGAAAGGGAAAGCTTTACAAAAGCAATTAAGTACTGAAGTATCCTCTTTCAAGCCACCCAAAACAGATACAGGGGATATTAAAAGAACTTTTATCAACATAAAGGCAAAAAATGATCCCTTAAGAATGAAAGTTTATGATCAATATATGAAGATGGCTCCACATAACAAGGAGAGGTTAATGTCAGCATTTGACATTTCACAGGGAAAAATGTTAATGAGTCACTTCAAATCAAAAGTGCCAAAGCCCATGTCAGCAGCAGATTACATTAGAACAAATTTTGAGGTCCTGGCAAAGGACATTCATCCTTTAGACCAAATAGAGCTACACAGACAAACTGGGGAAATGGTCTGTTCCACTCTTACCAACAAGGCCATGGCAGCTATAACGCTGCAGGATTCTTTGAATAACACTACTACACAATTGCAAATTGAGAAGGCCTCTTCACAGGCCAAAGATAATAGAATAAATTCTTTAGAAGAGATAATCATTGGTTTGGGTCACAATCCCAAAGACATTAAAGGTATTGAGGCATTGATAAAGAAGAAAGATGATGACATAGCTGCACTCAGAAAGCAGCTAAAATTACCAGCCTCAAGGCACCCTCAGACCCAAGAAGTTCTAAAAGGGAATTCACAGGAAGAAATAATGGAGTTGCTCCTAAATATGACTGAGCGACTAAGTGAAACGGAGAAGGAATTGGAAAAAGCTTTGCAGGAACAGGAAACTATCAGGCAGACATCAAACACAGGTACTACAACAACAGGTCAGCAAACACAGCCATCCCAGGTAAACATTTATGGTTTGAGTTCTGATGACTTAATAAAGCAAATGGAAAGTCTACAACTAAGG
Organism: Pinus albicaulis; assembly: GCA_034641835.2. NCBI lineage: Eukaryota > Viridiplantae > Streptophyta > Pinopsida > Pinales > Pinaceae > Pinus > Pinus albicaulis. The sequence goes on along the minus strand of CM076573.1, from coordinate 511,181,462 downwards.
GTCACAGAACTCCAAGCAATAAAATTGCAATTAGTAAAATTGGAGGAAAAATATGATACATCTAAAAAGACAGCTGCTGATAACACCAGGGAAATAAAAAGGTTAGAAAAATTGGTTCAGGCTTTGGAAAAAGATCTTTCATTGGAGAAGCCATTAAAGAAAATAAATGACATTCTTTGGGGTAACATCATTGAGTTAATAAAGGGCATTTGGCCCTCTGTTCAAGCTATTTTTGAACAAAATGAGTTGGTTAAGATAGCTCAAGAAGAAATAAACAGAACCAGAAATGAATTAAGAGGCAGGCCTAAGCAGGCCAATCAGCTCATTCAATTTTTGAACACCAGGACAAAACAACAGCTTGCAGTGTTAGGGATTGATGACAGGACAGGCACAATTTTGGAAATAAAGAGAGTTTTCATCAAGAGAACTTTCATGCAAAATTTAGAAAGGAAGTGCACAGATATTTTGGTTGATATCAACATTTTCAGAGAGAAATTTCAAGCTTTGTTGGATAGTGGGTTACCAAGTCCTATGCTCACAGAGGATCAAATAATGGACTTAGAAATCTATATAAAGAAAATAAATGCTCATGCTCAAAATACAGCTGCTTGTTCTCCTAGTTTACCACAATCAACATTACCAACATGGAGAAATATCTATGATAGAGTAAGGAATTTATTTCATCTGGAACATGAAATAAGGTATCTGTTTCCTAATGAGCCCACCTTCTACAAACTCACAGAAGCAGATGAAACATTGAGAAAACTCAAAAGGACCATGATACCAGACAATCAATGGTGGAAGGAAATGTTGGAAATTCTATAAAAGTTATTTTCAGGATGAGAATTTATCTTTACTATCAAGTAAATGGTAAAAATGAGTACAGATGAAAGAGCATCAGTTACACAGGTTAAAGAGTATCCGTAAAGACAAAGAGTATCAAGCAAGCAAAGAAATTACTCCAAAAGACAGCAACGAGCCCTTTTTCAGCACGTACCTCCAGCACATCCACAAAGAAAGGAAACAGCACATCAGCAGTTACTTATTATTCTATCTACGAGACCATTTGTCTCCTGTTTACTTGTAAATTAATCCTTAGTGACCCCAAAATATGGGCTAGGATAGTGTGATACATTTTCAATTATTTAGTGTATAAATAAACCCTCAAAGAGAGTGTTGAGGGTGGATTCTATTACTCTGCTGTAACATTGAGATTTTCAGAATAAAAGCATTTTGGAGAAATTAATTCGTGGCTTACTGGATGACGATTTAAAGCACTGGACTTGTTGCAGGATTCATGTGTTGGACTACAGTTCAATAAGTTTTTCTACCCTTTTGTCTGAAATACTATATTAGTTTATAATATCATCATATCCATTTCTGAATAATTTACATAAAGGATTGAAACCGAATTTGCTTAATTGTACTCTGTTTTCAAATGTGATTATTCTTAATGTTTTCTACTAAATTAGTTATAAGCATGAATTCTTAAATGCTCCTGCTTTGCTAATTTAAACATTGTTGATTACTATAATAAAGAATTCTTCATTGCTCTTTGTTTGTAGTCATTTCATTTCTTTCTTTTGGACATGGTGAAAGATTCTTAGATGCCTTTCATCCCTTCAAAATCATCCCATCCACTTTAAATTTTAAGGATTGTTCTCTGTCTAGCTATCTTGCCCTGTAATACCATCTTGTGCTTAGAATAGAAATCCAGTAAAGCCATCCTTTGACTCCATAGCCCAATGGACTGAAAACTCTCAACCTTGCCCTTAGTTTGTGGATTCCACCATTTTTCCAAAACAAACTTTGAATCTATAACTAGCCTAAAACCTTCCAAGAACAAAGATAAATCATAAAGAGAGAGCCCTCTCTGGATGCAGATTGGCTAGATTCTGCATCTAAAGGTTGGTTTGTGGTTACCTCGGGTATACTTTCCTCTTACACAACTTCTAGGAAAACCTGAGTGATAACATAGTGGCGACCATACTGGGGACCTGAATCATTTTATTGATATTATTGTTTAATTTATAAGCTATAGACAGAGTCTGAAGATCAGCCAGGTAGCCTTTGAAATTTCTTTTCCTCTGCAATTGCAAAAGTAAATAAATGTTGCTTCAGTCTATCTCTGATTTAGCTTATATATTGAACTTTAGTTTCAAAATATTCAATCAGATTCTTTAGTTTAAACAGATCTTTGAGAAAATTTTAATCACACATCATTATTTCTTGAAGAATTTGTAGAAGTTGTATTTATTTTTTCAATTAAAATCAAAAATCTAAAAAACACATAGTCTAGGAAAACTGGCTTCAGAAAGGATTCGACATACTAGGTCAAACCCTGACCCCAATCCACCACCAATATTTGAAATTCCAAATATGATTCCTAGGATTCTTAGAAGACAAGGAAGTCAAGAAAGTTCTGAAAGAGGAAGTCAGGAGAGTACAGGAAGTTCTAGACCACTTTCTAGATCTGCATCTTGTCCTGTGAAAATTATATATATTGATGATATTCCTTTTGATGCACGATTTGAAACATCTTTGTTTGTGAATTTTTCCGAAACTGAATTATCTAGATTAGTTCCAGATCCATTGTTCTTTGAAGATTTGCAATACAGATTTGTTTCACATCATCTTGACAGAGAATTGCATAACTCTATTCAGTCTGAACAAACCTTTGAAGAAAGTTCAAACATTTCTTTGATTACTGAAGCATCTCCAAGTTCAGTCACTTTTTCTCAAACTTTTCAAACACCTGTTATCCCTTCTACTCCTCCATCTCCTCCTGCCAGATCATCAACTCCTATTACCTCACTTTATCTTCCAATGGCTAATCGATATGCCCCTCTACAGTTACAAGCCAACCCTCCAGCTTTACCTCAGGATTACCAGAGTAAGATCACACCTTTTGATGGATCAGGTACTTACACAGCTCAACAACACACCAAAAGGATGACTGATTACTTTGAGTTTTACGAGATTGATACTGATAATATCCGAATGAGAATTTTCGTTCAGAGTCTTACTGGAGAAGTTAGAACTTGGTTTAGGGCTCTTACCCCGAACAGTATTGCTGATTTAGAAGCTTTGTATAGGGCATTTTTGAACAGATGGGAGAAAAAGAAGGATCCTCTTCAGATCCTATCAGAATTTGAGAAATTAAGAAGAAGACCTAACGAAACTGTGCAAGATTACATCATAAGATTCAATGAAGCATATAATGCAGTACCTCAAAACCTAAGACCCCCACCTGACTCTGTATTAGTTAAATTTCCAGATGGTTTTGACTCTGATATAGCTTATTCCCTCAGGGAAAGAGCTCCTCAAACATTAGAGGAAATGCAAAGCATAGTGGTGAGTGTAGAAGCCAATCTGATAGAAAAACGAGCCAGAGCTAGGGCAGAAAGAAGAATGCCTATGAATGAAGAACCTTCAGCTTTTGAAAAGAAGCTGGATGTAATCATTAAAGGTATGGAAAGATTAGGAGACAGAGTGGAAACCATTGAAAGAAAATCTTCTACTGACAATCAAAATGTTGCAAGAAACCCGAACTTTAGGAGGAATCTGAATCAAAATAGTGGAAAGAATGTTCCTGATCAGAACATTAGGCCACCCTTCCAAGAAAACTTTGTTGAAGGCTCAACTTCTGAAGAACCTACAGAAGATGTAGAAATAAACAATGTAACAGATGACAAAGATGAACCAGAGGTTTTCCTATCCCAGGATGATCAAGAAAATCACATCCTTGAAACATTCCAAACTCATTCAGGTGAGACTTTTGATTTCAAGGAAGGCTATGACACAACAATCTATGAGGTTCATAAACAGTATAACTTGAGAAGTAGGCGGATTGAGGTGCCAGAGAATACCAAACAGAAAACAGTAAAACAAAATGTCAAAGGTAAACAAAACATTCCCCCTGTACAAAACATTCCCCAAGTACAAATTTTGTCTAGGATAACCCCCAATTCTTCAAATCCAATAATTGAAGATGTCTCTGACAACCAACCAAACAACAAACAACAATCTAATACATCTCCTCTTGTAGGAAATGTAGAAGAAACAGTAGAAGTTAGTCCTGAAACACCTTCAAAACAAAACTTCATTCATGAAAAAGAGAAAAACATTGAAGACCCAAAAAACAGAGAAAACCCAACTGTGCAAAATACTAAAACTCAAACAGAAAAACCTTTTAATCTAGAGGCTGAAATAGGCAAACTCAAGATAGTTGTTCCTTTATCAGAATTGGCTAAACATGATGTCTATAGGAGTCAGATTACCAAGTCCCTAAACATTAACATTACTGGATTGGATGATTCAGTAAACATTCTTGATGATCAACCCAAACTTCTTTTCGGCCCTGAGGTTAATGGCAAACCAGAAAGTGGAGGAACTCCTCCATTTTATGTAAGCCTGAATGTTCATGACAAGATACTCCATAATGCAATGCTTGATTCTGGAGCATCTCACAATTTGATGCCAAAAGCAGTAATGGAAATATTGAATCTAGATATTACCCGACCGTACAAAGATTTGTTTTCATTTGATTCTAGTCAGGTAAAATGTTTAGGTTTGATTAAAGACTTGTGTGTAACTTTGGTACACTACCCTGCTAAGTTTGTTTTAATGGACATAGTAGTAGCTGATATTCCACCTAAATATGGTATGTTATTGTCTAGATCTTGGGGTGCTAAACTTGGAGGATCTATTCAACTAGACATGTCATATGCAACTATTTCAGTATTTGGTCAGCCTAAAAGGCTATATAGAGAAACCTTGATGAAGTACTTAGTCAGTAGCCATGAGAAGCCTGAAAACTTCCCTGTTTACTCTGTACATTCTGACATGGATTCTTTTATTTTATACAATGCTGAGTTAGATCTCCCTACTGAAATAGAAGCTCCAGAATTGGAAACCATAAACAAAACCACTGTTAAAATTGAAGAAATTTCTGAAAACAAAGAAACACCAGATGATCAAGAAATACCTGAAGAAACTAAACAACTAGCTCCTGTCAAGAAACACTTTAAAACAATCGATGAAGATTATGAACATGAAATTCTATGGCATTTAGAGTTTGATGGCTCAGTAAACAGACTAGGGGCAGGAGCTGGGATTTGGTTACATAATGTTGAGAACAATTATGCAGAGGGTCATGCTTATAGGTTGAATTTCAAATGCACTAACAACATGGTAGAGTATGAAGCTCTTTTATTAGGGCTTAAACATGTCAAGAAGTTAGGAGCTATTAGGGTATCAATCATAGGAGACTCCGAACTAATCATTCAACAGATTAAAGGAGAATGTTCAACAAAAGACATGAGATTGAAACAATACAGAGAGACAGTTGTAGAGATTCTCAACACATTTTTACAAGCTCAACTTGCCAAGATTCCCAGGAAACAAAATTTACATGCTCACAGTCTGGCAATGTTTGCTAGTACATGTAAGTTACCTTTTGATCCTAATCATCATTTTTCAGCTGAGATTAGGCATAGGCCTGCCATACCAGATAATCTTTTGAATTGTCAAGTATTTGTGAATAACAATCAAATCAATAATTTTTTGACACTTCAAAGTGAGTTTTCTAACTGTAATATAGATGAGGATATAACTATTGATGAATCTGATCAAGGAAAAGAACAAAAAATAGAAATTTCAAGAGAAAATGCAATTCATATGTTGCATCCAACCACATTCACTGAAAAGGACATGCAAAATTTGAAACACATGGAATCTGATGAGATCATAGAAGATGAGACAGAAATCATTAATTTAAAAGATAATCATTTGCCCAAAGGATTAACTCCTTTGGAAGATCTGTTTGACTCAAATGATATTCCATTTAGACCTAAAATGGAACCTGTGAAAGCTGATATGGAAGAATGCAACTTAGGAACCCCAGAAAATCCCAAAATGGTCAAGTTGTCCAAATCCCTTCCAAAAGATCAAAAGGTTAAATATGTTGAACTATTAAAATAATTCCAGGACGTTTTTTCCTGGAGTTACGAAGACCTCAAATCCTATGATACATCCATTATTCAACACACTATACCTTTGAAACCAGACCATAAACCTTTTAAACAAAATCTTAGAAGAATAAATCCTGTTTTATTACCCTCAATTGACAAGGAAATCAAAAGGATGTTTGAAGCAGGGATTATAGCTCCTATCAGATTCTCAGAATGGGTTTCTAACCTGGTACCAACAAGAAAGAAGACAGGAGAAATTAGACTATGTGTCGACTTAAGAAATTTGAATAAAGTTTCTTTAAAAGACAACTATCCTCTGTCGAAAATGGACCACATTCTGCAAAGGGTAGTAGGATCTTCGAGAATATCATTACTGGATGGATTTTCAGGGTACAACCAGATTCTGGTTCATCCTGATGATCAGGATAAAACAACATTTACCACACCATGGGGTACGTTTAAATATGTCAAAATGCCATTTGGGCTCAAGAATGCAGGAGCTACATTTCAAAGAGCGATGGATATTGCTTTTGCTAAAGAGATACATGATTTTCTGGTTATTTACTTAGATGATTTGACTGTTTTTTCTAAAACAGATCAAGAACATTTAGATCACCTAAGGCAAGTATTTATAAAGTGCAGAAAATATGGAATTTCTTTAAACCCTAAGTAGTCATTGTTTGGTTTGGAAGAAGGAAAGCTTTTAGGGCATATCATTTCTAAAGATGGCATTAGGATTGATCCAGAAAGAATTCACAACAAATAACAATTTAATCTTAAACATAAAAGATAAAAGCATTCATATAGAAAAAATTAATTTGAGAAGATTTATTTAAAATCTAAAGTGAGTTACTATAGGTGATGAACTAACACAAGTTGAGAAAAGATTCAAGCATTGACTGGACTGTAGAAGCCAAACAATCATTCGAGGAAATTAAAATGGCTTTAACAAGGACACCAGTTCTGACCAGTCCTAAATTTGATAGAGACTTTATTATTTCTTCATTTGCTTCTGAACATACTGTTGCAGCTGTTTTACTTCAAAAAGATGACCAAGGGTGTGAAAAGCCAATAGCATTTTTTAGTAAAGCACTGAGGGATGCATCTCTAAAATACAATATTATGGAAAAACAGGCTTTTGCATTGGTAAAAGCAATCAAAGATTTCAGAATTTACATATTATATTCTCATGTGATAGCTTATGTGCCTAATGCAGTAGTTAAAGATATTTTGACTCAAGATGGCATTGAAGGTAAACGAGGTAAGTGGATAGCTACCATTTTAGAATATGATATTGAGATTAAACCAACAAAACTCATAAAAGGTCAAGGACTGGCACAACTCATGACAGAAACCAATTGCCAAGCCTTAGACATCAATGAACTGGATGACAATCAGGAGATGGCGACTCCACAGATCAGTCAAGCTTTCTTAGATTCACCCTGGTACACTGATATAATTCATGTTTTATTAAACCTACAAGCTCCTCCAGGGTTGTCCAGAACCAAAAGAAGATTTGTAAAAATGACATCTTTGAAATATTGTATTTTAGATAGCACTTTATTTTGGAAAAATCATGAAGGAATCTTGTTGAATTGTCTCTTAAAAGATGAAGCTGATAAAGTACTTAATGAATTTCATGCAGGGGATTGTGGAGGACATCTCTACTGGAAATCAACTGCAGACAAAATCTTAAGGGTTGGTTTCTACTGGCCAACTTTATTTTCTGATGTTAAGAAATTTGTAACAACTTGTCATAAATGTCAGATATTTGAGGGTAAAAGAAAGTTGTTACCTCTGCCTTTAAAACCAATTTCCACCGAAAGACCTTTTCAACAATGGGGATTAGATTTTATTGGAGAAATTCATCCCCCTTCTTCAGGGCAACATAGATGGATTTTAACTGCTACAGACTATTTCACTAAATGGATTGAAGCCATCCCATGTAGAGAGGCCAATGATTATGTGATCATAGGGTTTTTAGAAACCAACATCCTTTCAAGATTTGGCTGTCCAGAAAAGATTATAACAGACAATGCTGTTGCATTCAAATCAAAGAAAATGATTAGTTCCTGCCATAAATATCATATTACTTTAGGCCATTCAACAGCTTATTACCCTCAGGGTAATGGACTAGAAGAATCCTCCAATAAAAGCCTTATCAATATCATCAAAAAGTTATTGGAAGAAAACAAAAAGAATTGGCACAAGAAACTGACCAATGCATTGTGGGCAGACAGAATTACAACCAAGAAATCAATTGGGACTAGCCCATATGAGTTAGTTTATGGTCTTGAAGCAAGATTCCCATCATCTTTAGGAATCCCTGTTATGAAATTACTTCAGGAGGCCCAAGTGGAGCCAAATGACATTCAAAGAAGAATTAATCAAACAATCCACCTGCAACAAACCAGGGAAGAGGTATACCAAAGATCACAAGTCTTGCAGGAAAAGCTAAAGAAAATGTTTGATAAAAGGACTAAAGCAGAAGATTTTCAACTAGGAGATAAGGTCCTAAGATGGGATTCTAGAAGAGAAGAAAAAGGGAAACATGGAAAGTTTGATTTCTTGTGGAAAGGGCCTTATATCATTCATGCCTTGCAGGGAAACAACACTTAATTTTTGAAGGAGTTGGACAATTCAAAAGTTGAAGAAGGACCAGTCAATGGTCGAATGCTCAAGCATTATTTTGATCCCATTTACTAGAATGTTTTGATTTTTCTAACTTGTACATAATATATCCTTTTTTCTAATGCAGTTTTGGATTGGATGGTGACTTCTTGGAATTGAAGCCCGAAGTGAAGGCCCTAAGTTCCAAAAGTTTCACTATCATATGTAAAATAAAGCTACCAGAAGAAGGAAGATTTCATACTTTCAGTTTGAAGACATTCTGAGGCATCTGACCTGCTGTTCTTGACTTTCCACAAGGAAAAGCCATCCCCAAGTGGAGCGAGTGTTAGCCTCCTATATCAATAGGTTTCATCTTTCATGATTGTCTTGATGGAAGTATGGAATATGTTCAAACCTTCTTACTTGAGCAAAGGTGTTCCATATTCTTGAAAACCAAAAAAATCAAAAAATTTTAAAAATGTAAAGAGGGTATACCCTAAAAGAAAGATCAAAGGGTAAAAAGAATAAAATGGTCAAAAAAGAGAAAGAAATGAACCCCAAGCAAAAAATAGACCAAGGAAAGTGTGCAAATCCAAATGCCACTACTATTTCATTTTTGTAATAAAGCAATTGTGTGCAACTTGTCAAACCTTTGCCACAAATTCATGAATAAGTCAAAGCTGTTTAAACTTGACTTCTCATGTTCAATTTCATGTTATAGGGCTAGAGAATAAATATACGACCAAGGTTTAATCTTGGTAGATAAGTAGATAGGTAGAGTTAATAGAAGGTGCTCAACGAGTTTAATGCGAGCCCTTGGATGTAATAAGGAGGTAGAAATAGATAGATTTATCATGTAAAGAAAAAGATTGAAAAGGGTTTGCAAGTCTAAATGCACCCTAATAAAGAAGAGAAAATGGTAGTATCAAGTAGATAGGGTAGATAGATGGTTGCAAAGTTTTCATCGGATGAATGATGCTGTTACATGTTTTGATCCTTTACTTCATACCAAAATCGAACGGGGAATACGGTGGAGAAGGGAAAATCACTGAAAGCAAAGTCAAACTCATTCTTCCCACTCATCACTTTCCCCTTAAAGTTTTACTAATTTCCCCAAAAGTCTTTAGGGCACTTGGAGATCAAAAGGGGCTAGAGGCATTTCCTTGACTTTTGGAGGGAGCGGGCTTAGGACCCTCGGCCTAGCCAAGTCAAAAGACCTAAGTATTTGAGATAATTCATCGTTAAATATTCACTTTAAACTTTTTCCTAGAAGTAAAATCCAATTTTACTTAGGAAAATCATGCAAAATTCCATAAAAATCTCTCATGATAACTTATTCTAAATTTAAGTATTGAAGATAAGATATTGAAATTTACTTCAAAGTTTCTCCTTTTCTTAGATGTGCGAAAATATTTTGAGTTTCCTTGTCCTTTATTATTTATTTTAACTCTGTTTTATAAATCCCTAGTAAAATACCCTATCCTAGTATAACTCCCCTTTTATAAATAACCCAAAAAACCCTTTATTATAAGTTTAACCAAATGTTTATATCACTTACATTCAAATAAAAACCCACTATACGCCCTTTGGTTTAAATTTATCATTATAATATAAACCCGCCCCTACTAGTGAGTTAATTATATACGTTAATTTACCATATAATAAAATAAAAATCTGTTATGTAAAAGCTTTAAACATGTGGTGTATATGTTTAATACCAAAGAAAAATAAAATCCGAAGTTTTATGCCAACGTGGCTCATCCTGGCATTTCCCGGAATGATTAAAACCCCACCGCGACCCCTATTTCTATTTATAAACATGGAATTAGTTAATTATCTGAATTAACTAATGATACATCTTCCCCGCTGTTCTCCCGCCCCCCCGGGAGGTTTAAATAGAGTTAATTGCGTTTAAAAACCCGCCGGGCCGCACATCCAAACCCCACTGTCTTTTTGTCCTATCCCATAAATCGGAGTCTCCCAGCAGATCTACGGCGGGCGTTACCCACGCTACCCATCCCTTGTCGGCGTGTTAACCGGCCCGGGGGATGGGTGGTCGGCTGACCGATCCGTCCACGCGTCAGCAATTTTGTGGAATCGGCCACCCTCGCGGTTGGCCACACTTTGTGCTCAAAAGTGGTGCGGGGACTTGCCACTGCACGCCGGCCCCTCCTACCTTCATCGGCCACGTACGTTGATGACGTCACCTCGGAAAACTAAAAAACCCCTTTAAATTGTAAATAAAGCCAATTCTTCGTGTTTTTTGTTGTTATTAGCGACAACGCTCCTGTACGGTTTTCGAATTTGCTAAGTGTTGTGCTATACGATTTCGCTCCAAAATTCCTTGCACTTGTGTTGAAGTACACTCCGCCATCGCACGATGCTGTTAAAAGCAATTCTAATAAACGAGTATTTATCTCACAATGTCTGAACTTCAATATAAAATGTTTTCCACCATTTTTCTCTTCCGAATTGGTAATTAAAACTCTCTTTGAGATCTCCCCGAGTTTTTAGGTGTGCAATTGCTCACACAAGCCCGCATTTGTGTTAATTTCCTTAGTTTAGAAATCGCGCCGGCTTTGTGAAGAAAACCGAAACCTCGGAGTTTTGAATCACAAGAACCAAAATGGAGGCCAAAGCGACTTCGAATATCACTCCTTTGAATGCCCCCATAGTGAATTGGAATATTTACCTTTGGTAGATAAAGATTTCCAAATTAAAGACTTGCATTTTGATGAAAGTCCCCTATTGAGTTATTGTGTTCAGAGAGACGAAATACTCAAGGCGAATCTTATAGGGTTGTGGAATCAATCTCAATATCATCCCTTGGTCATTTATTTCCCGAAATCATCCATTATTGCCATTCAAACTATGATCCCACTCGAAGAGGCACATATTAGCTCTGATCAAAGTGTTCTGTTTCCCATTACTCCCCGGAGCTATCAGTGCCATGTTACACTTTGAACGGACCAAGAACTAGCACCATTGTCCATGGAAGAATTGATTGAGAAGACCGGAGCAATTAACCCCGGAAAAGCTAAAATCCATGTGAAATTTCATGTTGCACAGGCATCGATAAAAGGGTCTCCTCCCTATGGTTTTTATTATTTCAATACATTAGGAAGGCTCATTTCAGAATGATCTTTTTCTTGGGATTCAGCACAGGTGAATATGTGGATGAGATATTGTGGTTTTGCTATCCATTTTACTCATAGGCAACCTCACGAGATTAAATATGACTTTGCCTCCTTCATAGCCGATAAGATCACGGTCGATTCATGAGGCTAGATGATGAAAAAAATTTTAAATATTCCTCGGTCATCATCATCTCATTATCTACTATCATTCGGAAAAGTTCCCTTTCCTGTTCAAAAACTTGATGCCGAGGAAACCCCGAGTCGATACGTCATTTTGGTCCCCCATAATTCATTCTTTATACGATTCTCCCTATTCCTACTGCCCGAATTCATTGATCGAGTTTGTATATCCCGCAACAACTTTGGTAACGAGAATCTCTCCCCAAAAGCTCGGTAATGAAATAAAAAGACCTTGCAACTTTGAGACTTATAAAGTTGGGGATTGGTATTTATTATCGAAACCATACGGTCATCGAATTTATGGATGTGAATTACATCCAATTGAACTACTGAATGTGTGCCCGGCAGGGATTTTTGCCTTGGAGATAGCAGGCAAATGAACAATTAGGATGTGATCCATTTTTGTAGTGTAAGAAGAAAACTCAATTAAGGATCAAAAGTCAATTAGGTCCTTTCATGCGACTCTAGGAGGCGAGAGAAAGCGAAAGAAGCTAATACAAGGAAAGTTCCAAACATCTTTAGTTGGGTTCCTTATGACCCATTTGGTTTTATTTGTGAAAAGAGATTAAAAATAAATCATCCCTTATATACACCAAGATTCTGATCTAGAACAATATGCCAATCAAGATGAATGGGTTGAAGGAACACTTGCTTTGAGGAAGAAAGTGAAGGTGACAAAAATGAATAAAATTATGAAAGATGTTGAGAAAGAAAAACTTTGACCTAGAATCTTGTAGTCGAAGTCACAATTGCCTACATTGGCACTTCTTCGGTGACAACTCTCGGCACACATTACGGAAAACGGTCCATCGATTTGCGGCGGAATCAAGGGCAAAGGAAAGGAACACCGCAATCCGGTCTACGTGAAACTTTGGTCATGGCGGAGAAACCACAAACTTCAAAGCACACGAACAATCACGGGTTTCTCCCACACGGAAGCGAAAGCACACACGAGTTCCGGAGTTGCAGCTCCATTAAATGTGGAAATAGGAAAGAAGAGGCGAGGTTCCGGATACACACCTCCAAGAGGGACCTCACGGTACATCAAACTAAAAAACATAAATCAGATCCACTTCCAGGATGTGGAAATCATAGATGAAGTATTTGATGATGAAAGGGAAGGCAGGTCAACTAGCGGCACGATTCGATGCTGAAACAAACCACCAGACGAGAAAGGAAAATCTTTACAAAAGCGATTACGTGCGAGGTATCCTCTTTCGGACAAAGGCAGACACGGGGGATATTAAAAGAACCTTCATTAATAATAAAAAGCAAAGAATGATCCATTAAAAATGAAGGTATGTGATCAATATATGAAAATGGCTCCCCATAATCAAGAAAGGCTAATGTCGGCATTTGACATGTCACAAGGCAAAATGATAATGAGTCATTTTAAATCAAAGGTACTTAAAAACCCATTACGCGGTGTTACATCGGGACAAATTTTGAAGTTTTGTGAAGGATATCCATCCTGCAGACCCAGATAGAGCTACACGGAACAAGCGGGAAATGGTATATTCCACTCTTACCAATAAGGCCATGGCGGCTATAACGGCTAACGAGTTCTTTCGAATAACTGTTTGCACAATTGCAAATTGAAGGCCTCTTCACGAGGCCAAAGATAATAGAATAAAGTCTTTAGAAAGACATAATCATTGGTTTGGGTCACAACCCCAAAGACATTAAAAGTATTGAGGAATTAATAAAGAAGAAAAGATGATGACATAGGTACTTGCTTCCCAGGAAGCGACTAAAATTGCCGACCTAAAGGCACCTGAGACCCAAAGTTACAAGGGAATTCACGGGGAAGAAATAATCGTGGAGTTGCTCTAATGTATTTGACGGCCCAAGTGAAACGGAGAAGGGTGGAACCAAGCTTTGCGAGGGGGAGCAGCAGAAGCTATCGGCCAGGACATCAACAACGGGTACTACAACAACGGGTCGGCAAACACGGCCATCCCGGGTAAACACTTCTAGTTTGAGTTACGATGAATTAATAAAACGAGATGGAAAGTCTACAACTAAGGGTCACAGAACTCCAAACAACGAAATTGCAATTAGTAAAAATTGGAGGAAAAATATGATACATCTAAAAGACGTTACTTGAAGTAACACCGAGGGGAAATAAAAAATGTTAGAAAAATTGGTTCGAGGGCTTTGGAAAAAGATCTTTCATTGGAGAAGCCTTTAAAGGAAATAAATGACATTCTTTGGGGTAACATCATTGAGTTAATAAAGGGTATTTGTTTTCTGTTCAAAGGTATTTTTGAACAAAATGAGTTGGTTAAAATAGCCCGAAGAAATAAACGAACCATAAATGAATTAAGAGCGAACTGAAAGCGAATGACAAACAAACTAAATTTTTAGTTACAGGACAAAACGGCTTGGTCGTAGGGATTGAGGACAGAAGCAAAAGTATGATTTTAGAAATAAAGAGAGTTTTCATCAAGAGAACTTTCATGCACGAGAATTTAGAAAGGAAGTGCCACAGAGATATTTTGGTTGATATCAATATTTTAGAGGAGAGAAATTTCAAGCTTTGTTGGACGGTGGGTTGCAAGTCCTATGCTCTCGGAGGATCAAATAATGGACTTAGAAACCTATATAAAGAAAATAAACTATATTGCTCAAATACGAACGCTTGTTCTCCTAGTTTACCACAGTCAACATTACTGATAGGGGCTGTCATGGTAGGTGAAGATTTGTTCCTTTGGAACATGAAATAAAGTATCTGTTTCTAATAGACACCTTTACAAACTCACGAAGCGAGATGAGACATTGAGAAAGCTCAAAGGATATGATACCGGATAATCAATGGTGGAATGAAATGTTGGAAATTCTATAAAAGTTATTTTCGGGATAAGAATTTTATCTTTACTATCAAGTAAAGGATAAAAAATGAGTACGGATGAAAGAGTATCGATTACACGAGGTTAAAAGAGTATCCGTAAAGACAAAGAGTATCAAACGAAGCAAAACAAATTACTCCAAAAAACGACAACGAGCCCTTTTTTGACCCCTTACCTCCGACACATCCACAAAGAAAGGAAACGACACATGTTGAGTTACTTATTATCTTATCTCAGACCATTTTGTCTCCGCACTTGTAAATTAATCCTTAGTCACCCCAAAATATGGGCTAAGATAGTGTGAGATATTTTCAATTATTTAGTGTATAAATAAACCCTCGAGTATTGAGGGTGGATTCTATTCTCGTGCTAACATTGAGATTTTCGGAATAAAGCATTTTGGAGAAATTTATTATTGGCTTACTAGATGACGATTTAAAGCAGACTTGTTGCGGGATTCATGTGTTGGACTACGGTTCAATAAGTTTTTCTACCCTTTTTTAATACCGAAATTTTATATTAGTTTATAATATCATCGCATCCATTTTACGAATAATTTACATAAAGATTGAATCGGAATTTGCTTAATTGTACTGCGATTTCAAATGTGGTTGTTCTTAATGTTTTCTTCTAAATTAGTTATAATATTGAATTCTTAAATGCTCTTAACTGCTAATTTAAACATTGTTGATTACTATAATAAAGAATTCTTCATTGCTCTTTGTTTGTAGTCATCTCGTTTCTTTTCTTTTAGTTGTGGTGAAATATTCTTAAGTAGCATTCATCCCTTCAAGATCAGCCCATTCACTTTAAATTTTAAGGATTGTTCTCTTGTCCCCAGCTATCTTGCTGTAATACCATCTTGTGTTTAGAATAGAAATCCGGTAAAGCCATCCTTTGACTCCATAGCCAGTAGATGCAAGCCCTCCTTCCTGCCCTTAATTTGTGGATTCCACCATTTTCCAAAACAAACTCTTGAATCTATAACTAACTAAAATATGAGAACAAAGATAAATCATAAGAGAGCCCTCTGCAGATGCAGTTAGCTAGATTCTGCATCTAAAAGGTTGGTTTGTGGTTACCTCGGGTATACTTTCCTCTTACACAACTTCTAGGAAAACCTGAGTGATAACAGGACCCTAGGTATCGATTTCCAACGTATTCATTACTCCATAATGAACTAAGAAATTTGATACCCAGAATTGCCTAGATTCTAATATAAATCTTTAATAATTTTCTAAACACAACAGGTGTTATATCATTCCATATTACAAGTTACATAATTATTTGCAATGTCAAAAGCTCATGCATGAAAAATAGTATAATGAGATTAAATAACATAATTCAAGAAAGAATTCCTATACAATACATATGGCATATTACATAGAAATAATCTTGATATTCATATACATCCAATGGATCTCAATGTCTTCAAGTATCTCCCATTATTAACAGAATTCGTAAATATCTAATAACTTGCATAGATCAAAGAAAATAAATAAGTATCCACAACACTGATATTTCAAGGATATTTCAAAATTATTGATATGTAGATATATTTAACTAGCAACAAAATAATATGCCAAGCTTAGGGAATACAATGCACCTCCAGTTCCCACAGAGTTGAGAATACTTGCCAAGAGATAAGCAACCCATGCTTATTTCTCTCCTACGTATTTAATAACTTCCTTCCATATTTCTATTAGTGGCATCCCAATTTTGTGGCCCTTAGAAAATACTGGCCTAGGAATTTGTTTCTTCCTAAAATATCACTTTTCTCTCCTATGATGCTTTAATATTGTCCAAGCTTAAAATCTTTCCCCAACTACGTGATTTAATGAATTTTATCTCCTTCCCTTAAATCTTATCCAGAATATTATTTGGGACTTTCCGCATGGAATAATTATTTTAGGAAAGCATCTCAATTCTAAGTGTGTCATTCCCCCTATATGGTCATTTCAATTATTTGTTAGTAAAATTTATTCATTCACAAAATATGTCAATGTAATTTATGGATTCTCTGTTGGGAATCACGATTGCCATTAGAAAAAAATTCGTAGGTGTTAGTCAACGATCGTATTGCCTAAGATGAGGATCCATAAGAGGCAATTCGTCCATGTGGAAAAACACACGGGCAGCGTTGGTTTATCCAATGTCCAACAATCTCCCCACCAACGTGAGCCAAGTGTGTATCGAACTCGTGACCTATGCTCAGATACCACTTGTTGGGAATCACGATTTTCGTTAAACCAAAACTCCGAGGTGTTAGTCAATGATCACCTCACCATAGATGAGGATCCATGAGAAGCAGTTAGTCCATGTCATGAAACACACCGGGAATGTTGGTTTATCCAATGTACAACATTTTCTTCCATTCGCATTACATACTTAGTTTTAAAATAATAACAATGAACATTAAAGTATAGAGAGGTATTACATTCTTCCCTTATTTTATTCTACGATGTCCTTGGTGTTTTTGCATCGGTTATGTCCCTCTAGAACAAAGATGGATGATTTTGTTGCATTTCTTCTTCCCGATCGAATGTGGCCTCTTCGGGAGTAGAGGTATTCCATTATAATTTAAGTTGAACGATAACTCGATTCTAGAGCTAGATCTCTTTCTTTTCTAGGATACAAAGACGTTAAGTTATAAAGTCTCCTTCGGGTTCCACCTGTAGCAATTTATAGTCAATAGTGTGAGATTAATCATGTTAATATTTCATAAGTAAATACACATGAAAAAATTATGAAATTTAATGGTAGTTTTAATTGATATGCTATAGGTCATACTCTATCTAAAATTTCAAATAGACCACAATATCATGGTGTTAGTTTTGGAAAAGTTCGCATTATTAATGTATTTTTCTAGGTTTAATTATCAAGTACACATGATCTCCAATTTTGAGCTCCTTCTGTGTTCTATTTTAATCTACATAACATTTATGTATGTATTCTGATGTTTTAATATTTTTCTAAATTCATCACATTTTCTATTCTATTTCCTGCAATCTATCTGGCCCGAGAATCAATTTATCCTCTAGTTGACTCTAGCTGTGTGTTGTATAACACTTTATTCCATACAAGGCTTCAAGAGTGATCATTTGTATCGATATTTAATAACTGTTATTGTAGGAAAACTTGACTAAATGCATAAATTATTCCCATTTTATAGGTTTTTTCCATGACATGCATTCAGAGAATTTCCTTCAAAATATGGTTGGTTCTCTCAATTTTTCCATATGTTTTAGGATAGTATGTGGTGCTAAAATTTAATTTAGTTCCCATACCCCCAAACAATGCTTTCCAAAAGTTTGATGTGAATTTGGAATCTCTGTCTAATACTATCAACTTGGGTATACCATGTAGCTAAAAAATATCCTTCATGAAGATGTGAGTAATTTGTGTTGTACCAAAAGTGGATTTCACTAGTATGAAATGGGTTTCCTTACTTAAAGTATCCACCAACACTATGGTGGAATAATGTTATATTTTTTTTTTCTTTTGCCGGTAGCCCTATGATAAATTCTAAAGAAATTATTCCCCACTTCCATTTTGGGATAGCAAATGGATTCAACAACCCAGCAAGATGTTGATGCTCTAGCTTTACCTATTGAGATTCTAAGCATCTTGCTAAATATTCAGCCACCTCTTTCTTCATTACTGGCCGAAATAAAATTTTCTGCAAGGTTGTGACCATATTTTTATATTTTGGATGTCTTGCATAAGGTTTCTTATGATATCCATGAAATATCAATTATTCCAAAGAATTTACATTTTGAATATACATTTGTTTTTTGCAAATCAACATCTTTTATAATTTTCTGTGTTTTTTAGGTGTCAACTGCTAATCTTTCCTTAGAAACGACGTGACCCAAATACTTTATTCTAGTTTTATAGAACTCACATTTGTTGAACTTTTCATATAATTGGTTTTCTCTTAAATTTTGTACCACCAATTTTAGGTGCTCTTTATGTTATTCCTCAGTTATGGAATATATCAATGTGTCATAGATAAATACCATCACAAATTTATTCAAATATCTGCCGAGTATATTGCTTATCAAGCACATGAAGGTTGTTGGGGCCTTTGTAAGACCAAATGGTAAAACTAAAAACTCTTAGTGTCCATAGCTGGTCCTAAATTCTATTTTATGAACATCTTCACTCATGATCCTTAATTGATGATATTCTCTTCTAAAGTCGATTTTTGAAAAATCTTATTCATCGTAAGTTGTTCTAACCTTAATTCATGAAACTCTTTGTCATGTTCATCATAATAACGTTCACCTGGATATCACTCTTTGAAATTATTCTAGAACTCCTCCCCACTTATTGTTATTACCTCTAGTAAATGAATTTTTTCGGTTTCCTCCCACTAGAGAGTAGCTTTACGTTGTCACTGGTAAATAGAAAATATGGCCTTTAAGTTGCTGTAATATTCATACACTTGAAAATATTTATTCATATTTAGTAACCATGACTCTATGTCCCACTCCTTCTCTCCAGCAAAAGTAGGGTGCTTAATCTTCCTGAATTCCCCTTCCAATTTTGTTTCTTACTTTTTCTTCTAACCACTGGGAAATTTTCTACTGGACCAACCCCACTCTCAAATTTCTCTGATTTTGTGCCACATTTAGTTCCTTTTACTATATGAGGTTCCAATTTATTATGATTGGACTTTTCAGTCACTCTTCTAATCACTCTTTCATGTTCCTCAATCGCCTTTAACAAATTATTTTTCCTGCTCCTCAAATACGCTAGTTCATAAAGCAAATTTATGATCATGTCCATGAATTGGGAAGTTGTTAGCTTAGCCCCCTCTCCTGATTCAACATATACATCTGCACTTCCCATGGTGCCAAGAGCCCCCTCCGCCATTTCTTCGTTGCACCTTCAATTTACATAAACTTAAAAATGAGTCTTGACACATACAATTCTATTTTTTTATATATATGTTACACAATGCTTATTCCTCCTTACTATAGTGGTCTATTGTCCCAATGGTGTTACGGAGCTTTGATACCATTTTTCAAGTATCCAAATTCAATTACATTTTATTATTATTATTATTTCCTAATTCAACTCCCTCCTTGCCTATTATACTTTTTTTTTCTTCTGAATAAGACTGATTCTATTAAAATCATATAATAAAAATGGAGTTACAAGAAAGATAGACTAGATAGCAGGGACATTGGTAATGAACAATAAACTTCAGTTCCATATCATATCCAAGAGGGAAGCATAGAGGAACAAGACGAGATACATGGGAACCATTGGAGACAAACAAAACAATTTTCCCAGAACGGGTAGAATCATCAAAATGACATTTCTTTCCTTTGTTTTCAAAACTTTGACCCAGCTGTCTTGGGGCAGGTGGGCTGAAACCATTTGAAGATTATTGATGATCAAGGGAAGAATCTCCTTATCTGAACCAGAGGAGGCATACTCATGAGATCATTTCTGAGTATTCGAGGAAGCCTTGGGCCCCCCAAGGTTTACCGAGTTTGTTTCTTTCTCTTGCATTGCTACCTCCTCATAAGCTTCAATCTCCTCCTCATTCGAGATGACGGAATCAATGTCATCCATGGGGGGTGGATCACATGGTTTCCAACTCTTATGTTTCTTTATTTTAATCCCTTTCTTCTTTTGGGCAAGGAACATTGTACAGGAGTTCTGAAGATGCCCTATTTCATGGCAGTGACGACAGTGGAACGCAGTGTTCTCATAGTCCAAATTCTGAGTCCAAAGGAAGTCCCCCACTTTGAGGATGATTTGATTAGGCAGGCCTTTTCTTAAGTCAACCTTAGCTCAAATTCTTTCATATGAGTATATGTGTTTCTCTCCCTAGAGGGATATTTGGTAGAAAGGAACCCAAAGAGTTTTCGATACTTGGAAGACAACGAAGTGCCAAAGGTGAGTAGGTAAATTTGGAAGCCTTATCCAAATGGGAATGTTTATGATGACTGCCATAGAGAAATCAGAGTCAGGTAACGAGGGAGTGTGAAATAACCCTGTTTTTCCCCAAAACTATGGACCACCAGTTAAGGCTTTTTTATAGTCCTCATCAAAAGAAAACACAATTACAAAGATTGCCTTTAAGTAGAAGAATAAATTGTTGTTATTGGTCCAAGTGGAGTGAATCCATTGGTCTAGATCTGTTGTGTGAGGCCATAATCCTATGAATAAGAAAATAATGCTAGATTCTGCAAATATTTGATGTTGGTTTTCAAGTTCTAGGTGGGAAATTTCTGGCGAGGGCACATCATCCAATTTATCCACCAAAAAAGGTTTGGGGGTCTCTGTGTGTTGAGTAGACTTCTTCGGACGTTGTCCATGGAAAACATCCTTGTAATAGAAGGCTTGAGTAGTGGAAGGTTTTCCAACTACCCCTCCTCGCAGAAAAAGGGATAAAACCACAAAGGCATCCTTTTCATTATCATAAAATGGGAGTGAAAGAGAGTTCTCAAGTTGTTTAACTTCATATAGAAGACAATGAGAGGCGTAAGGAATACCTAGATTCAGTTCTAGAGCATGCTCCCTAAAGGCGTAAGGAAGTCAGGGGCTCCCTGTTTGCTAGATCCCAAATGAGGGGCCAGAGTGCCAAGTATTGAAGGCTCGTTGCTATAGCAGACAACCTCTTTGAATTTTTCTTTTCCTTTGGCACTAAGTTCATCCTGGCACTAAAGCCCTGGGGTTGCACAGTTGCACAGTGAGTTATAGACCTGCAGGGGCAGGTTGAAACATTTTTTTTATCTCCTCCTTACCCCACAACATGTTGGAGTCAAACTACATCCCATTTGGGATTGGATTTTTCTGGATCCAATCTGCAAGGGATCCACCAGCTTTCCAATCATGGAAAACCGCATCCCTGTCTATGGCTAAGAGTGTAGTATTGTCAATGAGTTGACAGCCATCTATATTACCCCATCTGCCAGGGCTTCTGCTGTTAAGGTGCGATTTGTGTATCTTTCGCGATGCATCAAGACTCAGGTCGTAGCAGACTACAAGGCCAAACTCCGACCTAACAAGGACGCAGTGAAGAGGTGCGTAAAACCTAGATGCCATCAAGCTTGATTGTTGCACTTCTAAGTGTGATATTTAATTGGGAACGTCGTTTCCTATTATATTAACATTATGGTTGTACTAGCTTCCTAACTCTAATAATGTTCGTTCACTTTTTAATTACTAGTACTAATGTGCTTAGGGTTATCAACATGAGGAGATGTAGACATAAATGTGTCACTGTGATGTCAACCCATTGTGTATAAATTTTTTCTCATATTTTTTTTGTTGTGGTAATGTTGTAGCCTCGAAATGTCTACCTCAACATTCGTCAATTAAGTATAAACAATAATTAAATTTATTAACTAAACTAATTATAGATTGATCAATTCAATTATATTAATTAAAATTCAATTTAATTAAATTAATAAACAATTAATTAAAATTATTAATTTAATTATTTATAGATTAATCATTTTAACTAATTAAAAATTAATTTAATTTAATTAATAATATATTATATTTTAATTATATTATAAAATAATACTACACATCACAAGTCATTCTAGAAATTTCTAAATAATAGAATTTAAAGGACCATTCGACTAATATGAGTCGTTTGAAAAATGAAATGAGTGACAAAATAAGGCATGGGACAAACCAAACGGGAGAAAACTACAAGACATCGGAAGAAGAACATATTATAAGTTTTCAAATGTGAAGAAGAGGAAGCTTGGGATGGAAGCATTAGGAAAACAGTGAATGTTAAAAACTGTGTCTCATGATGAAAATGGGGAAGAGATGGCTGAAATACATCCCTCAATAGCAGCACCAACACAAGGACAGCAAGCGACACCCTTGAGAAGTAATGAGAGTGCATCTCCAAGCACACCACAAGGAGGAGATTCAAGTGTTTCGTCAAGCACTTATACACCAAATGAAAGAGGAACAAAGTTCTGAAATTTAAATGAAATTTATGACCAAGAGGAAGCAAATGAAGTTATGAACTCTTTATTTTCTTTGTATTGTCATGTTGATGATCCTATTCATTTTGAAGAAGCCATTAAAGATATGAAATGGATAGAAGCTATGGATGAAGAAATTAATGCCATAGAAAGAAACAAGACATGGGATTTGGTTGAACTCCCAAAAGGTAAGGAAGTCATTGGAGTTAAATGGGTCTACAAGACCAAAAGTAATGCTAAAGGTAAGATTGAAAGACACAAGGCCAGACTTGTTGTCAAAGGGTATAAGCACCAACATGGGAGACACTATGAGGAAAATTTCGCATCGGTTGCAAGAATGGAAACCGTGAGAGCAGCATTGTCCATAGCAGTACAAAACAAGTGGAAAGTTTACCAAATGGATGTGAAATCAACGTTCCTAAATGGAGTGTTAATGGAAGAGGTTTGTATTGAACAACCTCTAGGCTATGAGAAGAAAGGCCAAGAGCACAAAGTGTGCAGATTGAATAAAGCTCTTTATGGGTTGAAACAAGCACCAGGAGCATGGTACAGTAGGACAGATTCCTATCTACTAGAAAATGGATTTGAAAAATGTGAGGGAGAACCCACCTTATACATTAAGGAGAAAGATGGTAAGATGTTGATTGTTGTGTTATATGTTGATGATGTGATCTTTACAGGTAATGATGATTACCTTGTTGAAAATTTTAAGAAGGTCATGAAAGATGAATTTGAAATGACTGATATGGGTTTGCTGAAATACTTCTTAGGAATAAAAGTAAAGCAAGATGAAAATAAATTTTTTATTTCTCAAGAAAATTATGTGAATGAAATTTTGGAAAGATTTAACCTGCAGGATTGCAAGGCAGCAATTACTCCCACAGTGATGGGATTAAAACTCAGCAAAGAGGACAACAGCAAGGATTTTGATCCTAGCTTGTACAACAGCACAATTGGCAGACTCATGTATTTGACTGCAACTAGGCTAGATATTATGCATGTTGTTAGTTTATTTCCAGATTTATGGAGAGGCCAAAATAAGCACATTGGCAGGCAGCGAAAAGAATTCTGAGGTATGTTAAAGGAACTAAAAGGTATGGAATTTTATATACTACTTCAGAAAATTATGAGTTAATTGGATACACTGACAGTGATTGTGTTGGAAGTGTAGATGAATGGAAAAGTACTTCTAGTTATGTTTCTCACATGGGTTCAGGAGCCATTTCATGGGCTTCTAAGAAGCAGCCTATTGTAGAATTATCTACAACAGAGGCAGAGTATGTGGCAGCTACAGCAGCAGCATGTCAAGCAGTATGGATGAGAAGGATGTTGAGGAGTTTATGTCAAGAACAGGTAAAAGGCACAGTGATTTATTGTGACAATAGCTCAGCCATAGAATTTTCTAAGAATTATGTGTTTCATAAAAATACAAAGCACATAGATGCTAAGTTTCACTACATCAGGGAGCTAGTGAACAATGGAGAAATCATTTTAAAACACTGCAAAACTTAGGAGCAGTTTGCAGACATTCTGACCAAGCCATTGGGGCAGAAGAGTTTTGAATATTTTAGGAAATGCATGGGTATGACAGATAACCCAACAGTTTAACTCAAGGGGGAGTGTTGAAGTGTTATCTTCAACTGCTCTGCACCAAAATCTGCCTTCTAATTTTTTTTTACGATTTCTGTACTCTGGCCGCTTTCCATTTTTGTCTGCAGGTTGTCTAACCGCAGCTACTTGCTAAAAAAGTTGCACAGTCATTTTCTTTTAAGGACAGAGTTTACAGTCTCTATATAATAGAAACAGAGTACAAAGGCAGAGAATTCTTTTTTCAATGCGGGAAGTGTTTAAATGTTTGAAGGATAGTGGTCCCCGCCATCCATGACAGCAGCCAGTGCAGCAGACTGCGTGGAGGAGTCTTATTCGATCGAATTTTATTTTGGCCCGTCCACAAAATGAAGAACCGGACTCGAAAGAGTTTATGAGCCGAAATATATAATGTTTCGGGTTTTATTTTGGGCCATCTGAAAACTCCAATTCTGGACCCGATGAGTATTTATGCACCCGATTTAATAATCCATCGCGCGTCCATGGAGTTGATGGTACGAGACCTCATTTGTAACGCGAAAACGTTGCAATTGGGTTTTATGTTTTGAAGTCTGAATGGAAGTTTTATGTTATGGTTTTGGTTATGTTATAAAGTTCTATGTTATAATGTTTTTAACACATCGCGCATTAAAACCTTTAGAGTGTTATGTTAAAACATATGCGCGCTCTTTGTAATAGGGCCCGGTGGGCCATACCTTGTTAGTTATATTTTTATTATGTTTCACATAGCGCAACAAAAATGTTTTAAACCTTTGGAAATATATGTTTTAACATATATGTGTTTTTTGTTATATGGGCCCCATAGGCCTATGCGTAGGATCATTTTTCTTTTATAGTTTTGTGTTAAAGTTTTTTATGTTAGTGTTGTGGCATATAAAGTAAAAAGCCCAAAGGCTTAGTGTATGTATGAAATATACACATTAGTGTATTACAACGAGAGAGTCTATTTAAAAATAACAGAGTGTTTTTAAACGGAGCACTGTTTTGTGCATTTTGTAACAGAGAGTGCATTTTGTATGTGAGACAGAAGAACCTTTTGGCACTGTGTTTGTGTAGCAGTCCATTTTATAATCCCTCTATTAGAGGAAGATTTTGTAACAATTTTTATTTATGAAATAGAATTTTTTCTAGTGTGTGAAACTCTGTCTCCCAAAAGCAAGCAAATTTTTAATTCTCTGTGTTAGAAGGAGAGTATCATTCTCTCTGATTTTGTTCAGGAATTCTCAGAAATTCCAACAGCCTCAACAAGATTGACCCTTTATGTTTCCCACTCATGCTCAAATTTAATACTAAGGCCCAATTCCCATGAATGAGGCCAAGAAAGAGCATCACGTTCTCGAGGAATTGCATTTTTTAGATCCGACAACTAGTGTAACTCAACCAGTGCAACACTAAGATAATTTGAGGAGAATAGATGTTCTCCACACCATTTCAATTGATAGCATCTAATCCATTCATTATTTGTCACCATTACCAATTAGCCATCTTAGGTTACGACATGACCAACATTTATCATTCATAAGGTTGGTCCAAGTCATTGATTTTCTTCTCATAGAGGGCGCACCATTAATAACCTAGTCCTCCAAGCTCTGATGAAAGAGGTATTTACCCTTCAGAATGTTTCTCCATAAGCCCGAGACGTTGAATAACATCCAAATATTTCAAGAGAGGAGAGCCAAGTTAAATATTTTAGTGTCTATCATTCCCCAACAACCCGAATAGGTAGGATGGGAGATGGTGGCCATCTTAATGAGGTGGATTTTATTTCCTTCACTAGTCCCAGACCAAAAGAATTTATCAAGAATGGCATTAATTTTGTGAGTAATCACTACAAGTAGTAGGAATAAATATATCCAATAAACTGATATTCCTTGAAGGCACGCCTTTATTATGATTACCCTTCCACCCACAGTTAGTCATTTATCACCCCAACAAGATAACTGTTTTTTAATTTTATGGAAAATCCACTCTGAATTAGTAATGCAGTAATTACGGGGCTTTAGCAGACAATCCAAATAGAAAAATCATGCAGATAAAGAGGAGTATTTGGTTCCAAATAAATCAGTTATAGGTTGACACACCACTGCGTCCCTCTCTTCAAATATGAGGGCCAATTTACCCTTTTTAATATTTAGTCTTGTGGCCCAACCAAAGGTGGTTGGAATCTAAAATAAAGCTACCCATTCTGAATAGTTAGAAACATTGAAGCCTGACAAGAATTGAAACACTAAAACGGAAACTGGAGCAGAGAATTACTCTTCACAATATTACGAGTAGATTAAATAGACTACATTGGAAACATCAGCAATAAATATCTGGAGATAAACTCGACTAAACTGGACTGACTTAAACTAAACTGGGACACTTGGACTGACGGATTTGACACCTAGCAGGTGGTTGAGATTACGTTCTTTAACACTCCCCTTTAATTTCTACCACATAAAAAATTTAATTAAGATACCTGTTGGTCTATGTCTCAACGAGGCTTACAATTTAAAAAAATTGACTTCAACTAGATTTAGTTTTATTCTTCTCTTCTTCCATATTATGTAGCCTCTAAATTGTTTCAGAATTTTTGCTTTGTTGTAACCTTGAGAACTCTGTTTCTTCATTTGCTGGTGTAAGTATTTTATTGTTCCAGGTTGTCTAAGCATGTCCTGGACTTCTTAAAAAATTGACTTGTATGTGGGCTGCTGCCACATATTGTCCTCTGTAGTGTGCTTTTCATCATTAATGTGCTGCAACATAAGATTAGAACAATATCTTATCTCTTCAAAACTCCAACGCATGAAAATTTCATTGACATGTTCGTCATGCATGTCGTCTTCAACATTCATATCTACAGCTTCTATGTAGATCTCAACTAGACATGGTGTTGCAAGCCATCTTTTAATAAATTTTAGCTCTTCTTCATAATCAATCTGTGTACCTGCACACTGAAAATCAATGTTAGAATAAAAAATATTTTCAGAACGACATTGATTCTGGTCTTTTTTCTCTGCAATGAGAGCTTTCTCTTGTTGCGCTTCTTCTTTATTTGTCTCTCTTTCCTTCTGCTCTACAGTGAAAACTTTACAGAAGCAGAGAAAGAAGTCTGCAAAGAGAAAGCACAAACAGAGAAAGATGCAGAAGCAGAGAAGGAAGTACAAGACGATAAAGTTTTTATATATATAAAAAAAAACTTTATCGTCTTGTACTTCCTTCTCTGCTTCTGCATCTTTCTCTATTTCTGCTTTCTCTTTGCAGACTTCTTTTTTTGCTTTTGTCTCTTCTTCTTTCTCTGGTTCTTCCTTCTGCTTTGTCTCTGTCTCTTTCTTTGTCTCTGCCTTTATCTCTGTCTTTGTTTCTATCTCTGTCTTTTCATCACTAACCTGTGCTGCTGCAAACAGGTTGTCTTCCACTAACTGAAGTGGGGTAATCTCACCAAATATTATCATGTCAATATCATGTTTTTGTTGCATCATCTGCAACCAATCATCATTAGCCAAAATTTCATTATCAAAGTTTACATCATCCATATCAATCATTGGATTTACCATTTCATCAGCGAGCTCTGTTGATGGATTCTCTTCATCCACTTATGGTCGTGCATAGTGGGGTTCACGAGCATCTTCATGCTGCTTCTCTGCTTCATCTGCACTTTCTTCACAAACATCAACCACCTGTGACTGCGCACAGTGGGACTCAACAAACTCTTCATTTCGTTGTAGATCTGCTGCTACAGATCCACCTTCATCTTCATCTTTAAAGATCCCCTTTGCTTCAATGCTCCCCCTTGTACCAAAACATCTCTCAAGGGTATCCCATGCCTGCTTGGCTATCTTGGCATCTGAAATCAAGGGGAGTATACTTTCATCAACTGATTATTTTATGCATCTTAATTCATAGGCATCTTTTTGCCTCTTGATTTCCAGATCTAGAAAGATCTCGAACATATTCTGTTTTTTCTTTAGCCTCTTGGCTTTTCCCATGACCTCGTTGTCTGAATTCCACAAACAGACGAGTCTACATATTCATCAAATACCTTGTTTCTTCAAAAATTTTGCTGCTCTTCAATGAGTCTTATGCAACCTCACTTCTCCTTCTATTTTTTAAAAAAATTATCTTCCTCAAAAAATTTCTTGTAAACTTTCACTTTAATCTCACATCACAACTTTAAGCTTTTAAAAAAAAAAAATTCCCAAAAAAAATTCTTTTAAATCTCTTCAGCACATGCTCTTTTAAACCCTCTTTATAAAATCCTTTGAAACAATTTAAAGTTTTTTTTTGTATATAAAAGAAATTTAATAAAAAAACTTCTTGATAAAAAAAACTTTCACCTTTTTTCAAATCGATACTCTTTCCTTAACGAATCCACCTTATGTAAACTTTGAAAATCACGTGAAATAAAAAGGGCTTTCACCTTTTTAAATATCTTAAGATTAAACTTTTAAAGCCTTTAAAAAATCACGTTGAATGCATGCTTTTGACTTTCGCCATAAAAAAATTATAACGCAATTGCATTTAACCATTTTTTTTGCATGCGTTTGACAGTGACGGATCTGGATTACTTCAACGCAGGTGAGCACCTCTCTGGCCCGCATTAAAGTTAACGCAGACAATCAACTCCGGCCTCGTGCTAAACCTTTTTGAAAAATGATTTTTGAAAAAACTTTAATACGTTGAACGCATACATTCACCTTAACGCATCTGTGTTATTTTTTATTAACGCATAAATTCACCTTGCATTCACCTTAATGCATATTGGCGCGGTTCCGAGGGGAATAGTCATGCCTATTTCAAAAACAATGCGAGTTATGAAACTAGCGTGGGTATGGAGTGTATTCTCGCGCCAATCAACTCACAGTCGTGCCAATCAACCGCTCCTTTCTTCTGCTCCTTCGTGGCTCTATTGCTGCTCTCCAGGGAGGCTTATGCAAGCTGGCTCTGATACCATGACAAGAATTGAAACACTAAAACGGAAACTGGAGCAAAGAATTACTCTTACAAGTAGATTAAATAGATTACATTGGAAACATCAGCAATAAATAACTGGAGATAAACTCGACTAAACTGGACTAACTTAAACTAAACTGGGACACTTGGACTGACGGATTTGACACCTAGCAGGTGGTTGAGATTACTTTCTTTAATAAAGCCTAGGACGTCATCTACGAATAAAATATGGGTAATATCTGAATAAGGATTTAATAAGCATCCAAATATGACACCATTTGTTTTAGAATCATAGATGCTACAATTCAGGGAGTCCGTGACCAGAATAAAAATGAGCAGAGAAAGAGCACAACTTGTCTCAATCCTCTTGAAGGAAAGAAGAAGTCGATAGGGAGAAAAATATTTAAAACTGCCATTGAGATTGACGATACACATGCCATGATCAACTTTAAATTTCGGTTAGGAACTCCAATTATGTGCATAATTAAGTGTATAAAATCTCAATCTACTCAATCATACACTCTCATAAGGTCAAGATTCATTAGGAAATCCTTATGTTTACCTAAATTGATTTAATGGATGCATTCTTGAGCTATGGTGACGACGTCCTGGATCCTCCCGCTAAGAAGGAAGCCAAATTTCTCTGGAAAAATGTATGAGGAAAATTTCTTTTTGAATTTGCTAGAGATCATTTTAGAAATCACCTTAAAAATAGAGTTACAAAGATATATCTACCTAAAATATGAAAAATAGATAGAATTATATTTCTTAGGAATTAATGCAATGAACATTACATTGGCAACACCTGATATTTGTCTAGTGGGTCAGGATTCTCCAACTAGATGAAGCAGATCCTGACCCATGGTATCGTAAAATTATAGGTAAAACTCAATGGGACACCCATCAGGCCTCACACTTTTGTCTTTGACCATATCCTTTAATGTATCAACGAGCTTATCTTACTTTATAGGAGAGTCTATAAGCTCTATATCATCATCATTAATAACCTGAGGATAAAGGCTATCCAACTCCATATTGTCATTAAATTATTCACTGCCCTACTCTCCGTATTCACTATTGAAGAGTCTGAACACCTAATTTTTAATTCCCTTGAGGGAAGTTAGGATTTGGCCTTCCGCATCCCTAATTTTCCATATTGTATTAATATCCTTTCTCTTAAAAGAAGCTTGGTGGAAGAATTTTTTATTTGTATCCCCGCCTTTAATCCATGCAACCCTACTTGTTAGCCTCCACTCCTCCTCCTATGCCTTAAGGATTTTTTTTCTAAGCCAACTCCAACACCAATTCCTTTCGCTAACCCGAGAATAAATCGATAGAAGAAGGGTCCATAAGAAAGGCCATATTTTCTTCGATTTTTCTCAAATATTTATTTTGTTCCTATTTGTGCTTTCCAATCCATGCTCAAAATTTAGATTTTATCCCATTAATATTTTATATAATAATTCCATATTTGATTGATTTGGAGGGCCAATCGAAAGATCCATTAATTGGTAGCCAAATCCCAAAAATCCTTCTCTTGAATTCAATGATGATTAAATTTAAAAGGAAGAGGATCATGTTCCTCCACTCCCCTCCATTGTAGCATAATCACCTGATGGTATGAGGATGCATAAAATAAAGAGGCGGATTCCAGGGCATCCTTCGAAGTTCACAAGGATGAGTGAACAAGAAATATGTCTAGTATTTTAGCAATTCCATCCCCCCCGACTCTATCATTCCTCCATATTGGGCACATAATGGGAGGGACTATGTCTTCAAGGTTCTTGCTAGTGAAGAGGGCCTTGAAATAGTGGTCCAATGGATCCATTCTTACCTTCAAACTCCAAGATTCACTATCATCCATAGTAAAGTTGATTTCACTTGCAATTATAATATTTTGCAAATATAGAATGCTACACCCCCAAAATTTCTCTGAAAAATCCTTCCTATTTGTGAAAGGGCCATATATGTTCATCATCTGGATCCTTTGGCCAAGTCCCTAAAAGAAACTAGATAGAATGATTCTAACTAAAAATTGATATGCTTTGAATGTAAACTTATTTGGGTTCCATAGTGCATTTAATCATCTTGAAAATCCATTGGAACTTGTTGCACAAGAAATATAAAGTTGACATATCCTTAAGAGAATTTTATTTTCCTTCTCCTTGTAAATAATTGTATCTTGTAATAAATTGAGATCAGGCAACTTCGATTGAATGATCCATAAAAGAGATATAGGAGATTGGGTCGATCCCAGACCCATGATGTTGAAGGATAGAATCTTCATTAAGGAAATTTAGAACTAGGAGACACCGCTCTAAGGTCTCGTGACATTCTCGAGCCACCACATGAGAAGGAATCTCTCTTTGGGCCAAGATCATATGGGTTAATAAGCACTTCTTCCAAACATCGACTGAAATGCTCATTCAAGTAAGCTCCACTAGCCTCATAAAGCGCCACCTTCTTATATTTAGTTTCCTTCTTCCTCATTTTGAAAGGCTCCTTGGGTTCAAATGCTTGAGGTACTAGATGTTTCTCCCTATCTTGGAAGAAAGTCCTTTTTAGAGATAGAGGTTCAAGGCTCAAAGATAAAACCTCAATAATATGACCTAGGTTAGAATCTCCAAAGATAGACATGGGTTTTGAAACTAATTCAAGCCGATGTTCAATTGGGGATAAGAGGGAAATTTTACGACTTCCTGGCTTCTAAGATGAAAACCATGTAGGATTCCAATATTAGCCATGGGATTTCCCCACATCTAGATCAGGGGAATGTGGATTCATGGTGTGGGGATTCTACTTGAATGCAACGTTTGTTTGCATTGACTGGATTTTGGGATGGAAATTTGGGGGAAAGGGAGCGAAAAAAGGAGTTCTTTGAGGATAGAATGGATGGGGTTTGGTGGAAACCAAATTTATTTAGTGGATATCCAATCGTCGATGGGTCACCTCCCTAATGACAAAGAGGAGAACTTGCCGCTAAATATCCAATATTTTATAGTCCTTATAGTTAACAAAGATAATTTGTACTCTTTGTTGATTTCTCTATAGAAATAACCCTCATGCGTAATAATGAAATCCCTATCTCCTACCTAAAATAAATAATAAGTACATATTGGAAAATATAATTTTAAAATATAAGTATATATATATATATATATATATATATATATATATATATATATTGAAAAAATCCATGAATTGCAATTTAAAATAATAAAAACGGGTTTCAACCGTTTAATTTCAAAACATCTATCATAATTATTGTTAAAATATTTATTAATATGCACAAATTTAAGTATACTACTAATCCTCCAATTTTCTTTGTAAAGGTGTACCTTTATCAATAAATTTAAGAAAATGTTAATGGACTTCATTTTTTGACTTCATTTTAAAGTAAATTTGATAATTACATATTTAGTAACGAAAAATTATATTTATACCTCCATTAGAAAATCTAGGTTTGAAATCAAGTTTTCCATGTCCATAGAGAGCAGCCACCTCAACATAATAAATCCCTCCCTCATCCCTAATAATTCGTCATCAATTTTATTAATTTCATCAATATATAGATGCATGCTGATGAAATTAATAGTTCTGAAGCGTGCACATCAACAATGAATATCTTCAATTACTAAAATAATAAACCTGTTTGTACTCAACTATGCATTGGTATCTTTGTATTCAACTCATTAATAGGGTTCCTTAGAGCTTCATCAAGATCTAATTCTTTTATGGAATTCAAAAGGATCATTGAGTTCATAATGAATCTGCTCCATGAAAATTTGTATACCTCTCATAATTTTTAATCGGATACATATTGTCAGGACTCTGAGTGCGACTTGGAGTGGTGTCCAGTTAAGTATGACGGCTTGGAACACACATAACAGGCACACCGTGTTGGGAAGGCACCCTCCCTTTTATTTATAGTGGATATGATGGGCGAGTCATCAGGCGAGGGCGCATCAGGCGACCAGAGTTGGGTGCCTAGGTGGGCGAGCACTGGACCGAGCGAAGCACCCAAGTGTGCGACTGAGTTGGGAAGCCGAGAAAGGAGAGCGAGGGCAGTCAACTCACGTGAATGCTTCAATGTGAGTCATGTTGGATGGTTGAACGCGCTGACATGTGTGGTGCGATGGGTTGAACGGGTGTATGACCGAACAGGCACGATGAGTGAACGGTGCGATGGAGAAGTTGGCAAGTTGGCTGCACGATTGTGTGGGAAAGCAGACCCATGGGCCAACAAACAGCTGTGACCCTTGAGCAAGTTGGCATTTCGGTGTAATGGAATATAAGTAAACAATGGAGGGATGGAGTTTAGATTAATCAGACCAGAGAATAAAAGAACAATATAAAAAGCGAAGATAAGGAGACAAGGTAAAACAAGTGTAGCGCAACCGAGTTGCAGGCCCAAAGTATAGGTGAGGGTAAATTTTGGGTTCCACAGGTCATGTCCGGTTGTGCACAGGAATGAAGGGTCACAGGGCGGTGTGCCTCGCACATCAACACGACTGTGTGTAGTTCGGTAGGCACAGGAGACCCAGTGACCCAAGACCGCTATGGCAGACGTATGGGTGGGTAGACAGGTCACTAGGGTGTGTGCATTTCGATGGATGTGGGTGACCCGAGTGACCCGAACCTATGGGCGGGAAGATAGGTCACCAGGGCATGTGCAGGTGACCCAAGGCCACTATAACAAGCTTAGGGTGCCGTCAGGGTGAACATGAGTTCAGGCGTGTAGGTGGTAACATGGGGTGTTCGAAAGGTGTGCAGGAGTTAACATGGTGAGTTGGAAGGGCATGCACGAAGTGAACAACAGTTTGGAACTATGTGCAGAGCATGCATAACATCACCTATAGTTTTTTAATGTGCAGGATGATTTTTGGAAAGGCGTAGTATGTATACTGAAGTATTAAAAAAATTCACACCAGTGCCACGCCCGCCTATGTGTGGTTGAAAGACGACCGCTAAGGTAGGTATGAAAGTTGGTATCGGAGCTCGTTTTACAAAGCGGGCTTTGATGATTGAAGATGAAGAAACAATATGGACATTATATTAGTTTTTTGTAGTGCGACATTAGGAAGTTCGATAGAGGAAATTTTGCAGGGCCGAAGTTGAACAAGATAGTGTATGGTCATGAGACATTCAAGAGAAATATTGATGGCGAAAAATGTGAAAGAACCTCAAGTTATAGGTGAATCCAACATGAACCCCAATACTATTTTCATGGATAAATTTTTGGATCGTATGGATGAAATGTCTTCAAAGATGGACTCATTGAAATCTGAGAATGTTCAAATTAGAGATAAGTTCACGAAGTTGGAAGAGGATCATGAGGAACTCAAGCTACAATATGAGTACACCGAGTGGAAGTATAGGGAAACAAGGAAGGACGTAAAGGACTTTGAAATAGAGAAATATCAGGGCTTGGAAGAGAACACGAAGCTGCAAAAAATCCTCGATGAGGCTTGAAACAAGATTTATATATTGAAGAAAGAAATTGGGCAAGGACCCATTGGAGGGACTGCTCATGTAAATATTAAGGAATCTAATTCTTATGATGGGATAAGGATTGCAAAGAAACTTGAAAATTTCTTATGGGATATGTAGCAATACTTGGAATTCTTGGGGATTCCTAATGAAGAAGCCAAGGTGAAGGTAGCTGCTCAATTCCTTACAAAGGATGCCAAGATGTGGTGGATAAGTAAAGCAGACCAAATTGCACATGGTGATGTTGATGATATCTCTACTTGGTAGGAAATGAAGGAAGCTTTACAAACTCACTTTAGCCCACAATATGAGACTTTGGATGCGAGAATGAATATTAAATATATTAAGAAAATAGGAATTCTAGAGGCACATCAACGAGATTTCTCGATTGTGATCTTGGAATTACTTAATATGGTGGAGAGAGATAAGGTTTTCAACTTCATTATTCGATTGAAACCTTTGGCATGCAATGAGGTGAAGAGGAAAATTATAAAGCCATTTGAAGAGGCATTTGATGCAATTTATATAAAATTATGATGAAGGGACTGATGAGAAGAAAAATAAGTTCGATAAACCAAACAAGAAAAGTACAAAGGAGGAGAATTCAAGATTGAGTGGCGAGCTAAAGATGAAGAAATGTCTGAAAGGTTGGTTGTACAGAGAATACCACATGGTGAATAATTTCCTTTAAAGACCAGTAGTGGAAGCAGCAACACAATATAATGTGAAGAAAAATAAAGATGAACCAATGGTTGGGATGATGCAGGTATTGGGAGTTGCACAGCTATGGAATTTGTCCCAAGGCGTGATCCTAAAAGAAAAAAATTGGAGTATTTGTACATGAAGATTGGGAAAGGAAAATTGCTCACGATGGTGGAAAATGGTGTGACTCATAACTTCTTCAGGGAAGAAGCAACAAGGAATATTCGGTTGAATTTTTTTTGAACTCAAGCTCGCTTGAAAGCAGTGAAATCTTCACCAAATCGAGTCATTGGAATGGAAACGAATGTGGAGGTGCACATTGCTGAGTGGCATGGGAATGTCGACTTCACAGTTCTGAAAATGGATGACTATGAATAAGTATTGGGGATTGAATTTATGAAGTAGTATGAGACCATGATGGTGCCACATATAAATAGACTATACATTTAAGATGGAAGGGAGGATGAGCCACTAGGAATTCCTAATGTGGTATCTATGACAACTAGGTGTAAATTGGAAGTGATGAATGTGGAGGACATCAAACAAGATGAAAAAATATATGAGAGGTTTTCCATTGTAGAGACAAAACTCATGGAACATGCACAGGTTATGAGAGTAGTGTCTGATAGTATCATGTATTTGACAATCATGATATAGGCAGTGGAAGGAAACAAGGATATGGAACCAAAAATTCAGAAGTAAATCCGGGAAGCATACATGTAGAGATTGGAAGAGGAGTATCCTGATAGATGGATTCATCTGTTGGAGAAGGAGGATGGAGAGCCATCATCTTCCCCATCCCATCCCTCTTTCTATACTAGCATGGGGATGATGCTCATTGTCTTTTGCTCATAGCAATGTGTCCTCTTAACTTAACGAGAAGACATTTGGGGTGAGATGTATGTGACTAATAGCGGGATGCGATGACAATCATGATGATGTGAGATGCATGCGTTCTTTTGGAGGAGATGTAATGGTTGGATTAACTACCCAAATAATCACCATCGCAGTGGGATCCATCACATGATGTTCTTGTTGAGTTGGACGAGATTTGAGCATATAGCAGGTCATGATTAGAGCTATCTGGGTGTTGATATATATGGATATATGTCTTAGTGATGGAGGTTATTGAGATGGTGTTGGTGAAGATGAAAACATTTTTTAAGTGGTGGAGTATGTCATGACTCCGAGTTGGGAGTTGTGGGACTGAGTCATAGCCGGTGCGACCATGTGGGACGGGCGCCCCTATTGAGGCGACACGGGTCAAGTTCGCGCAGTTGGAGGCACTTGGAGTGACGTTCGATGAAGTGCGATGGTTTGGCACACACATAATGGTTGTGACGTGTTTTGAAAGATACCTCCCTTTGAGTTATAGCAGACATTGTGGGCGAGCAAGGGAAATTCATTGGGAAAGGGGACATTGGGCAACCTGAGTTGGGCACCCGAGTGGGCAAGTTCCTGGGCGAGCGAAGCGCCCAAGTCTACGATTAAGTTGGGTGGTCGGGCAAGGAGCACGAGGGAAGTTGACTCGGGTGTACAGTTGAAGGTGCATCATTTTGGATAGTTGAGCGCATCGACTCTTATGGAGCGACTGGTTGAACGGGTGTATGATCGAACGGGCATGACAAGTGAATAGTGTGAAAAAAAAATTGGTAGGTCAGCTACACATTTGTGTGGGCGAGCCGACCCATGGGCCAAAGAACAGTCATGAAGCTTGGGCGAGTTATAATTTTGGTGGAATGGCATCTAATAAACAATGGAGGGATGATGTTTAGAGTAATCAGACCAGAGAAGAAAAGAAAAATTCGAAAAGAGAAGACAAGAAGCCAAGGAAAAACTAGAAAAGTGCAACCCAGTTTCATGGCCAAGGTAAAGTCGAGGCTAAAGTTGGGATTCCATAGATCATGTTGTGTTGTGCACAATAGTGAAGGGTCGCAAGGCGATGTGCCTCACAAAGAAACATGACTACATGTTGTGCGGTAGGTGCGAGACCCGAGATCGCTACCATGGACTTGCAGGTGGGAGAAAATGTGACCAAGGCACATGCAGTTTGGTGGATGCAGGTGACCCAAATGACCTAAACCTATGGGCAAGCAGACAAGTGACCAGGGTGCGTGCAGACAACTTGAGGCTTCTATAACAGGTTGAGGGCATGTTCACGGTGAATGAGAGTTTAGGCGTGTAGTGGTAGCATGGGGTGCCGCTCCCATACCTCGACGGTAGTATTCCAACGACACATAGATGGATGCAACACTGCTATAGTTTTTATTTTCATGAATACTCAATTATAAGGACTATGCCTTAATGAACACTTAACTAATTTCCTACTAAGTGTTTACAATGCAGTAGAAATAACTATCTTTAATTATCTTCTTTAATTAATCTTCCATATATGCAGTGGAATAAATAATCATAACACAAGTATACACGTATACTTGGGAGGGGAAACTTCCGAAAAATTTTCCCAACAATATATAAAATCTTCAAATATTTTAAAATTTACAATTTACACAAGTGTGTGCAGCCACTCAAGTTGATGTCCACACTTGACCAAAGTTACTCAACAGTCATGCCTTGGGTCATGTAGTTATGCTCAATGTGTCACTATTACCACCTTTCTACACTTCATATACCAGAAACCCCAAGTTCCTATTGTTCAACCATGTCGTTCAAAACTCAAACACTTTTATTCATCGTGAAACACTTTGTGGGTGTCATTCATATCATCGTACAACCTTGTCATTTTGTCTACCCATGCTCTACCTGTGGTCTATACAAAACGTGCCACCGAAACTGCCTCTGCCCGAATATGTAACTTGTCCTCCATTATGAACATTCGGTCTACTTGCCGGTGCAGGCGCATTGACTACTACTATTCATGTGACCTTTAGCCTTCCCAATAATCCAACTCACCTCGACCTACCTTTGAATTCGTCTCCACATAAATTCTTGTTCGCCCAACACTGCCCGTCCACAATCCACATGTCTCCCCTCGACTTGGCCCTTGCCTGTGATTAATTCCTTTGCCTAGCGCTCGATTCCAAATTATGAACTCTGCAATGGATTTTTGATTCGATGCCTTTGCTCCATGACTTCTCATCCTCCTTATATGCATCCATCAATATCCATTTATCAATGGTCGTGTCGTTTGGTCAAGTTGTGGGTCAGCCCATCACATAACATGTGCATCTGTAACACTTGTTGACCATGACACACCGCTTCATGTGAACCAATGTGTCCACCAATGGGTCATCTCGGTCGAATTTAACAAATGGATTCCTCACTTCAAACTCATTCACCTAAGCCAACCAAATCATTTGCAACCTCATGGTCATGAATCGTTCATCGCATGACTTTCCCATCAGTCTCTTGTCACATGACTCACCCATCATTCGTCTATCACACAACTCGCCCATCAATCACCCAT
Organism: Pinus albicaulis; assembly: GCA_034641835.2. Taxonomy (NCBI): domain Eukaryota; kingdom Viridiplantae; phylum Streptophyta; class Pinopsida; order Pinales; family Pinaceae; genus Pinus; species Pinus albicaulis. Next base: position 511,142,585 of record CM076573.1, on the reverse strand, counting down.
TGCACAACTTACCCGTCAGTCTCCTCCATACAATTTCTCATCGCAATAGACAGACACTCGCCCCGCATAACACACCCCTTATACAAATGTGCCCAACCATCACACTTAACTGAACACCACTCCAAGTCACTTCTAACCGTGTGCGCTCCACCTGAGTCACTCCAACATGGGTGCTCGTCGCACATGGGGGCACCCACTATGACTTGATCGCATGACTGCCAACTCAGGGTCCTAACATCCTCCCCCACTATAAATAAGGTTATCGTACTCGACAACTCCATCATACATCGCAAAGTGTCGCTAGGTCAAGCATCCAAAATGTCCATGTTTCTCAACTTTGCTTTGTCATTGTATAAACCTCTATTAGGTCCCATGACTCCTTAAATGGTTAAACTTCCTTAATCTGTGGCCATCAACCCCACTTTTCAGAATCTCTTCATGCTTTCCCATCATGGAAGGTTGACCCCTACAACTCAGCTACATGCTCATACTGCAACAGATATCACGTCAATCCATCATGTGTATTCATCATGTCAACTCTTGTTGCATTGACTCCAACTCAACTCCACCATGCATGTGCACACTTTCGACCCCCATGACTAAACCTAGTTGGGTGATCAGTCGAAACTGTCATGCTCAATCCATGACAATGCACATACTCATGCCCTCATCAGTCATTTCGTTCAGCTATCTATCACAACTCTAACTCGATCAATATTTATACCCATATACATCCAAATGTAAAGTAAGCCATATCCAGGTCCATGAAGTAGTGTCCATCTCATCTGCAATATGTTTTCCATCAATGCTATCATCCATGTGCTACCCATGGTCATGCACCAATCAGCCACATCCATCCCATTAGGGGAATTTTGAGGTCTAAATGGGCCTCCTAAGGAAATTATAAAATAGTAATTATAATAATAAAATAATATTAGATTACATCATCAAAATTTAGAGGGAAAAAGGAATAAAATAATAAAACTAGTTTTTCAACTCGTATTTTTAACTTATATCCCTAAGTTTCAACTCAAATTTCGAGTGAAATCAGTCGTTCGATGAAGAATTTAATTCCTCATCCAAGGAGTACCCATGTTGCATACTTTTAATGGACCCTGCTACACGAAAAATGAGAAATACATGAAAAATGTGATTGCAATCACTTGTTTTCATGTATTTCTCCTTTTTCGTGTAGGAGGATCCATTGAAAGTATGCAACATGGGTGATCCTTGGATGGGAAATTAAATTTTGCATTCAACGAGTGCTCCCTCTCGAAATTTGAGTAAAAACTTAGGGAGATAAGTTGAAAATATGAGTTGAAAAAGTAGTTTTATTATTTTATTATTTTATTATGTTATATTATTTTAACTTTTTTACTCAAAAAATGGTGAATCATCTCCCATGGTTGACATCATCATCTTGAATGTTATTGGTTACTATAAATTTTATTTTGGTTGCACATTTTTCTTAGGAGGCCCCTTTTAGACCTCAAAATTCCCCTAATGAAGAATCATCATCTATGTGTAAAAGAGGCCTTTCCCCAAAGGCACCTTTGTCATGGCAGTGTAGTCCTTATCATCATCAAGGCACTGCATACACCCATCTCCAAAAGTATAATGCATAACAAGGGTCGGGAAGTTGCCTCTTCTACTCTCATCCACCTAAGTATGGAATTGGTGTTGTGTCCTTAAGTACTCATGCACAACAACAACCTCCTCTTGTGTACATCCAAGCTTCCCAAGCTTGTCCTATATCAACGGAAAATCATATATGCCCATAGCATACCTACAATATTCCACAATGATAGTTAGATCTCTACCTATATACTCCTCCCCTTGGCCCGTCTTATAAGAAGCACTTGGGCCTCCCCTCTCTTCAGCACTGTCATGGTGAAGACACTTTGTAGAAGTCACAACTGCTTGCTTTATGCCAAATGGAGTCAAATTTCCACCCCTATCTTTATTTTCCTTCATGGATCTTGCAAAAATTTTATTCATCCTCCTTTCCTTCGTTAATTGAGTCATACATCCAAGTTCCCCTTGCACTACATAATCACGCTTTACATCCGGGTCCCTTTCATAAAAATTCATCAAAGCAATCCTTGTTTTATATCCTAAGTGACTCTTCCTTTTAATCATAACGATCATGGTCTTTCCTCCAGCTGTAATCAAGATTATATAACAGTCCACCATTGGTATGGCTTGTGAATCTATCAAGAAATCATGCCCAAAAACCATAGCATGGTCATCCATCTCAATCACCCTCAAATACAAATTTCCAAACAATGAACCCACTCTCACTTGTGTGTTCTTCAAAACACCAGTCACAACCTTCATACCATATTTAATAGTTTTGAGAGAAATCAACTCCATTTCCACTTTAATCTTCTTCTTTCCAAAATATTATGTTGCATTCTTGCAAAGGAAACTATGTGTAGCTCTCGTGTCAACCAAGGTTGCAAACTTCTTTCCATGTATGGTCACCTGCCCAAAACTCAACCCTAACAAACCTTCAACCTCCACACGATATGTCTTGTGTCTTACTTCAGCAACCTTCTTCAGCAATTCCACCTCAAATTTGTCTTTATAATTTTCTCTTGACCTGACTATCCTCTTAAGTTATGCAATCTCCATCTTTGATTCATTTGAGTAATCCAATTTTAGCCTAGCTTGAGTTCCATCAAGCTTCTCCTCCTTTGCATGCTTCTCAAGTGCACCTACATGGAACATATCGACTTCTCCACTCAAAGTGGCCCAACAATATGCACATCATCCTCCATGGCTCGGTATTAATCTCCAACTTTCTCAATATATTCAATCTCATATTCTTTTATAACAATTGGTTTATGATCAAGAAAGTCCCTCTTGTTCTCTTCCTCAAGTCCCTTGACGTTGTCCTACTACTTGGCACTTTCCTCCCTTAATAGAACTCATTCATCCATGAGCTCCTGGAGTCTTCAGTTTCCCTCTTGTATCTTCTCTTCAAGTTCATCATGTTCAGTAGACCTTCCATGAAAATTTTTCAAGGTATTTCGCACATCCACTATCTCATCTCCAATGTGCACCAAGAGTTCCCACTCCTGCACAAGAGCTTCATAGTTTTGTTTCCTCTTGTGCTTCCAATAATATGTCATGTCTTCAAGCTTTTGAAAAGATCTCAAATCTGGCATTTCCCTTCGTTCAATTTCAGCCTTGACCACTATCTTTCCTCTTTTTAACTTCCTAATGTTGCACTATGACCAACTACACAATGTCCAAGCTTCAATACTAACAACAACCATTATTGTTGTATCCTTGATTCAATATTGAATCGCCAAAGACCCTTCTGAAAAATGTTTCCTAATACAACCTCTCATGCCCCTACCTTTGTGGTAGTATTCCAACCACACATAGGTGAGTGTGGCATCGCTATACTTTTCATTTTAACCAATACTGAAGTATACAGACTATGCCTTAACCAACACTAAACCAATTTCCTACTAAGTGTTTACAATGTAGCAGAAATAACTATCTTAAATTATATTGTTTAGTTAATATTTCATATATGAAACGAAATAAATCATCATAACACAAGTATACACACATATAATTGGGTGGGGCAACTCCCAAACAGTCTTCCCAACAATATCTATAATTTTCAAATATTTTACAATTTATAATTTAAACAACTCTGTGTAGCCACTCAAGTCGGATTGCACACTTGTCCAAAGTTTCCCAACATTCATGCCTCGGGTCGTCCAGTTATGCTCATCGTGTCACTACTACCACCCGTCCGTACTACCTATACCAGAAACCCAAAGTTTGTGTTGTTCAATTGTTTTTTTCAGCACTCCAACACTTTTGTTCACCATGCAACACCTTTTTCCCAACGTTCAACTCATTGTGAAGCCTTTTCATTATTTCTTCCCATGCTTTTCCCATGTGTTACACAACATTTTGTCATTGTCCTTGCAATCCCCAACTCGCACATTGGAGGGTCATTTCTGTGACCAATAAGCAGTTTCATGCTTTGCAAATACCATCCTTGCATCCCTTTTTATGAAAGCAACATTCTTCTTGTTGAAAATTCCCTAAGCAAAGATGTGAAAATCCTTATTTTTTCCTTGGGGCGAGTAGCTCGTTACATCCTCACACCGACCAAGAAATTTAACACTGAGCCTGTGCCACTTAGCGCTCTGTGCTAGTTAGACACCCACGCCAAGTTGTTTATGGAATGTAACTAAGTAAGAAATGACTTAAAATGACAAGAAGGATCTCAAATCTTACCTGGAGTTGACGTTGATTTGTTGGATTGGCTGCTATCGTCGCCGCAAGATTGCACAGTGAAATGGGTAATTATTTCTCCACAAGAGGTAAAAAGTGAAAAGTAAGTATTTTTACTATTTTTGGCATTTTATAACTTTTTCACAACCCTAATTAGGTTTTAAGGCATGTTTTTTTATTATTTATTATATTATTTTCGGGAAATGGGTTTTACACAAGTCTTTTGTGCAAAAACAGTTTTTCATGCGACAATGATGAAGTAACGAGTTATATTTTATACTTTTTCAGACTCGGTAAAACCATTTTATATTTTAAAAATAGAGGCGGAGGTTCCATTCCAACCACCTCGGGGATGAGTCATTGGGAATGGTTGAACTGAAACAACCACAGACTCCTTCCTTTAGTTAGTAGTTTCCACCTCCCTTGGAACTCTCCTAAAGGATAGGACTCCCTCCCACCTTTGTAGGGATCCCAACCTCCTCTTTTCCCTCTATTTAAGAAACTATCTCCTTTAGTAGAAGCTAGCTGAATGGCTGAATAGCTGAACTAAGAGAATTATACTATAGCTAACCTGCTAGAGGAGATAGAGTAAGAAAGATTGTGTTGAGAGAGCTCGATTCGATGACTTCTAAGAAAGCTTGAGTCTGAATTCCCTGACAGACAATTGAGACACATTTTGTCTAAACCTCGCTGGAGGAGATTGCGACATCAAAGCATCGGTTGTACTCTTCCTTATACCCATTAATATACATGACTACTGTTTGATTCCACTATTGTGTTATGATGTTTATTTGATGCAATATGTTTAGCCCTCTTTGACTGGCTAATAGTTGTGAGTGAAACTATTTTGTCGTATGTTATTCTTGTTCTTTGTCCTACGTGCAGGTATCTGAGCATGACAGTGAATGGATCGTGATTTTCCAAGGCAGGAGCAAGAGGCCACTACTCTTTCTGCAACATCAACAGCGTTGGATTCAAGGTAGGTCAATCTACCATGGTCTTTTTTTTATTCATTAACTAGGAAGAAACACTTTAGCATGTCCTTTTGTTACTAGACCCACCCTAGGGCTAGAGGGATTGTCTCTATCCGTAGAGAGGATTTACCTTCATTACAAATTGGTGACTCCACTAGGGATCAATGCGAGTTTGTCGTGTCATCCTTTTGGTTCGGTTTCAATTATTGGTTTAGTTATCTATCTTTTTCTGGTTTTTTTTTTTAGTTTCCATTCTCTGTTCATCTCCAGAGAGTCAAGGTTGACCTCTACTCATTAGGTTAGGGTTTTTCCTATTTTTCCCATAGGTATCGAGATTGGCGCATTTTTTGTCTGGACAGTCATGCCGATTGGCATAGGTTACTTTTTTAGCACTCGCACCAACCTCTGTATGGCACATATTAGAGCCTTACAATCGCGCCAACCCCTGTAGGTTTTGGTTTGACCTCCCTAATGCGTATTTTGATCATTTTTTCTTGCTTTTGGGTTATTATTGAATGTGCTTAAGCCTTTTCAGACTATGTTGACTACTGTAGACTTGTTTCCCTCAGTCATTTGTCCATTGTATTGTCGGTGTCAGTTAAGACCTTAGGGTTTCTAGGTGTTCTTGCACACTGAGCCTTCTGTTGAAGAACAAGTCTCTTTGATTGTTATCAGTCTCATTTTGGGTTTTTAGACTGAGTTTTCTTGATCCTTTTGTTTTCATGATTGAACGATCTTTTCATTTTTTTCGAGTATCCCTTCTTCTTCAATATTTTGAGCATCGATTAATTTTCTTGCTTAGGTCACTTTGGGAAACTCTCTTTCTCATTTGAAAGTTTGCTCCATTAGCTTGCATGTTTTTGTGTTTGTTTCACTTTGGTTGAATCATTCAATTTCAAAACTTTACATTCACAAAACTCAAACTAGTGTTTATTTTTTTTCCATTGAATTATTACAATGTGTGCTTCATTTCATTGAAAATTCAAAATAAAAATCGAAAAAATATATTTTCATTCTTTTGTTGCATCGAAAGGGAAACATTCTTATACATAACTAGCATTTCTCAATCTAGGAAGGAATTTCATTTTCGATTGATTACATTAAGGGCATTAGAAGTTTCTTCGCATGTTTTCTTTGTTTTCTTGTTTGAAAGATTTCTATCCTTCTTATAACTAGCATTCATCGAATTGAAATGGTATTAATTTTCATATAGTTTGCATCTAGGAATTTGAGCTACACAGTCAATAGGGCTTGGAAATTGAAGCATAATTCAAGATTAAATTAAAATTTACTCAATGAAACTAAGGCAACATTGGAACCTAACGAAAAATTTCTAGTGGTCTAGGCTAGAGACGTGTTCCAACGCCTTAAAACCTAGTAGTTGTCACTCACCTTTGGGCTTTAGACAGCACTAGTACGGACTTGTGCTCCTTGTATCGTCGCATATATAAAGGGAGACCCCTGTAGGTTGCAATCCTTTTATCCATAGGAAGCCGAGTCTGCCACCTTGTAACCGTGATACACCGAACACAACATTCAGGGAGACTACCTGCACGTACGTCAAGTCCTTGGTCATTTCTGTTTCATTTTATCAGCAAGGTGTATATGGTAGTTCACGGAAACTTGGTACACCCTCTTGCTTATAATTCCTGTGAGGTCATTTCGATATTTTCGTGACTCTTTAAACAAGAGAAGAGATCATCAATCACTTGTCCTTTCACACTCGTTTCAAATTGAAAGTGACTAGAGTCATATTTTTCCTGTTTCTCGACTCTTAAAACATGAAACAATGAATTTTGGTTTCAGTGTTACAAAATTAATCACCTACGATTACATGCCCATTAAAATTTTGTTACTTGGTCTGATTGATTTCCTTAGTTCTTGATTTGGTACTGTCAATTGGTTATATTTTTTCCTTCCTGTTCCAATTTACAGTCAAAGTGGTGGAACATCCAGTTTCGTCGTCCTCACTGCGTCCTAGTGGTGGTTCTTTTTCGGATGCTTCTTTCGAAACCCCTCAATCCACTAGGTTTGTTGAGTTCTTGCAGCCTTTTCTTCCGTCTATCCAACTTCTTGCTACTAGATCTCTACTTGAAAAACTAGTTGAATTCAATTGGCCTCCTTCAAGTGCTTGGTCCAAGTTTGGGGAAGAAGGGGAATTTCCTCCTCTTACGTCTGGATCGCCTTTTGTTGCTACTGCGGTACCTCCTAGTCCCCGTAGTATTTTTGAAGATCTTACCTTAGACTTAGATATGGATTCTCCCAGTCCTGTTTGCAGTGAAGGAATGCCTATTTCCACAGGAGAATATCAACTCTTTCCCAAAGATATCTCTCATGCTTCCACCCAATCTCACCACCGTCGGTCTCACTTCCGCTTGGATATAGATATCTGAGTCATATTATGTCTGGCATTTCTTCCATTTCACAATCTAGTGCAGTAAATCCTCCTCCTAGTTCGATCTTACTGTCATTGGGGCTATCACATCTAACTCCTAGTTCATCAGTTACTGTCACATCTTTTCCAATTCAACCAACGGTTTTTGTGGCTTCTAGTTTAGTTTCCAATACTCCTATGATTCCTGGTGGTCTTAATTTTGAAGAATATTTGTTGGTTGTTCAGCAGCAGAATTATCAGGGTTCTCAATAGTCTCGGGCTCCAGCTAATCCTCGATTCCATCACTATGATGCTATTGGTAATCCCATATATATCTATCCACACCATTATGATGTGTATGGTAATCCAGTCTATTTTCCTCCTATTGATCCTTATTAGGTTGTTTATGATCCCTATCATACTGTTACTCATCTGGGACCTACTCTGCCTGGGCAACCCTCTGGCTCACAAGGACAACTTTTAGCTTAGCAGGGCCCTGATTCTGGTCCACAGGGACAACCATATGTTCCACAAGGACAGCCTTTGGTCCAACATGGACAACCCTCTGGTCCCTCGGGTCAACCTCTGAATCAACCTGGATCATCTTTTGGTCCTGGGGGGCAAGTTTATCCATCACAGGGACAACCTGTTACACCTCAATCACAGCCGAACGTTCAGTATGACCCAAATATTATGAAACCAGGACAACCCTTTGGTCCTTATCCCGGTCAACCTGGTCATCAGAGACAAGTTGGTCTGTCACAACCATCAGGCCAACCTTTCTCACAAGGTCAACCTAGTGGCCCTCAACAACTAGTTCAACAGCCGTTTCAACCTGCTCAGCAACCATTGCAACCTGCCCACCATCAAATTCCTTCATTTCTGCAGTCGGTTTTACCTATTTACCCTGCTCAGCAGCTTGCTCAACCTGCTCCACAAGGTCAGCCTACACAGTCGCAAGGCACATTTTACCCTCAATTTTCCTATCAACCTAAGATATACGTAACTCCTAACCTATACCCTCAAAATCAACTAATATATATAATTTTCGCATTCTTACCCTCAAAATCAACTCCGTGTATCAAAGAATTTCAATTCATACTTATATTCACAGTAAGGACCCCAAAGTTACTCCTGCCAGGCACCTCAAAGGTCCGTCGACTCATTATCCTGGTCCTTAATCCCAGTATCAACTGAATTATCTGTTTTTAATCCCTATGATATGAATCCTTTGGGACATAATATATGGGGACAGAATCCCGTTTGGACTAGGTGGAATGTACATACAAGTCCTTATCAAAGACCTCCGATGAATTTCAATACTCAGTTACCATTTCTTGCTACGCTGGAATTACCCAATGTGTCGAAATTAACAAATGATCATATTCTTCATAATCCATATTGGCCTCCGGTTCCGACCAAGATTCCTAGTGATTATCCTAATTTTGACGGTAAACCTGGTGAAGACCCCCAAACGCATGTGATGACTTACCACTTGTGGTGTTCTTCTAATTCTTGGGTTGACGATTCTATTCGTCTTTGTCTTTTCCAGCAAACTCTTACTGGTGCCGCTGCAAAGTGGTACATTGAGCTATCTCGTGGAGTTTTCCAAGACTTCAATTCTTTGGCCATGGCATTCCTTACACATTTTTAGTTACTGATCCACTATGATACTAGGACGCATCTCCTCACTTCATTGAAACAGGATCGAGCTACTCATATCTCAAATCATATTCATGAGTGGCTTCATCATTGTCGTATGATCAAATTTGAGATACCTGATTAGCTTCTGACTCATTGGTTCACTACCTCCTTTGTTAATCAGATTACCAAAGACATTGCTATGGTGACATGTGTAACCGCGGAACAAGCCACTGCTTACACCCAGTACCTTGATCTCGTGTATTCTCAGTCTGGTGCACTATATGATATCTTTCCTGATGCTCCTCGACCTGGAACTTCTAAACCTCCAGCAACTCCATCCATTGATGGTATTATTGGTTCCATCGCAGACTTCTCAGAAGTCTCCTTCATCTAACTCTGGGAATCAGAAGTCTACTTCTTCCAATAATGTAGCTTCTCAGTCAACTTCGAATTTTGGCACACCCGCAGAAGTGAATGTTGTTAAGGCCAATCCTATAGATAACACTTCCAAAGGTAAGAAGAAGGGTAAAGGTAAGGCCAAAGATGATACCCTGAAACATGATTCTTCAAAACCTCGTTCTGCTAATAGTTCTCAATGCAAACCGAAGTATCCTTGTTTGATTTGTGATGATGAACACTTCACCAAGGATTGTCCTCAATGGTCTGAAGTGAGTTGATTGCTCAAAGGCACCCAAGGAGCTCCAATCATTCTTAAGTAACCCTTCCCTCAGCAGACACAGATGGTAGAGCACCCTCAATCCTCTACTCCATCTGGTTCGCAAGTGTTTATGATGAATGGTTCTGCACCCGTTTCTATTGCTACTCGATCGAAATATTATTCTGGTTCACATCAGGCAGAGGGGAAAGAGATCGTTGGTGGTCCTCCTCCCCCTCCTATTTCTGGCCCTCTTGAGATTGAATGACCTAGCACTGAATCCGTTGTACGACCACCTTCCAAATGTGTGCTCCATAAGTCTTCATACAATCCCAACACCTGTGTCGCTCAGCATTACAGTATTGCTGAATATTTGTCTCAGGCGTTGTCTGCAATTTCTGCGTTAGAAGTACTTTAGAGTTTTCCTTCACAACAGAAAGCTTTGTTATCCGCGATAGGTGGGATTGATCCTACCGGTACCATTTTGCTCGCTTTTGATTTAGATAATTTCGTCTCGCGACTCCCACACCAAATTTCGCTCATCATTCAAGTTGGTATTAATGGTTTGAATATTCACCGGGTCGTCGTGGAAGAGGGTGAATCTACCTGTGTTATGTCATCTAATTATTGTAAATCCATTGGTTCTTCAGCTTTTACCTCATCACCCAATGCCCTTGAAGCATTTGATGGAAGAGAATCTAAACCTCTTGGTGTTCTCGCTAGTTTACCGATCACATTAGAAGGGAAGATATTCAATGTCGAGGTCGAAGTCGTTGATGCAAAACTCAAATATAATTTTCTCCTCGGATGCAATTGGACTCACGCCATGTTGTGCGTTCCGTCCACTCTCTTTCGTGTTTTGAAATTCCCACACGAAGGAAAGATTATTATTGTTTATCAATTTTCTTTTTTCACTTCTTCTTCTAAGAACAACGTTTCGTATGTGGACAAGATTCCTACTCCTTACAAGAGTGTAGGGCCAGGCCTTTTCAAGTATCCTGCTCTCATGGGTGTTTTCCCTCTTCCACCACCAAATACTGTTCAGGTCAACATGATTTCTTGAACCGATGACCCTTGGGTTATCCCTTCTCCTGAACAAATCAATTCGTTCGGTGATTCAATGCCTTTGAGTCTGATTGAAATTGATTATTGTGAACTCATTGCTGCATCGAATTCTGATTCTGATTCTTCTCCTTTGAGCATGAATCTTGACATCTATTCTTAATCCCCTTGGATTGGTGATTTTGATTCACTGGATCCTTTGAAAGAAGTGTTTCCTTCTGATGAGGCTATCATGGAAACTCTGTCTCTCGACGATATGCCGTGGGATGATGGTCATCATCGTTCCTCATTTTTACCAAGCCTCGGAGCCATGTCTACCTGTCTTGAGCATTTTTCCTTTCAGGTTCCTTCTCCTCCGCTTCAAACACCTATTCAAGTCCATGAAATTTTTTTGGAAGGTAACTTGAGTAACATCACTCAGACGATGCCTATCAACATTTCCATTAAACCAGGAATTGTCGAGAACATCCATATTTGGGTTACTTGTTCTTCGAATGAAGTGCAAGTCTATACTAGCCTTTTTCGTGAATTTCGTGATGTATATGCATGGTCCTATGAATAAATTCTCGACATTGATCCTAGCATCGTAGTACATGAGATTCATACTTACCCAGGTTTGAAACCTGATCGTCAGCATCTTCGTCCGGTGCATCCTAGGAAAGTTGCTGCCATTAAGGCTGAAGTGGAAAATCTTCTCAAAGATGGTTTCATTTATCTGATTCCATTGACAGAATGGGTTTCTAATATTTTTCCTGTAGACAAGAAATAGGGCATTGTTTGTGTCTGTGTTGACTATCATGATATCAATTGAGCTTGTCCTAAGGATAATTATCCTACTCCTTTCATCGATCAAATCATTGATGACTGTGCTGGGAGTGAGATTTTTTTCCTTATGGACGATTTTTCGGGTTATAATCAGATCAAAATTCTCCCGACTGATCAACACAAGACTGCCTTTATCTGTCCTTGGGTTACCTTTTCCTATAATAAGCTTCCCTTTGGTTTGAAGAATGTCAGGGCCACATTTTAGCGCGCGATGTCTTATGCCTTCCATGATATTCGTCACATCGTTCAGCCTTATCTGGATGACCTTCTGACTCATTAAAATAAGCGTAGGGATCATCCTTACCATCTGCATTAGATTTTTCTTCGCTGTAGACACTATAACATTCGGCTTAATCCACACAATTGTGTCTTATGTGTTGATTCCAGTAGACTCTTAGGGTTTATCATTTCCAAAGATGGAATTCACCTGGATCCTCTCAAGGTTGAGGCTATTATCAATCTCCCCTCTCCTTCCTCATTACATCAGTTGCGGATTTTACAAGGGAAAGCTAATTTTCTTTGTCGTTTTATACCTAACTATGTCGAAGTAGGTAAAGAATTCACACAATTGTTAAAACAGGGCGTTCCTTTTTACTGGGATGAGGTTGCTCAGAAATATTTCGATGTGTTGAAAACATTATTGGTCAATGCTCCTCTCCTGCGCCCTCCAAATTATCATCGTGATTTTTCCCTTTATTTGGCTACCACTTTCAGCACGATTTCCATGGTTTTGGTACAAGACGATGATGACGGTCATGAGCATGTTATTTATTACTTGTCTCGTAACTTTCTCGACCCTTAAATATGTTATTACCACATCGAAAAGTTAATGTTGGTTGTTTTTCAAGTTGTTCAACGTTTTCGTCATTATATTCTTTTGCGTACAATGACGGTGATTTCTGAGTGCAACCCCATGACCTACATATTGTCTCGACAATTTTTGGGGGGAAAATACTCAAAGTGGATTGTCATCCTCCAAGAGTTTGATTTGGAATTTACTACTGCCAAATCTAAGAAGTCATTGGTCTTTGATGATTTACTTTTTTCTCTCCCTTCCGACTCCGCTCCTTCTCATTCTGAGGACTTCATCCCAGAAAATTCGATTTTCTTGATTAGCACCCTCAATCCATGGTACAGTGATATCATCGTCTATCTCCAAACTTCATCTTTTAGATTTGAGTTGATGAAGGATGCCTGCCAACACATCTGCCATCAGTCACAACCTTTTCGTATAGTTGGAGATACTCTCTATCATATTGGAGTCAATTCCATACTCTAGTGATGTTTGACTCTTGAGGAAGCTGAGAAAGCTCTAAAAATTTGTCATAGTGGCGCCTGTGGAGATCACATGTCTGGTTATGCTACTACAAAGAAGATTCTTCGTGCTGGTTATTTTTGTCCTTATATTTTCAAAGACTGTATTGTCGCAGTTCGTAAATGCCATGATTGCCAAATTAATCAACACAAGTTGCATGTGCCACCCGTTCCTCTTCATCCTGTCATTAATGTTGGTCCCTTTGTGAAATGGGGCATCGATTTTATGATGTGTAACCCTCACTCGATCGGGGGGCATGCTTATATTATTGTAGCCATGGAATACTTCACCAAATAGGCCGAAGTAATGCCTACACTTGCCACTGACGGTAAGACAGCTGCTCAGTTCATATTCAATCACATTATTGCTAGGTTTGGTGTCCCTCAAGCCATCATTACTAATCATGGTTCCCATTTTCGGCATTATATGGTGGCGGGGTTGACTTCTAAGTTGGGTCTGCATCACGACAGCTCAACGTCGTACTACCCTCAAGCCATTGTTACCGATCATGGTTCCCATTTTTGACATTATATGGTGGTGGAGTTGACTTCTAAGTTGGGTCTGCGTCATGACAGCTCAACACCGTACTACCCTCAAGCCAATGGCCAGGTTGAAGCTGTAAATAAATTTCTTGTCACGATGCTTCAACATATGATTGGGATCCACAAATCAAATTGGCATCTGATTTTATTTTCAGCTCTTTGGGTGTACTGAACCTCAGTTAAGAACACAACTGGGTTCACTCCTTTCTAGTTAGTTTATGGCCTGGAAGCTACTCTCCCGATTGAATGTGAAATACCTTCGCTCAAGTTGGTTGTTGAATTACTGCCAAATACTTCACCAGAAGAAGAGTGTCTCCTTTATTTAGAAAGGTTGGATGAAACCCACCACTTTGCTACTCTCATTATTGAAGCATAGAAAAAGCGGATCAAGGCTCATTTTGATCAATCAATTTACCCTCATTATTTCGGTGAAGGAGATCTCATCCTCCTGTATGACCAAGCTTGTGATAAGCTGGGGGTAGGAAAATTTCAACCTATGTGGCATGGACCCTACATCGTTAAACATGTGTTGTAGAATGGGGCCTATGAGCTAATTGGCTACGAAGGTCATTCTCTTGAACAACCCAGAAATGGGTTGTATCTCAAAAAATATTATGCATGAGTCATTCATGCATAATAAGTGTACATAGGTTTTGTTTTCATTTTTGTACATGTTTTCTGGTTTGGTGTGCTTTGTGAGTGTTTTCCTGCTTATTGGGTCTTTCTTATTGTGCAGATGTCTATTAGCCCTTATGTCGGTTTTGTGGATGGTGCTTCCCGCAATACCAGGAATTTGTCTTTGGCAGCCTGGGTAATTTATGATCCTACTGGTGAGTTGATAGATCTGCAAGGTATTTTTCTAGGACGAACTACAAACAATGTCGCTAAATATAGCACTGTCATTAAGCTATTAACCAAGGTAATCAACCTCGGCATACACGCATTTCTTATAAATCTAGATTCACAGCTTGTTGTTCTGCAACTCAGTAATCATTATTCAGTTACAAATCCGCACATTCTAAGATCATATTTACGTATTCTTTTGTTTGAAAGACATTTTGATTTTATTACCTATCAACATATTCCTAGATGAATGAACACATCAACTGATACAATGGCTAACATTGAATTAGATAGACATTTGCATAATTTGTAAAAGCATCATCATATGTAAAAGATCCATGTAAGGAAATAGATGTATATATATATCACGAGCACCATGCTGATTAGACACACAGGTTTTATTTTATCTGCATATTTGAGAGACATGATGTCTCATGATGTAACAGAAACACACATATCTTTTTTTGAAGTTATGATGCACACAGTTGCAAACATGCGATATATATATATATATATATATATATATATATATATATATATATATATATATATATATATATATATATCGCATGTTTGCAATCGTGTGCATCGTAACTTCTCTGAAAAAAATATATGTGTTTTCCGAATTATACCTAGGTGCTTCACACGAAGTGTTCTTCAACAAATCAACATGCGTATAAAATAAAACCTATGTGTCTAATCAACATGGTGCTCATGATAACATGTCACGACCTGTACTAGCTGCCTCAGCAAGCGGTGAATTCGGCTGGGCACCCCTACGGTATGTCTCTGGTAGGCACAAGGAACATCATCAAAACATGCATAATCTGGTACTCCTTATGTGATCCCTTCCAGGTTGCGCACTATCTCATCTTCCTCGCTGCCCTCGCCTGGAGGGTCGAAATCGCGAGGGATTCGCCTCGCTATCGGTGACATGCCGGCAGGTCTCTCTGGGCCAACGTCTGCAATTACATGGATTTAGTGTCAGAACATGCATAAAAATAAAAAAATCATAATACCCATAAAACTTAAAAATGAGTCTCACTCAAATCTTCATCCCAAAATTCTCCCTCTAGGAGTGGGAGGTCCGGATCATTAGTGAAATTTGTGCCAAAGTAGGGCCAGTCCTCCACAACAATCAGTTGTCGATGAAGCCAATCGAAGAATTATGGTCTCCAAGACATCTGTTGACTGCCCCCTGCCCTTGGCATCAAAGCTGCCCATCGAGCCATCCGTGGTTCTCTCGCTGGTGGTGTCGGGACTATAACCTCTTGTCACTGAAAAATGGGTAGTCGTTCCAATAAGAAAAATACTAGAATAGATCCATAACCAAATTGTTTCAATTTGGTCTTCTTGCATTTGGTTAGTTGGCACTTCATGTTTATGGTCACAGTCTCTGACCAGTTATAGATGGTCGGTGCCATGCAGTCTATAGCAAGAAGCAACTGTGTCTTTGTTGCTTTGTGCGGTGCTTGTGATCCTGCAGCCTATATGATGGTATGCAATAGCACGCATAGTGTCAAATCTAGGATAGTTTGTATATCAACTTTCCCATTACCTGATCCCTTCCGTGCTCCTCGACATACCCTTTCTATCACCATGGTCATGTTTTCCATGCAAGGCCGGGTTCCAGTTAGGATTAGTGTTTCACCCCTCCACGATAATCTTGTGATGAAGTACATGTCATAGAAATCAATCTCAAGTTCTTGATCACAAAGGATGAACTTCTCTTGATTTTCGTCCCATATACTGATCAGATATTGTAGTAATTCTGGTTGGGCTCGGAGACATGGTGTTAGGAAGAATTTTTTTTAGACCATAGTTTCTGAGGGCTTCCATGACTCCCTCATTTTCCATGGCTATCTCATCTTCTTCGCTATGTTCCTGTTCTTTCCATTCAATGACCATTTTTCCTCTTTCTACCTGCAAACACACACACACGAGTGGTATTAGTCAATTTTGAACCTTAAATTTGTAAACAATTGGGGTATTTTATGAGCACTTTTAGCTAAAAATGGTTTGCACCATTGGCGCGACTGTTTCCAAGACATTCATGCCAATGGGTGCTCCCTAGTGTTAAAAATCGAGTGGTTGTCGTGAATCCATGCCTGAAACCCGCGCCAACCGCGAAACCGTAATTTTTACATTTCCTCCCCCAAAATTTGAAACTGACAATTGCAGGAAGTAAGAAATGACTTAAAATGACAAGAAGGATCCCAGCTCTTACATGTAGTTGACGGATTTGTGATTGATTTGTTGGATTGGCCGCTATCGTCGCCGCAATATTGCACAGTGAAATGGGTAGCTATTGCTCCACAAGAGGTAAAAAATGAAAAGTAATTATTTTTACCATTTTTGGCATTTTATAACTTTTTCACAACCCTAATTAGGTTTTAAGGCATGTTTTTACATTATTTTATTATATTATTTTCGAGAAATGGGTTTTACACATGTCTCTTGTGTAGCAACAGGTTTTTCATGCGATAATGATGAAGTAACGAGTTATATTTTATACTTTTTTGGACATAGTAAAAACATGAAAAAGTCACTATCGGAGTCACCTCTCAACTCTTTTCTGACTCTCTAAAATTGAAAAGATTACCGAGATTTTTTTCATTTTAAACTCGTTAAATGGTTGCGAAACGATATCTACCGAATATACATTTAACCCTTTTTCAAGTTGGGATGGATTATTTATGAAAAAGGAATACCTTAGCCTATCGCAACTAAGAGGCTCTATCAGACATAGCTTTTTACCTTTTTAGATTTGTGAGACTACCTACGAAAAGGGACTGCTAGAGTTTTCTTTTCTACCTTCTTTTCAAACTCTCTAAACATGAAAATATGTCGAGTTCTCCCTTTGTCAGACTCGTTAAACCCTAATGACATTGGACTTCATCACCATGACGTTATTTCGAGTTCCTCCTTCCTAGGGCTCATAAAATGTATTAGGTTGGATTTTTCCGAAGGACAAACTTACAGTGCAAGCATATGCTATCCCCTTCAATCTTGTTTTAAAAAATAATTGGGGTACTCGCCAGAAATGGTGGGGGAAAATGGAACCAAGTTTTAGTTATGTTGGCAATATGTCGCTCTTTAACATGGCACTTGTCTACATTTTTTTGGGTATGTGTTATATTCTTTCGACGACTAAGCACGCGTAGGGGGGTAAGAGGGGGGGTGATAGCCCCCCCTTTGCGCTAGGTGCAAGGGGTCCGGGGTAGTGCCCCGGCGAAAATTTTTTGGTCCTTAATTTCCGGTGGGTAGTCCGCGCCCATGGTTTTGTGCATTGTTTTGCACATGTTTTTGGGGTATGATGGTTTTCGGCCCCTGGTATTTTGTAGATCCGGTCAAGGGAACTACAGTTATGTTGGCAATATGATGCAGAATGTTGTCCTTGATGGCAACCCACTGAATGAAGATGAAGACATGAGACAGTTGACATGTGTTGTCCTTGATGGCAAACCACCTGATGAAGTTATTCTTGACTTGATGGACTTGGTAAATGATGTAAATCTGATGTGATATGATGTTTGTTGACAATATGATGTAGAGAGTTGTTCTTGAATGGCAACCTACCTGATGAAGATGATGGCAACTTACTTGATGAAGTTGTGCTTGATAGAATATGTTCTTGATGAAGTAAATCTGATGTATCTACAGAGAGTACAGAAGACAGTGAAGAAAGGAATTCAGATTGTGCTAAATCTATGGTGAAAGAGTATGTCTCAAGGAATACGCGGATCTGTCTAAGGGAAGTCGCGTATGCACGCGGAAAAGAACGTGCCAAGTCGCGTATGGGCTAAAGCGCTCTAAAAGTGCAAAACCAGGGGTAACCACCATGGTATTGACCCATTGTATTGGGTAATGATCTGCCTAATTGACCCCGTCCAGGAATACCATCGGAAGTAATGTAGTTTTGGGCTCATGGTATTGAAAAAGGGGCTCATGGTATTGAAAAAGAATAAACCTATATAAAGAGATGAAATTCATTATGCAAATCATGAGGATGAGTGGGGCAAGATGTCTGAGCTTGAATGAATACTTATCTGTGAAGTATATCTGAATGGAAAGGGTTACACTTGAATGATAAATCTGAATGTATGATGCACCAATGATGAAGAAGGGGATCTAGATCTGAAATGTAATTGTATCTACTAGATCTGCTTATGGATGGCTTAGATCTGAAATAAGACAAACATCTGTCTAAAGTAAAAGGGTAAACTGAATATCTGATTTGAAGAAGTATGCTGCTCTATAATGGTTGAAGATCTATACGCTACTTCGCCGCAGAGGAAGTGCGTATATACGCGGCTTCGCTGAAGAGAAAGCGCGTATGCGCAATGAAATATGTACAAAGGTATACGCTGGTTTGTGTGGACGGAAGCGCGTATATACGCGACATCAGTGAAGTGAAAGCGCGTATGCAAACTAGGGTTTGCTGAAGCATGGGGTATGGAACATCTGATCTGTTCTGCTGTATTACTGCTATCTGATCTGTGTTTTCTGAATTGGTAAGTATCTGTTGGTGATGTATGTTTGAGCTTAAAAGTATGGAATGGGTCCAGTCTGAAAATATGATGAAATGTGGCCTGCAAGTGGTGTCCTAAAGGAAGCTTTGGATCCAGTGTGAAAATTGATGAAACGTGGTCCATAGAGGTGCTGAGGGTTGTAGCCTTCAGTCAGGGGGTTGTAGCTCCCTTCAGGTGAGGCTGGTAAACAAGAGCAGGGGGTCGTAGCTCCCTTCCAGGTGAGGCTGGTAAACGAGAGCAGGGGGTCGTAGCTCCCTTCCAGGAGAGGCTGGTAAACGAGTCAGGGGGTTGGAGCCTCCTTGGGCTGTATGACGGGATGGGTGCCTGTGTGCTGGTAGAGTCTGCACCAGCACATATGTTGTAAGATGTTTTCTCTATAATAAAATATTGAAGGCTGAGCAACTGCAACGGTGGTTTTCTCCCGACTTGGGTTTCCACCTAAAAATCCTGGTGTTCATGTGTGATGCTTTGTGTGATGATTTATTCTGTTCTTACTGCACATGTTTACTGTTTATTGAACATCTGATGAATGGGTGATGGAATAATATCAGTGAAGAATGAATTACATAATTAGATCTCTGTGTATACGCGAGTTTCATAAAGGGTATCCGCGTGTATACGCGAGTTTACTGAAGTAAAGTAGCGTATGGGTTTTAAGGAATGAAAAAGTAAATAATTTTGAATATGCAGTAAATACTGATTCACCCCCCCCTCTCAGTATTTTTCCCAACAATTGGTATCAGAGCAGGTTCTTCTGCAGAAGCTTGATCGCTTAAAGGAGATCCGTCGCAATGGGAAGTCAAGAAGGAGTGATGTCTATAAAGCCACCTCTATTCAATGGAAGCAATCTGATATTCTGGAAGGTACGAACAAAAGCATATCTACAAAGTCTTGGTGCAGATGTATGGGCAATCGTGGAAGAAGGTTATCAATACCCGGCAAGTATTCCTACTGATGCAGCTGAAAGAAAGAAGTATGAAATCAATGCCAAAGCAGTGAATGTCTTATTTGGAAGCATGTCTGAATCAGAATTTGCTAAAGTGATGCAGCTACATTCGGCAAAAGAAATATGGGACAAAATCATTCTAATCTATGAAGGAGACACAAAGGTAAAAAGTGCAAAACTCCAAACTCTTAGAATTGAATATGAAAATTTGAAGATGCATAGTGATGAGAGTGTTGCCAGTTTCTTTCTTCGTCTGGATGATATTGTAAATCGAATGAGAAATTTGGGTGAAACCATAACTGATACTACTCTGGTGAAAAAGGTCTTAAGATCCTTGACTTCAAAATTTGACTCTAAAGTTTCAGCTATTGAAGAAAGGCAAGATCTGCAAACGCTTACTATTGTTCAATTACATGGTACTCTGACTACTTTTGAAATGAGACAAGGAGGTCCTTCTCAAATAAGAGAAGCTGCTTTTAAGGCATCTACAAAAGGAAAGGAAAAGGAATTTGTCAAAGAATCCAGCTATATATCCGATGAAGAAGAAGCAAATTTCGTGAGAAAGCTCCAACTAGGTACTGGAAGATTCAAAGGTAAGCTTCCCTTCAAATGGTTTGAGTGTGGAAAAGTTGGTCACTATGCTGCTAAATGTCCTTATAGAGAAAAGCATGGTAAAGGGAAACAATTTGAAAAGAAAAAGAGTTATTATGCAAAAGAAGATGATGATGAAGTGTCCAGTGAAGATGAAGAAGATTCTGACCAAGATCTGAAAGTGCTCATGGCTAAGAAGCAAAAGAAGAAGGCTACTCGAAACAAGAAGATACCTCAGAAATCATGTATAGCAAAAATTGAAGAAGATGAACGAGGTATTAATCGTTGTTCTTGTCTCTTACTTAACTGCATGTGCAAAGATTATGATAGTGAAAGTGACAGTATGGATCCAGAAGTTTCTGACGAAGCTCTACAAGTACTCATGGCAAAGAAGGAAAAGAAGAAGGCCACTTGTAATACTCTTCTTTATGCAAACAATAGTGAAGATAGTGAAAGTAAACTTGTGGATCTAGAAGAAGCTATCAAGATCAAAGTTGAAGAAAAACAAAAGGAAATTGATAAGAAAGATTCTATTTACAAAGAGATGATCTCTCAAATGAAAGATCAAATAGAAATGCTGAATGGACAGGTGGACAAGTATCAAAGGTTTCATACTTATGCATCCATCGAATTAAAGAACTAGAAGCAGAAATCAACGATCAAAATACTGATCTTGAAAAATCAAGCAAGAAGAATGAAGGACTTGAAGCTGCAATCATCTCTCTGCAAGCAGATCTAGAAGCATCAAGTAAGAAAAATAAGGAACCTCTACAATCATTTGAAAAGAAAGGCCTTGAAGTAGAAATCATCTCTCTCAAAGAAGATCTGGAAAAATCAAATAAGAAGAATGAAGAGCTGGAAAAAACATGTGAAGAAAATGAAAATTGGCTGAAAGAAGAGATTCTAAATCTGAAGGATCAAGTAGAAGATGGAAGAAGGAAAGAAGAAAGCATGACAAAGCGATGTCAAGCCTTGGAGGTTGAGGTAAACATTCTCAAAGGTAAATTAGAAGAAAAGATTAAAATTTTGAGGTTCCAAGATAGTACTAATGTTTTGGACAATATTCTGAGTAATCAAAGGTCTCCTGCTATCAAACTTGGTCTTGGTTTTCATGAAACTGTCAAAGGAGAATCTAGCTCACAAGGAAGTGCTAAAAATTCAGAGGATGTCAATGCAAAACCTGAAGTGTTGAAAGAGACAAAAGATCAACCAACAATCATGAATTCTCAAAGGAATTCATTCAAGAACATTGATTGTTTTAAATGTCATAATTATGGGCATGTTGCAGCAAATTGCAGAAGCAGAACAATTCAGCCACAAACAAACAGGTTCTACTCAGAAAGGTACTCTAGTAGCTTCAAGGGATATTGTTTTTCATGTAACAAGTATGGACATAAAGCAGCTGATTGTAAAAGGAGGAAGATTAGAAATACTCATTCTTATGCTTATTTCTCTGGACACATGAGATGTTATTTCTGTAACAAGTATGGACATGTAGAAAAGGAATGCAGGTTGAATAGATCTGAGAAAGTGGACAACTTCCAGCACACAGTTAGGAAGTTCAAGCAAGTTTGGAAAAAGATGGAGAACCGATCAGAAACGTAGGGAATTCTGACCCTACTGCAGTCATCCGCTTCTGAAGCTGACTTTTCTTATTGACTGCAGGAATGATGTGGGATACATTATCAGATTTAGTAATGTATCGTCACAGGGAGAGCAATGTATGATGATTCTCATGATTGATTTGATTATTCTGGTTATATGTATTTCTGACAGAGCATCTGATGTGAAGAAGACAGGTACAGGAAGTACATGTTCAGGGGGAGATGAAGGAATGTGAAAATTTTCCATGTTTCACTTTCCATACGCGGGTTATATGAACAAAAGTCGCGTATACACGCGAGTTCCAGCAGACACAGTCGCGTATGCATTGATGATAAGAGAATTTTTATGATAGCTGAAGATCTGGAGCAGAGGTTCAGGGGGAGCATCAGTCTGATTGTTAATGACTGTATTATTGACTCAATTTCAACTTAGTTTCTCAGTTCTAAATAATGAGGATACGATACATGGTTTCTTGTGTTGAAGATTGTGGATGAGTCATGTTTGCTTGTTGATGAAGAGTATTCATTGTTGAGATGAAAGTCCTATAATTCGGAGATAAGGGCAGCCCATGCAGAGATTGTTGCTGATGACTTGCTGATGAACGTTTTCAGGTTGCACAAGTTAAGGAGGAGCAGCAGGTTGAATACTAATGATTGCATTGTTGGCAATATGATTGCTTATTCTTTGGTTTTTGTGATACTCATGCTCAAATGATGATGACTTGGTACATGGTTTATTATGATGAGATTTTGAGTCCTGGTTGCTGATAAGTATCTCTTGTGCTCACACATGGATGAATTGGATGTCATTTGATTCAGAAATAAGAATAGATCATGCAGAATTTGTTACTGTGGTAGAGATCTTTTGCCTACATATGTTACTTCATGATTAATCTTGAAGATCTTGATGGTATTAGACCACATGGATGATTGCTTGACACATATTTGAAGATGATGTTCTGGTATGATAATCTCTCTTGGAAATATTGTATTGATGCTGCAAAGAATCTGAAGGCTTGGTTACTAATGTGCTTATGCTACAACCGATGGATGACGCTTGAAGACACAACTACACTGTTCTATCTATCTGTAGTCCAGGGAAGCATACAAATATCCCAGAAAGAAGCTGAACACTATCTTTTTCTCACAAAGAGGATCAGAACTGGTTAAGATATAGAAGATGGTATTGGATACGCGGGTTTCCTCAAACACAGTCGCGTATATACGCGAGTTCATGCACAGAAAACCGCGTATGTCTGATTGCTGACAAATTTTATGTTTGGAGTCAGCTCTTTTCAGCTCAGCTGCAGTACTGTTTGGTATCTCTGATACTGTTTGGTATCTCTGGTGGAGTTCCAGTTCTCATAATTCTATTTCTAATGTTTTGATAAAGATGCCTTGATGATTTGTTGGTGAAAGTGTTCAGGATGCACAAACTAAGGGGGAGCCTTAGTCATTTGGAAAGGTTGCTTGGTTACACAGATTCAGGGGGAGCATTAGCTTTGCTAAGTATAATGCATTATGATGGTTCTGATATATGATATCTCTTGAGGTCTTCTTGGTATTGGTTATGAAAAGTCATGTCTGTATTTTTGATGAAAAGGTCATGTGGAGACCCATGATGTAAAATTGTAATATTAAGTCTTGTAAGGACTTGTCAAATTTGTAAACCCACTTAGTTGGGTAGTTGAGTCAAATTTTGTAAACCCACTTGGTTGGGTAGCTGAGTCAAATTTGTAAACCCACTTGGTTGGGTAGTTGAGTCTCATATGTAGATCCACTTGGATGGATAATTGATGTAAGTATGAGTCTTTGGTGATAGGAAGTTCATAGAGTCATGTACTTCATTGAAAAATATGTTTGAAGATTCAGCATGAACTCAGGGGGCGCTTGGCCACCTCAGTACATATCAGATCTGCAGAACGCTTCTTCCACATGTGGAGAAAAGGGGGAGAGTATGTTGGTTTTGATCCGCACTTTGCCCTTGATGTCAAAGGGGGAGAGTGACATGGTGTTTGAATGAAGATAATGATGTCAAATATTTGGGAGAGTGACATGGTGTCATTGTATTCTTAATGCACCTATCTGTTGTGGTAACCAAACACCATCGTGGTTGCCATCAAGTCCAAAGGGGGAGATTGTTGGCAATATGATGCAGAATGTTATCCTTGATGGCAACCCACTGAATGAAGATGAAGACATGAGACAGTTGACATGTGTTGTCCTTGATGGCAAACCACCTGATGAAGTTATTCTTGACTTGATGGACTTGGTAAATGATGTAAATCTGATGTGATATGATGTTTGTTGACATTATGATGTAGAGAGTTGTTCTTGAATGGCAACCTACCTGATGAAGATGATGGCAACTTACTTGATGAAGTTGTGCTTGATAGAATATGTCTTGATGAACCTGTTTAAAGATGAAAATCTGATGTATCTACAGAGAGTACAAAAGGTAATGAAGAAAGGAATTCAATATGTGCTAGATCTATGATGAAAAGAGTATGTCTCAAGGCATACGCGGATTTGCCTAGGAGAAGTCGCGTATGCACGCGGTAAAGTACGTGCCAAGTCGCGTATGGGAAAAAGCACTCATAAAGTGCAAAACCAGGGGTCACCACCATGGTATTGACCCATTGTATTGGGTAATGATCCGCCTAATTGACCCCGTCCAGGTAGTTTTGGGCTCATGGTATTGCTTTGGCCCATGGTATTGAAAAAGGGGCTCATGGTATTGAAAAAGAATAAACCTATATAAGGAGAAGAAATTCATTATGCAAAACATGAGTGTGGGTGCAAGATGTCTGAGCTTGAATGAATACTTCTCTCTGAAGTAGATCTGAATGGAAAGGGTTACACTTGAAGATAAATCTGAATGTATGATGCACGAATGATGAAGAAGGGGATCTAGATCTGAAATGCACTTGTATCTACTAGATCTGCTTATGGATGGCTTAGATCGAAATAAGACGAACATTTAATACGAGTAAAAGAGGAGTGGCGAATATCTGATCTGAAGAAGTATGCTGCTCTATAATGATTGAAGATCTATACGCGGCTTCGCAGAAGAGGAAGCGCGTATATACGCGGCTTCGCAGAAGAGAAAGCGCTTATGCACAATAAAATATACACAGAGGTATACGTTGGTTTGTGTGGACGGAAGCGCGTATATACGCGACATCAGTGAAAGGAAAGCGCGTATGCAAACTAGGGTTTGCTGAAGCATGGGGTATGGAACATCTGATCTGTTCTGTGTGTGCTATTATCGTTTGTGTTGTCTTTGAATTGGTAAATATCTGTTGGTGATGTGTTTGAGCTTAAAAGTGGAATGGGTCAGTCTGAAAAATATGATGAAATGTGGCATTGCAAGTGGTGTTTAAGTGGAGCTTTGGATCCCGATGTGAAAATTGATGAGAAACGTGGTCCATAGAGGTCTTGAGGGTTGTAGCCTTCGGTCGGGGTTGTGGCTCCTTCCCGGAGTGAGGTTGGTAAACGGGCTCCGGAGGTCGTAGCTCCCTTCCGGAGAGGCTGATAAGCGAGTGGGGGTTGGAGCTCCCTTCCGGGGAGAGAGGTGACCAGTGGCAATGGCAGTGGGTGCACAACGTGCGGTAAGTACCTTTGACACATATGTTGTAAGATGTTTTCTCTATAATAAAATATTGAAGGCTGAGCAACTGCAGCGGCGGTTTTCTCCCGACTTGGGTTTCCACCTAAAAATCCTGGTGTTCATGTGTGATGCTTTGTGTGATGATTTATTTTATTCTTATTGCACATGTTTACTGTTTATTGAACATCTGATGAATGGGTGATGGAATAATATCAGTGAAGAATGAATTACATAATTAGATCTCTGTGTATACGCGAGTTTCATAAAGGGTATCCGCGTGTATACGCGAGTTTACTGAAGTAAAGTAGCGTATGGGTTTTAAGGAATGAAAAAGTAAATAATTTTGAATATGCAGTAAATACTGATTCACCCCCCCCCCTCTCAGTATTTTTCCCAACAAGTTATGATCTAATCCAGGGTTTATGTATTATGGTTCATGTATGCTTTGGCATGTATATATATGTGTTGTAACACTAAAAGGAATATAATGAAAAATCAAGCTGGTCGTCCCGATTTGGGATCCAGGGGAAAATCTTTGTGTTTATCTGTTTTATGTTTTATGCTCTTGCTATTGTTTATTTTTTGTTATAATATTTGTGTGTAGATAATTTATGTTCAGGGTTAAAACCTACATTTGGTATCAAAGCTATTTCAGCTTCAAGGGAATTCCTTTGTTGCTGAGGGTTTTTTTCTCGGGCCTGAGGTAGACCCTGTTCAGTGGGAGATCTGCGGGATCGATTCTTGCGGTGAAAGAATATGGCGAGCGGCGGAAAGATAGATATCGAGAAATTTAATGGTCAGAGTTTTGAGTTGTGGAAGCTCAAGATGGAGGATCTGCTGGTGGATAAAGATCAGTGGATCGTAGTAGATCCGGGTACTAAACCAACGGCAATGTCAGATGAAGACTGGAAGAAACTGGATCGGAAGGCTAAGAGCACAATGCGGTTGTGTGTTTCAGATTCAGTATTGTTGAATGTATCTGTGGAAGCTATGGCGAAGACCTTATGGGAAAAACTTGGGACTTTGTACCAATCTAAGTCTCTCAGAATAAGTTTTTCCTGTGGGAAAAGCCGTATAACCTGAGATGAAGGATGGAGACTCGGTGACAGAGCATCTGAACGCCTTAAATACTGTGGTAAGTCAGCTGTCATCTGTTGATATTAAAATATCAGATGAAGATAAGTGCATCAGTTTGTTGTGTTCTCTACCAGACTCGTGGGACAGTCTGGTTATTGCAATAGGTAGAAATACAACTACCTTGAATTTGGATGACATTGTCTCAGCCTTGCTGTCAGAGGAAATGAGACGGAGAAATATGGAGGGTCAGAATGGAGATGCCTTATCTGTACGAGGAAGGTCCCATAGTCGTAAACAAGAATAAGGTTTCGAGTGGGAGACCTAAATCTAGAGGGAGATCTAAATCTCCTGGAAAGTTTGTAAAGGTGTGCTGGAAATGCGGAAAGGAAGGGCACTACAAAGAGGAATGCAGATCTAAAGCTCCTGAGAAAGGAAAGGGATCTGATGAAGGTCCTTCTGCAGAGGCAAAAACCACCTCGGATGAAGGTGGGGATTTGTATTTGGCTTCTTCTTCAAATACACATGTAGATCATGAGTCATGGTTGATTGACTCAGGTGCATCCTTTCACTTCACTCCCCATCGGGAGTGGTTCTACGAGTATGAGAAATATGATGGTGGTGATGTCTTCCTAGGGGATGATAGGAAGGCCAGAATTGTCAGACGTGGAAAGGTCAAGATGAAGCTGCAAGGTGTAGAAAGGATTAGAACACTGTCGGTGTCTCTACATATTCCGCATTGGCCGTGGAATCTGATTTCGTGCTAACATGGATGATGCGGTGTAAAACAAGTTGTTCGAGAAATATTCCCAAGATGGCTCCTCGGGGGGGAGCACCGGTATTAATGAGGGGAGTATACTATGACCTGAACCTCGTACAAGCTAAATTATCACTATTATTGATGGGTTTTAATGCTTCTATGGTTCCGAAAGTGGAGCAGAAGCCTAGCAAATTCGGAGAAAAGACCATGCTATGGCATCAAAGGCTTGGACATATTGGAGAGAAGGGCCTTCGGATACTG
Source organism: Pinus albicaulis (assembly GCA_034641835.2). Lineage (NCBI taxonomy): Eukaryota > Viridiplantae > Streptophyta > Pinopsida > Pinales > Pinaceae > Pinus > Pinus albicaulis. The sequence continues at coordinate 511,114,710 of CM076573.1, read as the reverse complement.
CATAGAAATGGTATGGTAGAAGGTATGTATAATTTCTCTCTGGATTTCGATTTCTATGAACATTGTGTATAGGGGAAGCAGAATCGGGTGAGTTTTCCTTCTGGTGCTAAGAGGGCAAACAAGATATTAGAACTTGTGCACAGTGATGTGTTTGGGCCTGTGTCAGTTCCATCACTGGGAAAGTCGGTGTACTATGTTTCATTCATAGATGACTTCTCAAGGAATACATGGATATATTTCTTGAGGAAGAAATCTGAAGTCTTTGAAAAATTTAAAGAATTTAAGGCTCTGGTGGAAAACCAGACAGAGAAGAAGATAAAGGCATTGAGGGCAGATAATGGTGGGGAGTTCTGCAAGAAGGAATTTGAAGAGTTCTGTAAGAAGTGTGGCATAGCACGTCAGAAGACTACTCCATACACACCTCAGCAAAATGGAGTTGCAGAAAGAATGTGAACAGACATTGAGGGGAAAAGGCAAGAAGTATGCCTCAAGTGGTACCCAAACAGAAGGAATTCGGCAGCAGGTAGTGAAGATCGCATGCTATCTCGGTTAACAGATCACCTTCATCAGTGTTGAAGGATAAGACTCCACATGAGGTATGGACTGGTAAGAAACCCTCTCTTTCACATCTAAGGGTATTTGGATGTGTTGCATATGTAGATGTTCCAAAGCAGAAAAATACCAAGTTGGATAATAAATCTGAAAGGTGCATCTTTATTGGGTATAAGGATGGTTTAAAAGGTTACAAGATTTGGAACCTGGAAAGAAGGAATGTTGTGTACAGCTGAGATGTGGTGTTTAGAGAGGTGAAAGATGTTGTTAAACATGAAGTCATACTAAAGGAACCTGAGAAGATAGATTTTGAGCTAAAGGAGGATGAATCAGACTTGCCACTCAAGAAGACTCTAAGGGGGAAGAGCCACAAACCTGATGAAGATTTCACTGGGAAAGAAGGCAGCCAGAAAGGTACAATCCATATGATTTATGTTCAAATTTTTCTTTAACTATGACTGACGATGATCCCAAAACTGTTAGGGATGCAGTGGATTCAGAGGATGGAAAACCATGGAAGGAGGTCATGGTTGATGAAATGACATCCTTGCACAAAAATGAGGCATGGGATCTCGTGGATTTGTCGGCTGGAAGGAATCCCATTGGGAGAAAATGGGTGTTTAAGAGTAAGATGAATGTAGAAGGAAAGGTGGAGAAATAAAAAGCTCGGTTGGTAGCAAAAGGTTATTCCCAGGTGCCGGGAATTGATTTAAGATATTTTTTCTCACCTAAGCACAAAGTTACTTTATTAGGATTACTTTAGTCCGTTGCTACCGCATTTGATTTTGAGATAGAACAGATGGATGTGAAGACAACATTTCTTCATGGGGATCTAGAAGAGGAGATCTCGTATGAAGCAACCCGAAGGCCTTATGGTGAAGGGTAGAAAGAACTAGTATGCAAAGCCGAATAAGTCTGCATGGGTTAAAACACCAAGGATGTGGTATCAGAAATTTGATACTTATATACAGGGACTTGGCTTCACCAGAAGCAAAGAGGATCACTGTGTTTATTTTAAATTAATTGGTGACCATGTTATTTATTTGGTCTTGTAAGTGGATGATATGTTGTTGATTGGAAATGACAAAGAAGTTATCCAAGATTTGAAGACCCAACTGTTCTCCAAATTCGACATGAAGGATCTGGGTGCTGCAAACTATATTTTGGGCATGGAAATTAAGAGAGATCGGGCAAAGAGGAAGCTCTGGTTAAACCAGAGGAAGTATGTCGAGACTATATTGCAGAGGTTCAATATGCAGGATAGTAAACCGGTGAATGTTTCTATTCCTGTAGGTGTAAAGCTGTCTACTGAACAGTGCCCCAAGACACAAGAAGAAGAGGAGGATATGTCCCGTGTTCCATATGCAAGTGCAGTGGGTAGCCTAATGTATGCAATGGTCTGTACTAGACCAGACATTGCACATGCAGTGGGAGTATTGAGCAAGTTTATGTCAAACCCAGGGAAGGAGCATTGGACAGTAGTGAAGCGGGTTTTCAGATATTTACGTGGCACTAGTGATTATGGCTTGTGCTACCAGGGAAGACCAGGATTGGAAAGAATGTTGGACATTCATGGTTTTGTTGATGCAGACTGGGTTGGAGATCTGGACCAAAGAAGATCTACAAGTGGGTATGTGTTTAACCTATTTGGAGGCGTAGTTAGTTGGATGAGTAAAAGACAGTCTGTAGTGGCTCTTTCAACTACAGAGGTAGAATACATAGCAGCCACTCATGCAAGCAAGGAAGCAGTTTGGTTGCAGAGATTGTGTTCAAGTATGGGGTTGGTACAACAAGCTATAAGGATAGATTGTGATAGCTAAAGTGAAATTTTCTTGGCTAACAACCCTACTTATCATTCAAAGACAAAGCACATTGGTGTTCAATATCACTTTGTTAGACATATGGTTGAGGCTAAAAGGGTGTTGCTAGTAAATGTGGACAATTTGAAGAATGTTGCAGATGCATTGACGAAGTCTGTGAGCACTCAAAAGCTCTCTTGGTGTAGAGAAACAATGGGTGCTGAATAATTGGGCCAATGACTAAGCTCTCCTGTGGCCCCCTGTGGAAAGAAAACAAAAAGTGGGAGAATGTTGGGTATGTGTTATATTCTTTCCACGACAAGGGGTATGGGGCAGCGCCCCGGTGAAAATTTTTTGGTCCTTAATTTCTGGTGGGTAGTCCGCGCCCATGGTTTTGTGCATGGTTTTGCACATGCTTTTGGGGTACGATGGTTTTCTGCCCCTGGTATTTTGTAGATCCGGTCAAGGGAACTACGGTTATGATCTAATCCAAGGTTAATGGATTAGGGTTCATGTATGCTTTGGCATGTATATATATGTGTTGTAACACTAAAAGGAATATAATGAAAAACTAAATTTGGTTGTTCCGATTTGGGATCCAGGGGAAAATCTTTGTGTTTATCTGTTTTATGTTTTATGCTCTTGCTATTGTTTATTTTCTGTTATAATATTCGTGTGTAGATAATTTATGTTTAGGTTTAAAACCTACATTTGGTATCAGAGTTGTTTCGGCTTCAAGGGGACGCCTTTGCTGCTGAGGGTTTTTTGCTCGGGCCTGAGGTAGACCCTATTCAGTGGGAGATCTACGGGATCGATTCTTGTGGTGAAAGAAGATAGTAAGCGGCGGGAAGATAGAGATCAACAAATTTAATGGTCAAAGTTTTGAGTTATGGAAGCTCAAGATGGAGGATCTGCTGGTGGATAAAGATCAGTGGATCACGGTAGATCTAGGTACTAAACCAACGGCAATGTCTGATGAAGGCTGGAAGAAACTAGATTGGAAGGCTAAGAGCACAATACGGTTGTGTGTCTCAGATTCAGTATTGTTGAATGTATCTAGGGAAGCTGTGATGAAGAATTTGTGGGAAAAACTTGGGACTTTGTACCAATCTAATTCTCTGGTGAATAAGTTGTTCCTGCGGAAAAAGCTGTATAACCTGAGGATGAAGGATGGAGACTAGGTGACAGAGCATCTGAACGCCTTCAATACTGTGGTAAGTCAATTGTCATCTGTTGATATTAAAATATCAAATGAAGATAAGTGCATTAGTTTTTTTTGTTCTCTACCAGACTCGCGGGACAGTCTGGTTATTACAATAGGTAGCAATACAACTACCTTGAATTTTGATGACATTGTCTCAGTCTTGTTGTCAGAGGAAATGAGACGGAGAAATATGGAGGGCCAGAATGGAGATGCCTTATCTGTATGAGGAAGGTCCCAAAACATAAACAAGAATAATGTTTCGAGTGGGAGATCCAAATCTAGAGGGAGATATAAATCTCCTGGAAAGTTTGTAAAGGTATGCTGGAAATGCGGAAAGGAAGGGCACTACAAAAGGGAGTGCAGATCTAAAGCTCCTAAGAAAGGAAATGGATCTGATGATGCTCCTTCTGCAGAGGCAAAAACCACCTTGGATGAAGGTGGGGATGTGTATCTGGCTTCTTCTTCAAATACACATGTAGATCATGAGTCATGGTTGATTGACTCAAGTGCATCCTTTCACTTCACTCCCCATCGGGAGTGGTTCTACGAGTATGAGAAATATGATGGTGGTGATTTCTTCCTAGGGGATGATAGGAAGGCCAGAATTGTCAGATGTGGAAAGGTCAAGCTGAAGCTGCAAGGTGGAAGGATTAGAACACTTCCTGGTGTTCTGCATATTCCTGCATTGGCCAGAAATCTGATTTCTGTAAGCAAGATGGATGATGCAGGTGTAAAAACAATGTTCGAGAAAGATGCCTACAAGATGGTTCGGGGAGCACTGGTATTAATGCGGGGAGTTCGGACTGGAACTCTATACAAGCTACAAGGTAGCACCGTTATTGATGGGTGTAACAGTTATGTGGTTCCTGAAAGTGGAGTGGAAAGCCTAGCTGTCTCTGGAGAAAAGACCATGCTATGGCATCAAAGGCTTGGACATATTGGAGAGAAGGGCCTTCAGATACTGCACATAAATGGTATGGTAGAAGGTATGTCTAATTGTTCTCTGGATTTTGATTTCTGTGAACATTGTGTATATGGGAAGCAGAATCGGGTGAGTTTTCCTTCTGGTGCTAAGAGGGCAAACAAGATATTAGAACTTGTGCATAGTGATGTGTTTGGACCTGTGCCAGTTCCATCACTGGGAAAGTCTGGGTACTATGTTTCATTCATAGATGACTTCTCAAGGAATACATGGATATATTTCTTGAGGAAGAAATCTGAAGTCTTTGACAAATTTAAAGAATTTAAGGCTTTGGTGGAAAACCAGACAGAGAAGAAGATAAAGGCGCCGAGGACATATAATGGTGGGGAGTTCTGCAAGAAGGAATTTGAAGAGTTCTGTAAGAAGTGTGGTATAGCACGGTAGAAGACTACTCCATACACACCTCAGCAAAATGGAGTTGCAGAAAGAATGAACAGAACGTTGATGGAAAAGACAAGAAGCATGCTCAGTGGTACCGGGTTAGGACAAGAACTCGCGCAGCAAAGTGGAGAATACATGCTATCTGGTGACAGAGATCTTCATCGTTGTTGAGGAGGAAAGACCCAAATGAGGTATGACTGGTAAGCAAACCTCTCTTTCACATGTAAGGGTATTTGGATGTGATGCATATGTACATGTTCCAAAGCAAAAAAGGACCAAGTTGGATAATAAATCTGAAAGGTGCATCTTTATTGGGTATAAGGATGGTTTAAAAGGTTACAAGCTTTGGAACCCGGAAACAACGAAGGTTGTGTCTAGCCGAGATGTGGTGTTTAGAAAGGTGAAAGATGTTGTTAAACATGAATTCATACCAAAAGAACCTGAGAAGATAGAGTTTTAGCTAAAGGAGGATGAATCAGACTCTACAACAGAAGAAGACTCAGAAGGGGAAGAGCCACAAACTCTAGATGTGAGAAGATCAGCTCGGGAAAGAAGACAACCAGAAAGGTATAGTCCATATGATTTATGTTCAAATTTTTCCTTAACTATAACTGATGATGATCCCATAACTGTCAGGGAGGCAATAGATTCAGAGGATGGAAAGCTCTGGAAGGAGGCCAGGGTTGATGAAATGGCATCCTTCCACAAAAAATGAGGCATAGGATCTAGTGGAGTTGTCGGCTGGAAGGAATCCCATCGGTATCAAATGGGTGTTTAAAAAGAAGATGAATGTAGAAGGCAAGGTGGAGAAATACAAAGCTCGGTTGGTAGCAAAAGTTTATTCCCAGGTGCCGGGAATTGATTTTGGTGATATTTTTTCTGCTGTTTCCAAAGTTACTTCTATTAGATTACTTTTACTATTGCTACTGCATTTGATTTTGAGATAGAACAGATGGATGTGAAGACAACATTTCTTGACAGGGATCTAGAAGAGGAGATCTACATGAAGCAACCTGAAGGCTTTATGGTGAAGGGTAAGAAAGAACTGGTATACAGGCTGAAGAAGTCTCTGTATGGGTTAAAACAGTCACCAAGTATGTGGTATCAGAAATTTGATACCTATATACGGGGACTTTTCTTCACCAGAAGCAAAGAGGATCACTATGTTTATTTTAAATTAATTGGTGACCGTGTTATTTATTTGGTCTTGTATGTGGATGATATGTTTTTGACTGGAAATGACAAAGAAGTTATCCAATATTTGAAGACCCAACTGTTATCCAAATTCGACATAAAGGATCTTGGTGCTGTAAACTATATTTTGAGCTTGGAAATTAAGAGAGATCGGGCAAAAATGATGCTCTGGTTAAACCAGAGGAAGTATGTCGAGAATATATTGCAAAGTTTCAATATGCAAGATAGTAAACCAGTGAATGTTCCTATTCCTGTAGGTGTAAAGCTGGCTGCTAAACAGTGTCCCAAGACACAAGAAGAAGAGGAGGATATGTCCCATGTTCCATATGCAAGTGCAATGGGTATCCTGATGTATGCAATGGTCTGTACTAGACCAGACATTGCACATGCAATGGGAGTATTGAGCAGGTTTATGTCAAACCCAGGGAAGGAGCATTGGACAACAGTGAAGTGGGTTTTCAGATATTTACGTGGCACTAGTTATTATGGCTTGTGCTACCAGGGAAGCCCAGGATTGGAAAGAATGTTGGACATTCATGGTTTTGTTGATGCAGATTGGGCCGGAGATCTAGACAAAAGAAGATCTACATGTGGGTATGTGTTTAGCTTATTTGGAGGCGCAGTCAGTTGGATGAGTAAAAGACAGTTTGTAGTGGCTCTTTCAACTACAGAGGTAGAATACATAGCATCCACTCATGCAAGCAAGGAAGCAGTTTGGTTGCAGAGATTGTGTTCAAGTATGGGGTTGGTAAAACAAGCTATAAGGATAGACTGTGATAGATAAAGTGTAATTTTATTGGCTAAGAACACTGCTTATCATTAAAAGACAAAGCACATTGATGTTCAATATTACTTTGTTAGAGATATGGTTGAGGCTAAAAGGGTGTTGCTGGTAAAGGTGGACACTTTGAAGAATGTTTCAGATGCATTTACGAAGTCTGTCAACACTCAAAGGTTCTCTTGGTGTAGAGAAACAATGGGTGTTGAAGAATTGGGCCAATGACTAAGCTCTCCTATGGCTCCCTGCGGAAAGAAAACAACAAGTGGGAGAATGTTGGGTATGTGTTATATTCTTTCCACGAAAAGGGGTTCAAGGCAGCGCCCCGGTGAAAATTTTTTGGTCCTTAATTTCTAGTGGGTAGTCCGCGCCCATGGTTTTGTGCATGGTTTTGCACATGGTTTTGGGGTACGATGGTTTTCGGCCCTTGTTATTTTGTAGATCCAGTCAAGGGAACTACGGTTATGTTCTAATCCAGGGTTTATGGATTAGGGTTCATGTATGCTTCAACATATATATATATGTGTTGTAACACTAAAAGTAATGAGAAATGGAAAATCAGATGATCGCCCTCACTTAGAACTATAAAATCTCTGTTTATCTATTTTATGTTTTATGCTCTCACTATTATTTTCTGTTACAAGATTCATGTAAACAATTTCTACCAGTTAATTTACGCATTTGTGTTTTGCCAGTAGGACATCTGGTTTTGTCATTTTTTACTTGCTAAGTCACTGGTAACTTTTTACCTCTCATCTTCTCTTTGCCACATAATCATGACCTCAGATCCTTTGATGTCAAATAATTCCAAATCCAGTGTCGTGCTATTGATATGTTCAAGAGAATTTTTCCTCTGTGGTTTTCAACCTTCCTCTGATCTCCCATTGGTCCTAATCCACTTTCATCATGTTCCTCTATCTCGTGTCAATGATGTGGAAAACATTATGGCCCTCCTTCAACCAGGTCACTTCGTGTCGACTTCAGCTCATTATCCAATAATTTGATCTAGAGACTCCCTTCTGGTACCTTGGAGCCTTCATGCCTCAATGGCAGTTTTTTCGCATTCGATGCAAGGTTCACATCACTGGCCTTCGACGAGTGATTCTGCGGATGTTTGACGCCAAATCACTTTTCACATTCCTTATATTGTACCTTTTGTACCTTGAGGGCCATTGTCATCATTGGTGGTTTCTCTCATGTCTGTTAACATATTTCATCATTGGCTAGTAATCAGACGATTTTCCTACATGTTCAACTTCAGCTCATACATTCGCATGCTCAAAATTGTACTTGTTCGGGTCGATATGAAGCGCAAGACCATGGATTTTTTTTGATAAAATCTAGGCTATGAATTTTTGTGGATTATTATGACTTATTGCGTGACTCTCTTGATTGGATGGTTGTGACCATACCTGAGTATATTTATTGATCCTTCCTGCTAGATGGTTGTGTCCATACCTTGGATCTCAGTTTTTATATATTCAATTATGGATGGCTGCGCCCATGCCACATGATTCATGTATCACAGATATCAGTTGTATTTGTAATTTCAGGTCTTCTGACAGTGGTGTTTGGTTTGAAAGCATTATCATAAATCATTTCACCCCTCCCTCTCTCTCGAACTTCATATTTTAAGGGGAATCTATTACACAACATTTTGTCATTGTCCCTCCAATCCCCAACTCGGACATTGGAGGGTCGTTTCTGTGACCAATAAGCAGTGTCATGCTTTGCAAATACCGTCCTTGCATCCCTTTTGATGAAAGCAACATTCTTCTTGTTGACAATTCCCTAAGTAGGGCTATGCAAATCCCTATTTTTGTCTTGGCACGAGTAACTCGTTAAATCCTCGCGTCGACCAAGAAATTTAACACTAATCCCACGCCACTTGGCACTCTGTGCTAGTTAGACACCCGCGCCAAGATTTTTATGAATTTTTTTTAAAAAATAGAGGCAGAGGTTCCATTCCAACCACCTCGAGGATGAGTCATTGGGAGTGGTTGAACTGAAACAAATACATACTCCTTCCTTCAGTTAGTAGTTTCCACCTCCCTTGGAACTCTCCTAAAGGATAGGACTCCCTTCCACCTTTATAGAGATCCCAACCTCCTCTTTTCCCTCTATATAATAAACTATCTTCTTTAGTAGAAGTTAGCTGAACGGCCAAATAGCTGAACTAAGAGAATTATACTATAGCTAAGCTGCTAGAGGAGATATAGTAAGAAAGATTGTGTTGAGAGAGCTCGAGTCGATGACTTCTAAGAGAGCTTGAGTCCGAATTCCCTGACCGAAAGTTGAGACGCGTTTCGTCTGAACCCCGCTGGAGGATATTGTGACATCAAAGCATCAATTGTACTCTTCCTTCTACCCATTAATATACATGACTACTATTTGATTCACTATTCTGTTATGATGTTTATTTGATGCGATAAGTTTATCCCTCTTTGACTGGCTAATAGTTATGAGTGAAGCTATTATGTCATATGTTGTTCTTGTTCTTTGTCCTACGTGCAGGTATCTGATCGTGACAATGAACTAATCGTGATTTACCAAGGCAGGAGCGAGAGGCCACTACTCTTTCTGCAACATCGACAACGTTGGATTCAAGGTAGGTCAATCTACCATGGTCTTTTTTTCATTCATTAACTAGGAAGAAACACTTTAGTGTGTCCTTTTGTTACTAGACCCACCCTAGGGCTAGAGGGATCGTCTCTGTCTGTAGAGAGGATTTACCTTCATAACACCATGGTCTACACAAAATGTGCCACCCAAATTTCCTCCACCTGAATTTGTAACTTTTCCTCCATTCAGAATAGTTGGTCTACCCGTCGATGCGGGCTCATGGCCTGATCCTATGCATGCGGCCCGTGGCCTGCCCTGCAATCTGACTCAGCCTGAACTTCCTTTGAAGGAGTCTCCATAGAAATTCTCGTTCACCCGAACACTGCCCATCTTCAATCCACCTATCTCCCCTTAACTCGTCCCTTGCCTGCAGTTAAGTTCCTTTGTCGTGTGCTCGGTTCGAATGTATGAAATATGCGATGGATTTTTGATTTGATTTCTAAGCTCCATGCCTTGTCATCCTCCTTATATGTATTCACCAATATCTTTTTATCAATGGTTGTGTCGTTCAGTCGAGCTATGGGTTAGCCGATCTCATAACATGTGCATCTGATGCACTTGCTCGCCGTGACACACCCCTTTGTGTGAACCATTGTGTCCACCCATGGGTTGGCTAGCTCACCGCTTTCTTCATTTAAACACATAGATTCTGCACTTCGCACTCATTCACTTGAGCCAAAAAACTTGTCTACAAGTTCATGGTAATGTGTGAACTATTATGTCCACCCATGGGTTGGCTAGCTCACCACTTTCCTCATTTCAACACATAGATTCTGCACTTCGCACTCATTCACTCGAGCCAACCAACTTGTCTACAAGTTCATGGTCATGATGCATTCGTCGCATGAATTTCCCAACCATTTCAATTAACCAAACACAACTCCAAGTTTCTTTTAATTGCACGCACTCCACCCAAGTCACTCCAACATGGGCGCTCATCGCACATGGGTGCGCCCGCTATGACTCGGTCACACGACACCCATCACGGGTCCTAACATCCTCCCCCACTATAAATAAGGTTTTCATCCTTGAAAAGTAAATCATATATCGCAAAGTGTCACTAGCTCCAACATCCAAAATTTCCATGCTACCCAACTCTGCTCTATCATCGCACAAACCTCTATCAGGGCCCATGACTCCATAAACTTGTAAATCTCCTTAATCCATGGCCATCGAACCCACCTTTCTCAATCCCCTCATGCTTCCCATCATGGAAGGCTCACCCCTCCAACTAAGCTACATGCTCGTATTGCAACATATATCATGTTGATCCATCATGTGAACCCTTGATGCCTATACTCCAACTCAAATCCACCATGCATTTTCACACTTTTGACCCCCATGACTCAAGCTAGTTGGGTGATCATTCCAACTGTCATGCTTAATCCATGAGTGTTAGCATAAATTCTTAACGCAAGTGTATGAAAAGAGATCACTTTATTTGTGTGTGACAAACAACCCTAACAAAAAATATGGTTTCTTAACTTCCTTAGATCTACAATAGATAGTCGAAACAAATGCAACAAAAATAATGGAGAAGACAATACATATAAATAATTAGATGTATTAACACATGGGAAGGGAACAAAGGATGATGTTGCCAATCCCCCTCAATGGGATGGGTTCTTGGCTGTCCTCAATGCTTCATATCCAAAAGTTTCTCTCTCTCAATGGTGTAGAAAACCTAAGACGTGTTGAACTATATGGGGGCTCAAGAAGCAAGAAAATAGTAGAAACAATGATAATGATTAGAGCACGACAATGAAAGTGATCAAAGTGAATAATGAATGGAAAACCCTTCTATTTATAACAAAATATTGAGTTATCCTCGATAATGGTGAATAATAAAATATTGTTAACCATGATCTAGATCTAACTGCTTGGAATATTTTATTATGTTTGTTTGGAGGGAAAAGGAATTTAAATTGGTTAAATACCTTTATTTAGAAATAATAAACAAATAAATGATTTATTTATCATTTCAAGAATGTGGTTAAGGAATAGTTTAACAAATAATGACATTTTAAATTATTTCTAGGTGATTTAGTCAAATTTAACGAGGAATAATAACTAAATAATGATTTATTTAATTATTCCTAGATAATAATAAGATAAATAATTATTTATCTAATTATTTCTCATTAATTGGGTTAAACGCGAAGAGGAACATTATTTAAATAGTGGTTTAATTAATTATTCCTAGAGGAAAATCAAATAAATAATGATTTATTTAATTATTCCTCATGGGGTTTCTTGTTTGAACTAGAAATAAACTTAGAAAATATGGTTTATTAAATTACTTCGTATAGTGAAATCAATTTTACTATGGTAAAATTGGTCTTACATGGTGTACTTCTATCCATATTATTATAAATGGTTAGATGAAAAAATTTGGTGTAACAATGAGAATACACATCCTCATTCCTTCGTCAGTCATTTCCTTCAGCTATCTGTCACAACTCTAACTCGATAAATAATTATATTCATCTCCATCCAAATGTAAAGCAAGACATATCTAGGTCCATGAAGTAGTCTCCATCTCATGTGTAATGTGTTTTCCATCAATTCTATTGTCCATATGATACCCATTTTCATGTACCAATTAGCCACATCCGTCCAAGAATCATCATCTATGTGTGAAAGAGGCCTTCCCCAAAGTCCCCTTTGTCATGGTGGTGTAGTCCTTCACATCATTAGGGCACTGCACACACCCATCTCCAGAGTTCTAATGAATAACAAGGGTCTGGAAGTTTGCTCCTTGACTCTCATCCACCCAAGTATTGGATTGGTTTTGTGTCCTCATGTACTCATGCATAGTCGCAACCTCCTCTTGTGTATATCCAATCTTCCCACGATTTTCCTTCATCAACTGAAAATCATATATGGCCATAACATACTTGAAATAGTCCACAATGCGAGTTAGATCCCTACCTATACACTCCTCCCCTTGGCCCATCTTAGAAGAAGCACTCGTGCCTCCCCTCGCCTCAGCACTATCATGGTGAAGGCTCTCAGTAGAAGCCACAACTGCTTGCTTTATGAGAAGTTGAATCAAATTCCCCCCCCGTATCCTTATTTTCCTTCATCACTCTCACAACAAAGTAAATCATCCTCCTTTCCTTCGTTACTTGAATCATACCTCCAAGTTCCCCTTGGTCCATATAATCATGCTTTACATCCAGGTCCCTTTCATACAAAGTCATCAAAGAAATGTTTGGTCTATATCCCAAGTGACTCTTACTTGTCATCAAAACGATCATGGTATTTAATCTAGCAGTAATCAAGAGTATCTAATGGTCAACCATTGGTATGGCTTGTGTAGTTATCTAAATCATGCCCCAAACCTTAACATGATCATCCATCTCAATCACACTCAAATCCAACTTTCCAAACAATGAAACCACTCTGACTTGTGTGTTCTTCAAAACACTAGTCACAACCTTCATACCAGAGTTAATAGCTTTGAAAGCACTCAACTCCCTTTCCACTTAAACCTTCTTCTTTCCAAAAGATGATGTTGTCTTATTGCTAATGAAACTATGCATTAGAGGAAATTTCATCCTAAAAGAGGCCTCCTAAGGAAAAATAATAAAATAATAGGTTAAATAATAAAATAAGAGTTGTGAATTTTGGAGGGAAAAGAAGAAAACTACTTTTTAAATTATTTTTTTTGCTTATCCCCTTATAGGCTTACTCAAATTTCAAGTCACTAGTAGAAAATGATGAAATTAGTGACTAGGTGACTAAAAAATTTAGTCACCACAACTATTTCAAGTGAATTACTACTAAATTTGAACAATTTAAAGTGACCCAACTAAAAACGACTAATTTATTATAGGGATAAAATAAACGACTAGATAATAAGTGACCCAACTAAAAACGACTAACTTAAACTACTAATTTAGTCTAGGGATAAAATAAACGACTAGATAATAAGTAACCCAACTAAAAACGACTAACTAAATGACTAATTTATTCCATGAATAGATAATAAGTGAAAAAAATAAAAATGATTAATGTAAATGAACACTATAGTATAAGAATTAAAATAATACCAACTAGCAAGTAAAAGAAGTATATGATTTAGTCATTCATGCTAGTCATTTTTAATTGTGTCACTCCAGAAATGGAACATTGCAATTTTGATATTAAACTGTTACATTTCACTAAAATTTGACATTGCAGATGGATTCAGAGATAAGGGAGCCTATGAATCTATCTCCAGTGTTAAAATTTAGAAACAAAGGGGTTGCTTCCCCACATTCATGGATGCATCCACAATAAAATTTTCAGTGTGGACTGGCGCACCTTACTCAAGAGATTTGATCTAGGCATTTGATAGTGTAAAACTAGCCAAATACCCATCAACACTAATAAAAAATTGTTTAGCTAACCGTTATTTTCCATGCGAAAATACTCAAGAGATACTTTTCCACATTTGTGAATACATGTTAAAAATAATTATAGCCCATGTAATCACAAATTAATTATAAATATATTTCTATATATTCTTATGTTTTGATATAAAATTGAATGTATAAAAATTTCTTCAATAAAATGAATGTTTAAAAATGTAATCATAATATTACTCATTTAAAAGAAAGGTGAAAAACTTCTACAAAACTTATACAACATTATAAATCTTAAAATTAGTTTAAAATATAAATTAATCTATTTTTCTATTTTCTTATTTTACAAAAAATATATATATATATTTTTATTTTTATTTTTTATTTTTTTTAAAAAATAAAAAAATTCTAATCAAATTGACAACTTTGTAAATATTTAAAAAATGAAAAACTATTCAATAACTAAAATTAAATCAAAACAAAAATCCAATTCAATAACTAAACTTAAATTAGAAGAAATCAAAGTGGTGGAGGGAAAAATCAAAATGATGGAGGGAAAATAAAAGAAAATCTTAAAAAAATGAAAGATAAATGGTATATTGCCATACAACATTTCCAAATTCCTTTTTGCTGTCACCGCAGGCGGGGAAAACCAAAACCATCAACAACATTTCGTAATGTCGCTTAATTATCCTCTGCTCGCGATAGCTAGAAATCTCTATCAGATGAGGAACACATGGTACTCTCCTTAGCAGGCACAGAGTGTACTCTACAATGATCCCATGTTGGAGAGGAGGTATGCTTTACTCATACAATTCAATTATTGTAAACCAACACCAAGTCAGAAAGAAACCAAACAGAGAGAGGGGCACATTTTACATGTCAATGTAAATTTATGGCATAAAAATTCCATGCATTATGTGGGCTTTGGATCCATTTTCTCTCTGTCTTTGGTTTTTAAACTAAAATGAGATTGAATTTTCTTATATTTTGGGGATTTTTTTTTTCCACTGAGTAATGCGATTGAATTTGCTGACAGTTTGGGGGTTTTGTCCAGTTATTTATGCAGCAGAATGATGAATTGGCGGATCTATCCCTACGGCTTCATGAAGCTCCAATGCAGGAAGGTTTGAAGGGTTTGGCCCGGCTTCTGGCAGAGGGCGTCAAAAAAGACTGTTTAATGAACTACGAAAAGAAAATGTTGTGCCCTATTGGTTTACGATGGTGAGTGTCATCCATGCTTGCACCCATTTAAGAGCTCTGCAAAAGGGCATGTGGATCAATGATTACATGACTAGAAGTGGGTTTGAATTATATGTTTTTGTTGGAACTTCACTCATCGATATGTATGCAAAGAGTAGGAGTATAGATATTGTGTGTTTTGTGTTTGATAAAATGAATGAAAGTGATGTGGTGTCTTGGAATACCATGATTTGATTATTGGAAATGTGGTCAATGAGAATGCAAATGAAGCTTTGATGTTGCTTAGATTAATGCAACCGACATGCATTAAACCTCACTTTGTCACCATGGTGAACATCCTCCCAGCTTGTGCCCAGTTAGCAACTGTGAAATGGGGTAAGTGGATCCATTCTTATAATATTAGAATAGGATTTGTGTCTGATGTTTTAGTGGGTATTTCTCTCAAAGATATGTATGCAAAATTTGGAAAAAATGAACTGGCATGCCAATTTTTTGATGAGATATCTAAATGAGGGAGTACTAAGTGTATGTGACTGTGAAATTCATCTTCGCTAGCTTCCACTAAAAATTGCATGCGACAAATCAGAAGCCATATTTGGTCAGATCACATAGAGAAGCAATATGAATTGAAACAGAGCCTCGAATCTCTAAAAGGATGTTAACCAATCCATTCAAAAGCATTCTACTCTATGTTGTAGAAAAACCAACAAACAATTACAAGAGGCATAGGATTCTAACAGATGATTGTTTGTCAATATTCTGACCATATTTCAACGCTGCTATACAAGATCTAAATGGTTCCATCCCGCATTCTAAGCTACAATATTTTCTTTAAATTCTGGAGCTTAGAAGTGTGTCTTACTCACTGCAATTCGTCATTACAATTTCAATAGCATCTTCATTTTGGAAGTCAGGGTAGTGATTTATTAGTTAAACAGGGTACATGCTCCAAATCCTACATGTAGTTAATGTCAAAATCATAAATTCCTTCAAAATTCAACCAAGAATGTGCAAAAGGCAGTATAAAACGATCCTCACACACTTTAGAGACTGTAAGAAAGAACTGACATTCTACATGTAACTAATGTCAAAATCAGAAATTCCTTCAAAATTCAACCAAGAATGTGCAAAAGGTAGTATAAAATGATCCTTACACCCTTTAGAGATTGTAAGCAAAACTATTCTTTGCAAGTATCTCACAATAGATAAAAGGACCTGCAGGTTGCCTACAAACGCTTGCAAGGAAGCTTGTTACCATTGCTTCATAATAGGAGATAAACCAATAAGAATACAAAACAAATACACAGTAGAATGAAAAAGAGTGGATTCATTAATTCATTATATGGCCTCTTTCTCATTAACTGTAAATTCTTGGCATAACACCCAAAATATGCAACAAGAGAGCTGATGAACACAAGTGGGCATCCTTGTGATTTCGTCCTCTGCGAATACTGTTGGGCAATTATTCAAGGACATAGTCACCTCCTAGCAGTAGATCCTTCGATAGGCTAAGAGTTAGAAGGGTTTGAGGTCATGGTGGGAATATCTGAAATGATTCCCTTGTTGCATGGAGCCGAACTACTCCCTCGACTGATCTATCTATTGCCTCCTTTTATTCTCTACCTTTGAGACCAAACCTGCTGATAAATTTATGCACAGTTACCACATCCTTAATCAATGCTAGCTAGTAATGACAATCGGCTGAGGCAGTCAATTCAGGGAACTCCAGTATTAGAGGATCTTCCCTGCAAATTCATAGCCAATTCCCAACTCTTCAATTCTTTTTTTATCAAGAAACACAACTTAGATTATAATAGATAAATTATAGCAGATCTCTTAAACCATGGGTTAATAAGGGAAAAAAAATTGAGTAAAAAATAATGAGAAAAAGGAATTCTACAATTTAATATAGATGAGATGTATCAGAAAAATATATTTTAGTCATAAGTATAAAAAAGAAGAAGAGGAGAGAATGTAAAAAACAAATAAAACATTACAAATATGTTGAATTAATATAAAATTGAACGGTGCGTCTATCTTCTTTTTTCATAATAATTTTCAATGTGGAATACCATAGCCCCTGTTCATATTGTTTGAGATCCTTTAAAAAAATCTTCACTTCACATTGCTAAAGCCAAAAAATAAATAAGAGGTCATGTTTAAGCTTTTCAGCCTAAAATATGCTATGACTATGAGAGCTCATAATTTACGTGTCACTGGATTCATAAATGATGGTCTTGTCAAAGATAAGGGCACCCCATGGACCTGTTGAACTAGCTTTCACTTGCTGCTTTGAATCTGCTGAAAGATCAAACTTTATAGGCTTGTCATACATAATGGCTCTGGAGGTTTTGAAATACAGTGCATAGTTAGTCAATGTCAATTGCCCTGATCATGCACCCATCAAATCAAACAATTCCTCAGGTCTATATATTCTTTATTTGATTAATCTGTATGGATACCAAAAATAATATACATATGTATATACCTAAAAGGGTTGTTGTTGCTTAAAATAAATATGTGTTCGGCTGATGAGAATAAATATTGTAAGGGTGACTGCGAGCATGGAAATAAGTATCTGTTAGATAACTTACATGTGAATTGTAGAACTTCACAGTTGAAGGGCCACATCACCATACTGTATTAGAGTAAAGATTGATTGGTAGCACCTGTAAACATTATTTGAAGTAGTATGGTGACATTTCCCATTCTCGTTGACTGAGATGGCCATTAAATAGCCAATCAATATTGTCACTCTCCACAATCCTCATCAATATACATTAACTAATTAGACATATATAAATACATACCCAGCCAGCTTGTACTACCAATGTGACACACTACTCTCTGTGTTGCTCCACTGCCATCAACGTGCAATACTATCTCCCCCTTTGCAAGATTTAAGATGGGCATATTATGTTTCTTCAAATCGTTTTTAGATCTGTTCGATACACATAATACCACGCTAAAGCACCAAATTTTACATTAAAGGTTCCTCTAGATTGTCTCAGTCATAACAAGGGTTCTAACTGCCTGAAATTAGTACAGTGGAGGGTTTCACAACTCGTCATGTTGTCATAGAATTTTGGTTTAAACTGCGTAAAATATTTAGTACGACAACATTTGGACTGAACCAGGGAGTTTTCCTATTGAAAAGGTGAATTAGCACACTGAAACGCTGAAGAAAAAGGCTAAATCCATGTCAAAGCCAAGCCCAATTAGTTGAGAACTTATATTTGCAAAAATATTTTAGTATTACAGCTTTTCAATGACTTAACAAGTGCAATTGGTATAAACTTCATCTTCTAATGTTATCTGATATTTTTCTTTTAGTAAATTTTAGTGCCACATTTTTATTAAAATAGGGTTCAAAACACAGGTCTGACAAGTCCAAATTTTAGTGCAAAGTGTTTCAATTGAAAAAGAGCTCAAAACACCATGAGGGTAGATATTTTTTGGAAGTTCCAATTTTTAGGTTCATTTTTTCTAAAATTTCATGACCATTCAACAATCTGTGTCATCCTTTTAACTATGGATGTCGTCTTTTTAAAATGGACCAAAATATATGGTACAAAAGTGGACATGAATACATAGTAGAATGAGAAAGAGTGGATTCATTAATTCGTTAGATGATTCAATGTCTCATTAAGTCATTACATAGTAGGAGAAGAGGAGTACATTTCATATATACCAAATACCTAACTAACAACAACCACATTTAATACTATATTAAATGCCTCATAAGTACATCTTCTATTTGGCAGTTCTCGCAGCTCAATTTCACAAATTTTCTAGGTGGTGACTAGTTAAAATTTGTATGATAGCTATCAATGTTATTTGTTATCCTCTGCTACATGTTGGCTTCTCTTTTGGTGGCTTAATCACTTTGATTCAATGGCTCTACCATGAACAAAAGCTATACATTTTGACATCTCTCTTGGCAGCTACCCACTCACTCACAACATCTCTAGCTTGATTCTTTGGTTATTCAACATATAATATCTACCCATGTGATGATAGGATTCACAAAAGGAAAACCTATAAAGTTCCTATTCTTAGTGTAACTCCATGAGTCGAGAAATTTATTTGATATCATCAATTCTATGATTCTTTAGCCTGCTTTCTGCAATATTTTTGTGGGTTTTTCGTTGTGCTATGAATTCCCACGGTTCTCACAGTTTGATTGCATACATATACCATGTTGAATTTCCACGACCTTGGGTCTAAGATAGAGTATTAAAATATTTGATGCTCCAAACCAAGAATCTCAACAACACTACTTTGCACAACAGAATATAAACAATAGTAAATCACATATGCATAGAATATAGACAACTTTTCAATTTTTCAACCCAACTTCGTCATATTAACAACATATAATACAATATTCAAAGGCTCCCATATCAAGGATAATGGCCCTCATACATCCACTAGTACAAGATACAAACAAGATACTTTGACCATATCGCTGTAGTGAAATCTCTCAGCCTTCTCAGTCATACCCTGTACTTGCCTGGTCCTTCAGCTTCCGAGTTGCAGCTCCCACCTCTATCAATGCTCCAAGTCCATATGGCCACTAAATCTTGGCTATCCAATCTTATCTCTAGTTGTGCCTCAGTCCATCAAGGTGAAAACACATCGAGACTCTTGTTGAGTTTTTCACAAATCCACTTGTGAACAACTCACAATTTTCCCACTCCTGCTCCTCAACTACTTAGGGACTTCAACCTACTATGGTCTTCCTTTGCTGCAATGATGAAGACCAACATAGGGCACGAAGGGCCACCACCTATCACTCCAAGATGTCCATCTCCCATAATAAACATAGGTTGGGAGGATTGCCCATCATTTTTTGTAGAAGTCCTTCTCCACACACACGTCTCAGGCTCCACGATCTTGCTCCTATTTGGCCAAACTCTTGAGCTCCACAACTATTAGGCTTGCAGTCACCTTTTTCCATCAAGGTGTTGTACTTTGGCTCCAAAATGGACACTATCATGTTTTCCTCCACCAGACCATAAGTGCCGAATTTCGTTCACACTTGGTCCTCTATCACGTTGTCCTCCAACAATCCACGAGACACCAAGTCCACGCTGTAGCATTTTCACCTAGATAGGGAATCCCCACACCTGGGAGACCCTTACACATGGCTACCCACAAAATTTATCAGATCATTTTTTTCCCTGCAAAAAAAGGAGCTATTGCGCAAATCTAGGCACCTCAATGTGTCCTTGCCTAGGACACCATCGAACCATCATACAAGGGTGCATCTGCAACATACCTTGATGTTGTCCTCTTGCCTTATGATCTAATGTGCTTGTTTTCACCTTGGTTGCTTGGTAGGCCTCCCAAAAATCCATGTGGGCTCCTCCAAACAACTCCTAAGGCCTCCTCAAGCTGCCCATCAAACCGATCCACACAATAGTCATCACTTTGACCCAATACTTGATAAATTTTGCTCCAATTTTGTTTCCCAATCACTGTGGCAACTATCACCAGTTTAGGGCGTCTAACCATGAGATCTAACCCCCTCCTCATTGACTTCCACATGTTTCCCTATCATGATTTAAAACTGATCCACAAGTTAGGATCCAACATCTACAAGAATGCACTGAAATGCATACCTTAAGCTCACTTTTTTGATGTCTCCTTCATTGCTGCAATCTAGGCCTGGTTAGGGCATTACACAGTCCCTTCTTCTAGCCTTTAATTCTGCCCAGAATTTCTCTAGATGAAAGTGGCTACCCTTTGAAAGTACCCTCCTCCTCAACGTTGTTGTCCTAGGCATGAACCAACCCTAACACTGCCCTACGCAGCTCTGTTTAGGTTGGTTTAGCCCCGCAGCCTTCCCGCAACAGCCATCTAGGGATGAAACTATCTCTTCCAAGGGTCTAAACACCCTAACATACCCCCAAAACATACAAAAATTCTCTCCTCTACCTCGGCCCTCTAGCACAACAAATCGGCCTTCATAACAGTCACCAAGAGTGCCCTGAATTGCCCTCTTCTCCACACTCTCAGCGCTCTTATGCTTGTGGCCCAAAACATAAGTTTGATTCTCCTCCATGAGCTATATTATTGTGATGTGTTTCACACAATGGATGCCTAAAACACAAGTGCTCACTCTCCTTTTATAGACATAATGAGGGGCTTCAACGAATTATGAAGAGACACACCTATTGGAGTTATTTACATCAAGCCAACATGACTTGAACCAATAATTAACTTATCAACTTAAAAAATTAATTTCTCTCTAACAATAACTCGGAATCAGATGATTCTCATTGAGTTGGAATCGTTTCTCCGAGCACTATCATCCTCATCCATCCCATGTCAAAAATCCATAATGGTTTTGGCCCAATCACGATGGGTGCAAAACCCCCAAGCTTTGATCTCAAGCCCACAATCCCATTTTTGGCACTTTGACCTCCAACCCTTGAACACTAAAGCTTGGAGTACCTCCCAAGCTACACAAAAATCAACACTCATAACACGTAAATTTGTTCCCTATGTTCAAGTTGTTCTCATTCTGCAATCACAATCTTCCCAAATAACCAAAGTGATCAAGCAACAAAGGTTGGGCATTTCTCAGAAAGTTTATCAAAATGTGGTGAGGGTTTTAAGGTGATGGATTTATAGCCACCATAGCTCCTATCATTATTTGTCCAAATTTCTATTATGACCCTAATTTTAAAATTCTGCTACAATTTTGCATTTATTTGCTTTGGCAACAATTTGGTTACTTGTCAAAAGGTATATGCTCAAGAGCTAGGATGCCCCTCCAATAAATCTATCACACTCCTCCATAAGTGGATCTCATAGATAAGTGGGCAAGCAATGGTCAAATAGTTTTTACGACAACTCCTCAAAGGGCGACCTAAACATGTGTGCCAATAAGATGTGGGGCATTCCTCAAATCATGCCAACCAATCCCATATGTAGTGGATCTACATAGATAGAACTGTAAAGCAGGCAATGATTGTAGTCTATATCAGGGCATACCATAATATGCTTATAGTCCTTCAATATGAACAAGGGTGTTTACCTCATGAATATAAAACCATGCTAGAGCATATTCAATCACCCCAAGAACAATTTCAATTCAAGTAATAGCAGGGGAATAATGCTAGAGTGTTGTACACCATCATGAATCTATTGAAATGATTATGTGAAAACGATGTTGGCATAGGCCAAAAATGCTAGGGGATTTCATCAAGTGAGTCATACAACAATGTGTATCATTAAGCATCTAATGATCACAAGGGATTCACAGCTAAGTCGGTTAGTATGAAAGGAAAAATATCATCATCAAGGCAACCCAAACATCAACATCATCAAGCCATCTATGATTACTTCATCAATAACCTCATCAAATGCAACCACGACTCTAGGGACATCTAAAGGTCAACTTGTAAACCTCCCTTTGTGATGGAAATGACAAGAGTATTGAAAATATTCACAAGTGTAGGCCTCCTATAACATGAGAGGTAACAAGCCACCTATAACATGAGAGGTAACAAGCTAAAGGGCCAAAATTCTCCAAGTGCAGCTTGCTTGGGTGCAGTATTCTACTGGATTAATTCTCATGCCATATGATGGGTAACATGGTCCACAAATCATGCATTTATTTATTGGTTGGGGATGCCCCCCAGCCTGGGAGGATATGCTGCCATTTTCCTACCAAATATGTTATATGTGCACCCACACATGGGGACACCTACCCTGCCAATTACCCATACATACATCAGCAATGACATGTGATATTTTATGTATTCATACATAACTGTGTTAGATGAAATGCTTTTATGATTTTATGTGTTCTAATGCTGTCACTGATAAATGATATAGTCCATTCTCATGAAAGCATGCAAATTTTTTTTATCCTTGTCTCTTTTATCTTAGATGGGACCTAGTTGCATTAAGGATGTGTCCCACCCCTAAGGGATGCATCCACTAATGGATCAATCAGTGGATATATGATCACTATCAGTCCACCCTTAATGGATCTGACCACCATCATATGCAAAATGAAAGTGGGTTGGCTTAGACTTTAGTGTTTCCCTGTCCATGAGGTACAAAGCAACTACTGGGGACATCTCTTTTTCTTTTGGGATGTTACCCCCACCCAGAAAATTGGTGATGTGAATGCTCCTGAAGATGGGTAGATGTCCCTCAACTGTCTTAGGAATATCTAGTTTCCACCTGTCAAAACTAGTTCCTCTTAAGTGCACTTGATGAAAAGTGGAAACAAATCTAGCATTCCCTTGGGTGCGCTAGCATGGGATACAGAGGAAGGAAAGAAAGCTGTGGTGTTACTATTAGAGCTATCAATAAATAAAAAATATTGGCAACAAAATATAGAGTTCAAGACTGTATTCTTCTACTAGTCACCATGCTTAATAATGAAGACCTGTTATCCAGATTCACCTTGCTTAATAGTAAAGACCCTATGACGTGGAGGATTGTTGGGAATCTCACAATACTTTTTTAGGTGACAATCAAAATATTGTCTAAATTGCAGAAGCTAATCATTTCAAGTCACTTTCGTAATATTGGTTTTAAGGCAATATATGTTCTTTATCAAGCAATTCTTAAAAACCTTGAACAAAGTCTCAGGTTATTGCAGCATTTTGTTATCTCCTAGGTATATAGGAGTTGTTACTTAAGCACCCTTAATACTTTGGTGAGATATTTGTTAAGCAGTTTTTCTTGCCACATTATCAGTTATATTGAAATGTTGGAAGTTGTTGTATTTTAGTTTATCCCAATGGAGTTGCCAAAATTCCTTAAGCTTATTCAACAAGTATTTTAGCACTGTACATGCTATTGGAAAATGAAGTCATTTTCTTAGCAGTTGATTCCTTTTTCCTTCTCATTTGCGTGAATACATTTTTTTCGATTTCTTATGATTAATCATTAACCTATAAATCTAACAAATCTGTATATGCCCATCACTTCAATAGTTTTGACAATAGTATATGGTATTAGTTGCATATTGTTTAGTTGTCATTTATCATTCGTCTCATTTGATTGTACGTATTTTGTAGGTTTTTGGCCATTTTTTTCTTGTAATAACATTTTTGGACATTTTTTCTAGCTGGTGCACTTTCTGGAGGTTTCTCTGACATAGGAACCAACTTAGAGGCACCAAAAGTTTCAGCATTTTCGGTAGCATTTCTAGTATATTTTGAGGGAATTGAACCAGAAAAACATGCTTGTTGGCTATTAGGATGAGGCCATCACCAAAACCTCATCAAATGCAATCACGACTCTAGGGCCATCTAAAGGTCAACTCGTAAATCTCCCTTTGTGATGGAAATGACAATAGTAGTGAAAATATTCACAAGTGTAGGCATCATATAACATGAGAGGTAACAAGCCAGAGAGCCAAAATTCTCCAAGTGCAACCTACTTGGGTGAGGTCTCAACTGGATTAATTCTCATGCCATATGATGGGTAACAGGGCCCACCAATCATGCATTTATTTATTGGTTGGGGATGCCCACCAGCCTAGGAGGATTTGTTGTCATTCCCCTACCAAATATGCGAGATGTGCACCCACACATGGGGAAACCTACCCTGAAAATTACTCATACATACATCAGAAATGACATGTGATAATTTTTGTAAGAGTCGAAGATTCAAGCCTTCATACATAACTGTGTTAGATGAAATAATTTTATGATTTTATGTGTTCTATTTATTTCACTGATAAATGATATAGTCAATTCTGTATGCATGATAAATTTTTTATCCTTTTCCTTTTATCTTGGATGGGACCTAGTTGCGTTAAGGATGTGTCCCACCCCTAAGGGATGCATCCACTGATGGATCTATCAGTGGATCTATGCTCATTGTCATCCTACCCTGAATGGATCCGGTCGCCATCATATGCAAAATGAAAGTGGGTTGGCTTAGAATTTAGTGTTTCCATGTGCATGAGGTACAAGGCAACTATTGGGGACATCTCTTTCTCTGTTGGGATTTTACCCACATCCTAAAAAATTGGTGATGTAAATGCTCCTAAAGATGGGAAAATTTCCCTCAATTATCTCACGAATGTCTAGTTACCACCTGTCAAAACTAGTTCCTCTTAAGTGCGCTTGATGAAAAGTGAAAACAAATCTAGCATTCCCTTGGGTATGCTAGCATGGGATAAAAATGAAGGAAAGAAAGAAATGGTGTTACAATTAGATTTGTCAGTAAATAAAAAATATTGGCAACAAAATATAGATTTCAAGACTGAATTATTCTACTAGTCACCACGCTTAATAATGAAGACCCATTATCTAGAGTTACCTTGCTTGATAGTAAAGACCCCTAATTTATTAGATTTTAATCAAAATATTGTCCAAATTTTAGAAGCTAATAATTTCAAGTCGCTTTCCTAATATTTGTCTGAAGGAAATATATGTTCTTTCTGGAAGAATTCTTAAAAACCTTCAACAAAGTCTCAAGTTATTGCAACATTTTGTGATCTCCTAGGTATATAGGAGTTGTTACTTAAGCACACTTACTACTTTGATGAGCTATTTTTTAACCAAGCTTGATTGCCACATTATCATTTATATTGAAATGCTGGAAGCCGTTGTATTTTAGTTTAGCCCAATGGAGTTGCCTAAATTCCTTAACCTTATCCAACAAATATTTTAGCACTCTACATGCTATTGGAAAGTGAAGTCATTTTCTTAATATTTGATTCCTTTGACCTTCGCATTTGTGTGAATATAATTTGTTCAGTTTATTATGATTAATCATTAACCTATAAATCTAACAAATCTGTATATGCCCATTACTTATATAGTTCCGAAAGTAGTGGATATTATTGGTTGCGTATTGTTTAGTTGTCTTTTATCATTCGTCTCATTTGATTATACATATTTCGTAGGTTGTTGGCCATGGTTTTCTTGTAATAATACGTTTTTGGACATTTTTTCTGCTGGTGAACTTTCTAGAGGTTTCTCTGACGCAGGGACCAACTTAGAGGCACCAGAAGTTACAGCATTTTGGGTAGCAGTTTTGGTAGATTGTGAGGGAATTGAACCATATAAACATGCTTGTTGGTTGTTGGGATGAGGCCCTGCAAATTAATGTGGTGGTTTTTCCCTGAGATATCATTTTCCTCATTTGATTGTACATCTTTTGCAGGTTGTTGGCCATGTTTTTCTTGTAATAATACGTTTTTGGACATTTTGTCTGCTGGTGCACTTTCTGGAGGTTTCTCTGACACAGGAACTAACTTAGAGTCACCAAAAGTTGCAGCATTTTGGGTAGCAGTTCTAGTAGATTGTGAAGAACTGAACCAGACAAACCTGCTTGTTGGATATTGGGACGAGGCCCTATAGATTGATGTAGGGGTTTTCCCCTGAGATATCATGAATGGTGTTGGTTGCTGATTGATTAGTTGTATTTTACCATATGATGGAATTATGAATGCTATTGGTTTATGTTTCATGTGGAATTATTAATATTATCGTTCATAATTTATATTTTATGTTTATAAGTTACTTGCACTTGAATTTCCTTCACTTTGTGCATTTGACATTTTCATTGTTTTAGAATTTTACATATTTAATTTGTAATAATAATTTCTGTATCTTTAATTTTTTTTTCCTCCCCCCATTCTACTGTCCTTTGTTTAATTCTGGGGAACCTTCTAGCCATCACCAAAATCCCTTCCCTTGTCCACCTGCCCCCGAAACTTGGTGTAACACTGGTCAAGACAATTCTTCTCAACAAACTCTACTTTATGTTTTGTTTTGTGATTGGACTTACAGGCAACAGATTGTGCTTGAAGTTGTGAACATACAGGAATATGGTATCTTTTTTAAAACACCATTTGGTATAAGTATAGACACATTACCATGTCCCTATACTATATCTTGGTTACTTTCACCTCAACAATTTTTCCTCCTTGCATTCAATTTTTCATTTCAGAAAACTAATCCCTACTGTGTTAAAGAATCTTTTGTACATTTATAGCATGTACTTCTATTTATTGTCAATTTAAATTGTCACTATTATTGAATTTTGGCTTAATTTATGAAAAGCCATGAGATTCTCAACCAAAGCATATAACTTAACTATAAAATATTAGATTTTACATATGCAGGGGGCTTCTCCTCAAATCAGGCCCACAAACCAGGAGTGAAATATCCATGTCATAATAACCAATGCTCCTCTGGTTCCTCTAATGGAATTGTAGGCAACGACCCCACAAAAGGTGGGCAATCTTTCAAATTAGTTGAAAATAATTTGTAATAAATCCAAAGCAAGGTATACAAGTTGGCTTCCAAAATGAGCAGGTTGGTCTATACCAATTTTGTAGGTTGGCTCATATAAACGTTTTCCAATGTGGCACATGTACATATATTTATATATACACCCTAAGTCCCCTTATCACCATAATTATGGATCAGGATGGGAGCATTCCTCTCTCTTTGAGGTCTGTGCTATTGAACAAGGGTTGTTTGGGATCCATTTTCCTTTGGATTATTCTCTCAAAGAAATTGAAATCTGCCAACGAGTCTGCCACTTGACCTTTGCTAAATGTCTAGAAGAGGCATCAGTTTCATCTTTGTAATTCTCAACATCTTTGAAAACTTATCCTTATTTCACATAGTAAGATGAAGGCCTTTCAATTTTTTTTATTTTTTTTCTCGTAAGAATATTCGACAATGCCAGTACTACTTTGCCTAAGACCCTCAATTCCAAGTCTACTATAGGTGAAAAATCGTTGCTTTTCCTGGAACATCAAGTATTATAATGATGCCACTATCTCCACTTGGAAGGAAATACTTAATGTGATCTAAGGTTTGTATAAAAATACTATTGCCAAAAACCACTCTTAATGCGAAGAGTATCATGTAAGGTGCATCTATGTACAAGTTTGTTGATTCAATGATGACAATCTATTTTCTCAACAGGGCTTTATTTTCCATATCATTGGATCAGAAAAGGTATTTCAAAAATGGAATATGGATGTCCCCAAGTATAATCCTATCTCTAACTCTTGAAAGAAACGTTGCATCACTTTAAAAATTGCAGCCTCATCATCAACTCCACTCTTTCCAATAATTCTTTGGACTTTTGAAATAGTTTTCTCCCCTTGGAGTTCTCATTTCTATGAAACATCCTCCAAAAATAATCAAATTCCTTCAAAAGGGTTTTCCTATCACAAGCAGATACACTTTGCTGAAAAACATCCTTTACCCTAATAGTTCCAGTGTTCTCTTACAAGCCATACATATGAAAATCATTTTGGATGACCCTGCACAACCCTTACTACTGATACCCATGCTTATTTATCCTTCATCAATTGCATAATCTGTCTATGTCTAGTGGGGAAAAAAAAACACAGACTACCCATCAACAAGGATTCACTTGAAAGTCAAGTTTGCTCCAAATAACACACATGTAAAGGCTACATAATCCACTCTTGGTGCTATAAAATTCACAGTTTCAATCATCCATAGGAAGCTGATTCTGACATGTTATATTTCTACATTTTTTGTGGCCAAATATCTCAAGGAGGACTGCTTGAGTGACACCGATATCTGTATGCAAAAATTGTTGAATAATTCTAACTAATTATGTGTGCCCTGGAGCCACGTGTAATATCCCTCCTGCCTTGTACAAAATTTTGCAAAAGGAAAAATTCTTCCATACATTGAAGACTTGTTGTGCCTTCAATGATTGTTGTCCTCTTTGAAATTTGAATCTGACTATTATATTTTTTGATCTCATACTTAAAGGATTCAAAATAAACGATCACTGTTATTTGTCACTGATTTTATCCACTGTTGATGAATAGAGCTACCTTGTTAACTCCATGGGATCAACCAACTGTGAAAATACATGAAATAGAACCCTTATTTCCTTCATTTTCATATTCTGGATTTTTTTTGCAAATCCCAATATAAACTAGTGGATAACACGCGTCACCCATTGGATTCAAAATTGGAACCTAATGGCATGGAACTAGCAACATGCCTAGTAAAATTGGAAATGACCAGTTATGCCAACTCTTTGAGATTGAAAATGCAAGAGGCATATTCAACACTAGACAATAGGTCTAGAAGAGGTTGTGTCATCTATAAAAAAGCTATAACAGTTTTGTATCATGTCTTCTCCAATGAGGAAAGAAAGGAAAACTCTTAAGGCAAGTATAAATATGCATGTGTCTGTGGGCCATTCATGCTGGAGCCTTCCCATATGTCCATGAGATCACTTTTCCTAACCCAAACCAGTGACCCCAACTGATTCAATGAGATTATCATGGGTTGCATACCATCTAGATCCTAAACACAGGTCATCATCAATTATCTGGCTTTCTGCCAGATCATAGCCCCACTATGGACATTACTCATGGCCTGTGGGAGAATACTTTTTGTAATTCCTAATTTTTTTTATAATGTGCCCCACTGGAAAATTTAGTGACAGTAGCATAGGATTTGAAACATTGAAGTCTGTCAGATTCTCTTCTTGCCGACCATTTATAGTTGTTTGATGAACATCTAAATCCTTCCAAGATAATAAAACTAAGCCTATCTGAGGAATTTTATGAAGTTGAAGATGCTTTCTTGAAAATATGAGTTATATTTTAATGGATCCTTCTTGAGGAAATTATGGTATTACCACTAGTAAAAAATGATGAAATTAGTGACTAGGTGACTAAAAAAGCTAGTCACCGCAATTATTTCAAGTGAATTACTACTAAATTTGAGCAATTTTAAGTGACCGAACTAAAAATGACTAACTTAAATGACTAATTTAGTCTAGGGATAAAATATATGACTAGATAATAAGTGACTAAACTAAAAGCAACTAACTTAAATGACTAATTAGTCATTTAAGTTAGTCATTTTTAGTTTGGTCACTTAAAATTGTTCAAATTTGGTAGTAATTCACTTGAAATAATTGCGGTGAGTAACTTTTTTAGTCACCTAGTCACTAATTTCATCATTTTATACTGGTGCACGTGGCATCGGCTAGATGATTGATGAATTCCTAGAGGACTTAAACCAAATTAATCATGGAGGTTAAAACTACAATTGAAAAAAGAACATTACCACACATGTGATAATTCACACTAGAATTCATCCTCTCATAGTCAAGAGTTGATGAATAAAATGTTAATTCTTTGATGAAGCCAATGAAACCAAGAAGATAATTATCAACCCTTACTTAATTATGAAGTTAAGAAAATCTTCACAAGGAGGATATGTATTTCATCCAATTAAAGATTTAAAGACATGCTCTTTTTTATTTCAAGGAAAATTTTATGGAGAAACTTGAGATCAACAACTCATTAGAGTGACTTGAGCTACACTTGAGATGAACTAAAATGATTTCCATTGTAACCCAAGAGTATATTCAATATGTTGCAAGTCCATAATAATAACATACAATTCAACGAGGGTCGAGACATCTCTAAATAAACTTGTGGGGTGGTCACACTGCTTGGGGAAACTACCATTCTAGATTGAAAGTCATGTTCTTTTTCACTTCTAGGGAAATTTTATAGAGAAACCAAACAATGGTAATTAGTCAAAGTGGTTTGAGGTACAGTCAAGATGAAATGGAATGATTGCCAATATAACCCAAAAGTGTATCCAATATGTTGATAGTATATGTTAATAACTTTTGATTTAGTAAGAATGGTCAAGATGTTTGGACATACACTTGCGAGGTGGTCCTACTCCTTGGAGGCTTCTACCTTTCAAGTGTTATAAAGATAGGAAAAATGTCTTATCAAGAATTTGAACCTAGGTAGAAGAATTAATTAAATAAACAAATATTATAACATTGATAATAAACAAATTAAACCAACCAACCTATTAATATTTTCCCCTTAATAATTCTTTTTACCCTAATTTATTACCCCTCTTATCAAAATTTATCCATAAAATTCTTTAAAAAGCCCCTTATCATGGAATTTTTTCTACTTTAAATTTTACCCTTCCTTATATATCTAAATTGATTGTCTCTCTTAACACATATAAAGTTTAATTTTCCACATCACTCAAAATTAAAATACACATTCAAATTTTGTTCCAAAAAACAATAAATGATAAACATTTTTGAAAATAGGACAAATAAAGACCATCAACATTATTTTTCAAAGCCACTAGAGAATTTAATAGCTTTCAAAATTGGATCCTCAATTCCCGCCTTAAGCAGAAATCACACCATAGCTTTCAAAATTGAAGCCTCAATTCCCGCCTTAAGCAGCAATCACAGCATCACACAGTGAGTTTAACAGATTTCAGAACTGGCGCCCTAATTTGTGCCTTACGAAGCTGTAATCGCACCATCACACAGAGAGTCTAATAGCTTTCAAAACTGGCGCCCTATTTCGTGCCTTATGAAGCTGCAATCACATTCAAAAATTTGAGGAGGAAGGTTCAACCCACTATCTCTATGGAGAGTGGCGGGAAGAATGAGGGCAATGGCATGCCGACGATGCACAATTCAGGAGACGATGCAGTGGTATCTAAGAAGACTATTTTGCTTCTGTGAAAGAACGGATGAACGCATGCCCTACTTCGTGCCTTATGAAGCCGCAATCACATTCAAAAATTTGAGGAAGATTCAACCCACTACCTCTATGGAGAGTGGCGGGAAGAATGAGGGCAATGGCATGCCTACGATGCACAGTTCAAGAGACAACACAGTGGTATTTGAGAAGACTATTTTTCTTTTGCTAAATAACTAATGAGACTAAATGGTACAATGAAATCACCCATTGAAAATCATTCCGATGAGTCCATAGTAAGAGGAATGACCATTAGGGCTTTCAGGGTTGAGGATCAGTTATTGAAGAAGAACATAGACATTATTGACAAAAAATCGAGCCCCTTTTTCTACAGTTTCTGAGCCATTGAATGGTTGATTCAGCGTCTAGAGGTGTTAAATGCAACTCTTCTTTCCTCCTCTGATCTTGTTATGGTTCTACTCCCACTGGGAAGCTTCAATCTTGGTATGAACAATGAAATTAAATGTCAATTGTTGGTGATTTCTGCTATTGTTGAATGTTTTTATGTATAAGATTATCATTCCTAAAAATTTGAACTGGTGCAAGTTTCATTGGGATGACCTTCTCTTATGGTCTATCATTGAATAAATCGTTTGCTGAAAGTATACATAACAAATTTACACTTGCAAACTACATTGTTTCTTTATAACACATAAAATCGTACATGCGCATTGCTATTGAGGCCCTAGCTGTTAGAGAAGATCGTAGAGCACCGGATAATGGATAAATTAGTGGCAAGATGGAGTACCTAGCACACATTGCCCCATAATTTTCCTTGTTTTGGACCATGAGCACAAAGATTGACGAAAAAAATAGGATGCTTAGCACTAAGAAACTTTTTCTTATTTTGGACCATGATTACAGACTTCTAAATTCAACTAAAGGTGTCATAAAAATATAAACCATCTTGTTATAATTTTGGTAATTCCTAGGCAAAGAGGGATATGAAGTAAATAAACTGATTCATGATAATGTGAGTATATAAATGTTTCTAATTCATGATTATTTTTTTCCAACAATTTATTGAAATAGATCATGTGCACAAGGAAATGCTAAGGAAGCAGGAGCAAGACCAAGAGAAACCTCAACATCAGATTTTTTTCTTTCCTTATATAGGAATGTGGACTAAATTGTGGCCTAACATCTGAAATTTTTTGGACAAGGTTAGTATAGTTTGGGTTGAACTATTAATATCCTTGCAAACTGTAGTTCTTATAGGAAACATTCAATTTACAATGTGGTATTGACAACTTGTGTATGCTAATAGATGAATCTATTATTTCATTCTTTGATATTTTATGTTGTAGGAAAAAAATGTGTATGAACTACATGTTTATACAATATGCAACAAAGTTTATGCCACAAAGATGGCCAAAGTACTTGATCCCACATGAACTTTATTTGCAGAATGTGTTATTTTGAATGGTGAAGAGGCTGATCTAGATGGGGATGATAGGCCACCTAAAAGTAAATATCTAGATGGTGTTTTTGGAATGGAATCTGTAGTAGTAATTATTGATGATTCTGCAAGGGTTTGACCTGATCATAGATATAATTTAATTGTGGTCGAAAGGTAAGTTCATTTCAATTCTTTTTTAGTGTCCAATCAAGACCTTACAATTGTTAATTTTTTTCTTTCAAAAGTGGTGGTTAAAGATATATGTTATTGTTCCTAAAACTGAAATACTACCATGTATAAATACATGTGTTCTCCCTATAGTAGGTGCCAATTTGGATTTCTAGGGTTGTCACTGTTAGAAGTAGATGTTGATGAGAAGCCATAGGATGGAACACTGGCATCTTCTTTAGCAGTGAGATGCTAAAAAATAATCTCTAACACACAGTGTGTTTGTGACACCTCAAAATTTAGAGAAATTTCCTGAGTTTTCACTATATGGTTGCTTTTATAATACATATACCCTTCAATTCAAACGTAAGTGATTAAGAAAATTAACCATAATTTTTTCTCAAACAAATAGTTGCATGAAGTGGATGTTTGGGATTTCTTGCAGTTGAACAACAAAAAGTTTTCAAAAATTGTAGAGTGGTTTTCAATAGGGTTTGTCCAGTTCGAGAAGTGTAGTTGCATCTTCACCGTTTGTGGCATATGGATGAACAATTTGGTGCAGTATGCACAACAACAAATGATGGTAAAGTGAATCATGTTGTAACCCTTTCCCCTAGGACTGACAAGCTATGAATTTTACCTTCTGTCTAGTATGCAAGTCTTGGCATGCATTTTTTTCCCCAAGAAAAATCGTAATTTTATTAATGAAAACAAAATTACATGTTGTAGATGCTTGCAAAGCATTCCATCAAGCCAGTCAAGACTGGTGATCATAGAGCCAATAAATAAACTACTTTAATATGAAGAGAAACAGGCTACCCTTTTCTCCATTTCTTCTTTTCTACTTTCTACCATTCTCCTTGAGATGGGGTGGTTGATACAAGTGCCAGATGGTTCTCTACATATTTTCTTTGATTTTCCTTATATGAGTCTGAGCTTTTAGATGCATGGTGACGTTTGATACTCCCTAGCTCCTTTTCTTTTGGAATCCTCTTTGGCTACACTTTTGGGTGTGGGTATTCTGACACTTCATGATTTGATTCCTCCTTTTCTACACTTTCTTGTGGATTCTGGACTTCTTCATTGATAAAGGGGTCCATTTCTTCTTCCTCCTCTTCATCCTCAGGAAAATGCAGTGGAAATTGCTATCCTTTGGGTTGTTTTCTGGGTTTCTTCTTCCTTCGTGGCTCTTCCTTGGCATCAAGAAATGTATTTTGAAGATGACCCATCTGTTGACATATTCAACATTTGAAGGTCCTGTTCTCAAAATCAAGGAACTATGTCTGACACTGCTTGTTGTGTGTCAAAAGGATGTGATATGGCAATCCTTTGCTAAGGTCCACCTCCACACAGATTCTAGCAAAAGTGTAGATCCCCTCTTTAAGTCTTTGTGTATCTGTCTTTATGTATCACCCTAAGAGGTTCCCAATGCCTTCTAGTACTTATGATTCCAGAAGTGTAGGGGAATATTATGCAACCTGACCTACACCAACATTCTTGAGACTACCATTGTGTTTGCATCAAAATCTGGAAACCATGGGGTAACAAAAAGTCTTGTAGATCCCCAAAACCATGGGCCTTCTCGCAAAATATATTCTCATTCCTTTGAAGATGAAAAATTTACTATGAAGAATCATTTGGAGCAGAGGTGGATCTCACAATTTATTGTCCAATTTGTGAAGATCCAATGAAAGAGATCCATCGGTTTTGGCCAAAAAATATTGAATTCGTTGATTTTCCATGACCTTGGGTATAGGATAGAGTCTTAAAAATCTCTGATGCTACCAAACCAAGAGTCTAAACATAACTACTTTGCACAGCAGAATATAAACAATAGTAGATAACATATGCACAAAATATTTACAAATTTTTACAAATTTTCAACCCAACTTCATTATATTAAACAACATATAATACAACAATCTATGGCTCCTGTACCTGGGATAATGACCCTCATAAATCCACTGGTATAAGATACAAAATAAGATACTCTGGCCATCTGGTTGTAGATGCTCTCACGACTCCTCTCGGTCGTACCTTATACCTACCTGGTCCTTCGGCTCCCGATATGCAACTCTTGCCTCTATCAATGCTCCAATTCCATCTGGCTATTGAAGGTCATCTGTCAATCTACTCACTAGTTTTACCTTAGTCCATCAAGGGAATAACACATCGAGAGTCATGTTGAGTTGTTCACAACTCCAGTTGTGAACAACTCTCAATTTTCCCACGGTTTCTCCTCAACTACTCAGGGACTTTAACCCACTATGGTCTTCCTGCGCTGCTCCGATGAAGACCAACATAGGGCATGAAGGGCTTCCACCCATTGCTACAAGATGTCCATCTCCCATGATGAACACGGCCTAGGAAGACTGTCGATCATCTGTTGTAAAAGTACTTCTCCACACACAAGTCTCAGGCTCCACAAACTGCTCTTGGCTGATTAGAACCTTGAGCTTCAACAACTGCCTCTCTAGCAACTACCTTTTTCCATCAAGGTGTTGCACACTGGGTTCCAACATGGACACTATCACGCTGTCCTCCAATAGACCCTAAATTCCCAATCCATGTTCACACTTGGTCCACTCTCATGTTTCCCTCCAATAGTCCATGAGTGACCAAGTCCACGTTGTAGCATCTGCACCTAGTTAGGGCATCCTTACACCTAGGATACCCTTACACATGGCTTCCAATAGACTTCACCATTCTGCCCTTTGCTCTGCAATACACAAGCTATTGCACAAATGTAGGAGCCAATCTTCACTGTGGAAACTGGCCACTAGTTAGGGCTTCTAACATGCCATGTCAACCCTACCTCCTCGGCTTCCACATGCTGCAACAACTTTGTCCACACTAGGACACCTACATCACTCCATAGCGGGATATTATCCTAATTGGAGTTCCTTCATGCCCAAGGAAACTCCAACAAATGGCTCCCAACAATCAACAATATAGACTGATCCAAACTGATCCTTCAAAACACCACAAAACCTACCTTTCTTCACTTCTAGACTGATGTGCTTGTTGTCACCTTAGCTGCCTAGTTAGGGCTTCCTAGCAGTCCTTGTTAGGCTCCTCCAAATAGCTCCTAAGGCCTCCTATAGCTTCTCATCAACTGATCCAACACTGGTCACTACAATGACCCAACATAAATGATAATACAATAAAATTAATAGCTAAGATTACCATATCAAACATATTTACAACCTTGAACATGATTGATGGACCCGCACATGATATTTCAATGCCTTCCTGAATGGAATTGTCTAGTATGGTCTTTGAATACTTTAAGTGAAAGCCTTTTATCTTCTTAGAGGGAACAATTTTGGAAATATTGTAATGCTAGCTCATGCACAAACTATGATGAATCAGCTCCGTAGAAGGGAAAATATTCATGCATCTTGTAAGCTTTTGGGTATTATGAAACATGCCTTTATCTCGTAACTTTTTGGTTTCTCTAATAAGATTTCTACACCAGTCTTGTAATATGTGGTGTTTATGAGTGCAAATATTTTTTTGTGTACATCCTTTGTGAAGGTCTTAAGCATGCTAGTGTAGATGCTTAAATTTCTCTCTCAGGATAGATGATGCACACTTTCCCCATTCTATTGTCATGTTTGTTAACACTTGATTTTTCAGGCAAGAGATGTTGTAAGAAGAGTGTATGAAAATAAGTGTCTTCAACTAAGCCACCAGGAATCCAAGTGAGAATGTTTTGAAGTGATCGATAAGACAAGGGATACAATAAAATATCTTCACTCAAGACTCAAGAGTCACGATTTCCATTGAGACAGTTGACTCAGTTTCAAGGAGAATCCAAAGATTGAGGGATGAGGAATTACAACCATAATTTATGGAGTTAATAAAAAGGTAATTGTGGTTGTTTTTACTTATTAAATTGCATCTTATGTTTTGTATGGTTTTTTTCTTGGTATATAAATGATAGCACAGTAGATAAAGGAATGGTTAGTGGTGTAAGTTTCCATGAGAACGTGTTTGTACAATTGGCATGTATCACTTGCAAGGAGTTTTCATGATTGTGTATTTAAAAAACGTTTTTTTTTTAAAGACCTTGTTCTGCTCATGTCATCATATATTGTACTCTATTAGGTTACCATGCCACCATTCTTCTAATTAGGGTTTTCCAACCAAGGTCTACAGATAATTCAGAAACCATTAGATGCTTTAGTATTGGTTTAAGGAACATATTTAGGTTATCCTGGAACAATCCATGGCCATTGGTTCCAAGCAGTAGACTGGGAAAATATTGGAAAATCAATTTGGTCATTTGATCTCAACAATCTCTACTTAGATCGAGACTTGTGGAAATACCATGCTGCACATGATATCCTTTTCAAAAACAATAAGCTTAGGTGTAAAGGTTGCATCATTTCAAAATTCATATAGATATCTGAAGGTTGATCTCTTGCTTGGTTCCCACATGTATTTTTTCTACTATACATATGTTCTTATGTTATACTTATGTTTTTTTCTTGCTTTGTATTATTTTTGACACTTTCTAGGAGTTGCACTAGCACTCCCACATTGGATTCATGTTGGTTGTACTCTTCATTCCCATTGCCCTATTTTTGTGGTCATTTGTTGGACATTAGTAACATTATATTATCTTATATAAGAATTGCAAAAGTTCATGATTACCTTGTATGCAGATTCCAATTTACTCCTTTTGGAATAGAGTCTACTATTTACCTCCTTTAATTATAGTCAGCCATTTATTATGCATTTTAAAGTCCCACGGTGTTTGCTTTAGATGTAACTCTTAGTGCCATTAACCTACTTTGTGGTCATTTGTTAGACACTGTTAAAATTATCCTATCCGGTGCCTAGCTTCTGCTTTCTCCAATAGCATGGACTTCTTTCATCCATATTTCTCTGTTCAGTTTTAGCTCTGCACTTATGATTAGGGTGTCATTGTTTTCTAATTTGCTCAAACTATATTAGTGGGAAAAAAGATCAAAGACTACCCATCGGCAAGTATTCACTTGAAAGTCAAGTTTGCTCCAAATAAAACACATTTAAAGGTTACATAATCCACTGTTGGTGCTACGAACTTCACAGCTGCAGTCATGCATAGGAAGCTGATTCTGACATGTTCTATTTCTACATCATTTGTGGCCAAAGATCTCAAGGAGGACTGCTTGAGTGACACTGATATCTGTATGAAAAAATTATTGAATACTTCTAACTAATTCTGTGTGCCCTGGAGTCAAGTGTAATATCCCTACTTCCTTGTACAAACTTTGCAAGAGGGAAAATTCTTCCACACATTTAAGACTTGTTGTGCCTTCAATGATTGTTGTCCTCTTTGAAATTTGAATCTGACTACTGTCTTCTGTGATCTCATACTTAAAGGATTTAAAATAAACAATCCCTGTTATTTGTCGCTGATTTTCTTTATTGCTAATGAATAGAGCTACCTTGTTAACTCCATGGGATCAGCCAACTATGAAAATACATGAAGTAGAACCCTTATTTCCTTCATTTTCATATTCTGGAATTTTTGTGCAAACCCCAATATAAACTAGTGGATAGCACGCCTCACCCATGGGATTCAAAATTGGAACCTAATGGCATGAAACTAGCAAAATGCTTAGTAAAATTGGAAATGACCAGTTATGCCAACTCTTTGAGCTTGAAAATGCAAGAGGCATATTCAATCCTAGACAATAGGCCTAGAAGAGGTTGTGTCATCTATTCAAAAGCTATAAAATTTTTATATCCTATATTCTCCAATGAATAAAGCAAGGGAAACTCTTAAGGCTAGTATAAATATGCATATGGCCCCGAGTCATTGATGCTGGAGCCTTCCCAGATGTCCATGAGAGCCACTTTTCCTAACCCAACCCAACAACCCCAACTGATTCAATGAGATTATCCTCCCAGAAATGGCATTATGAAATGACATTATGACAAAATAAGAAATACAGTAAGTGTCTAAGTCCTTAGGAGCCATGTCTGTCTAAGTTTCAACTGTGTTATCATGAGTCCTTCCCTTCTTTCCCCTTGGACACTTGGCTAAAGAGCCCTGGAAGTGCAATGATTATTGAAACTTGGGTAACTCACGGTAAGCTGAGCTTGATTAAGTGAAATGATTGAATCCATACTAGTTATAACACACATAGAGCTCAGAGTAATGAGTTCCCATGCATGACAGAAGAGGATATACCCC
Source organism: Pinus albicaulis (assembly GCA_034641835.2). Lineage (NCBI taxonomy): Eukaryota > Viridiplantae > Streptophyta > Pinopsida > Pinales > Pinaceae > Pinus > Pinus albicaulis. The sequence continues at coordinate 511,075,352 of CM076573.1, read as the reverse complement.
TCACAATATTGTATGGTATAGTACAGAGTTGACATTGAGGCAAACTGCCTGCTGATCGATTCAAACTTCATTGCATCTACAAATCAGGTTTTATTATAAGTTAGATAGCTAAAAGTAAACTTAATCGTATGCCATCTAGATCCTGAACCTGGGGGGTCATCATCAGTTATTTGGATTGCTGCCAGATCACAGCCCCACCATGGACATTACTCATGGCCTGTGGGAGAATAATTTTTGTAATTCCTAATTTGTTTTTATAATGTTCCCCGTTGGAAAATTTAGTGACAATAGCATAGGATTTGAAACATTGAAGTGTGTCAGATGCTCTTCTTGCCCACAATTTATAGTTGTTTGGACTGCTTGAGTGACACTGATATATGCATGCCAAAATTATTGAATACTTCTAACTAATTCTATGTGCCCTGGGTTCAGCTGTAATATCCCTCCTGCCTTTTACAAAATTTTGCAAAAGTACAAATTCTTCCACACATTTAAGACTTGTTGTGCCTTCAATGATTTTTATCCTCTTTAAAATTTGAATCTGGCTACTGTATTCTGTGATCTCATACTTAAAAGATTCAAAATAAACAATCCCTGTTATTTGTCACTGATTTTCTCTATTTTTGATGAATTGAGCTACCTTGTTAACTCCATGGGATCAGCTAACTGTGAAAATACATGAACCCTTATTTCCTTCATTTTCATATTGTGGATTTTTTTTGCAAACCCCAATATAAACTAGTGGATAGCACGCCTCACCCATGGGATTCAAAATTGGAACCTAATGCCATGAAACTAGCAAAATGCCTAGTAAAATTGGAAATGACCAGTTATTCCAATTCATTGAGCTTGAAAATGCAAGAGGCATATTCATTCTTGGAAAATAGTCCTAGAAGAGGTTGTGTCATCTATTGAAAAGCTATAACAATTTTATATCCTATCTTCTCCAATGAGGAAAGCAATGGAAATGCTTAAGGCTAGTATAAATATGCATGTGTGCCCAGGACATCCATGCTGGATCCTTCCCAGATGTCCATGAGAGCCACTTTTCCTAACCCAACCCAGCAACCCCAACTGATTCAATGATATTATCCTCCCAGAAATGGCATTCTGACAAAATAAGAAAGCCAATAAGTGTATAAGTCCTTAGGAGCCATGTCTGTCTAAGTTTCAACTATGTTGCCATGATTCCATCCCTTCTTTCCCCTGGGACACTTGGCCAAAGAGTCCTGGTAGTGCAATGATTATTCAAACTTGGGTAAATCACTGTAAGCTGAGCTTGATTAAGTGAAATGACTGAATCCATACTAGTTATAACACACATAGAGCTCAGCGTAATGAGTTCCCATGCATGATAGAAGAGGATATACCCCTCACAATACTGTATGGTACAGTACAGAGTCGACAATGTGAGGAGCACTACCTGCTGATCGATTCAAACTTCATTGCATCTACAAATCAGGTTTTAGTATAATTTAGATAGCTAAAAGTACCTTTACTCGTATGCCATCTAGATCCTGAACCTGTGGGCTCATCATCAGTTATTTGTCTTGCTGCTAGATCACAGCCCCACCATGGACATTACTCATGGGCTGTGGGAGAATACTTTTTGTAATTGCTAATTTGTTTTTATAATGTTCCCCATTGGAAAATTTAGTGACAATAGCATATGATTTGAAACATTGTGTCAAATTCTCTTCTTGCCCACAATTTATAGTTGTTTGGACTACTTGAGTGACACTGATATATGTATGCAAAAATTATTGAATACTTCTAACTAATTCTGTGTGCCCTAGAGTCAGGTGTAATATCCCTCCTGCCTTGTACAAACTTTTGCAAAAGGAAAAATTCCTCCGCACATTTAAGACTTGTTGTGCCTTCAATGATTGTTGTCCTCTTTGAAATTGGAATCTGACTACTGTCTTCTGTGATCTCATACTTGAAAGGATTCAAAATAAACAATCCCTGTTATTTGTCACTAATTTTCTCTATTTTTGATGAATAGAGCTACCTTGTTAACTCCATGGGATCAACCATCTGTGAAAATACATGAATCCTTATTTCCTTCATTTTCATATTCTATAATTTTTGTGCAAAACCCAATATAAACTAGTGGATAGCACGCCTCACCCATGGGATTCAAAATTGAAATCTAATGGCATGAAACTAGAAAAATGCCTACTAAAATTGGAAATGACCAGTTATGCCAAGTATTTGAGCTTGAAAATGCAAGAGGCATATTCAATCTTGGACAATAGGCTTAGAAGAGGTTATGTCATCTATTCAAAAGCTATAAAAAAGTTATATCCTATCTTCTCCAATGAGGAAAGCAAGGGAAATGCTTAAGGCTAGTATAAATATGCATGTGTCCCCGGTCCATCCATGCTGGATCCTTCCTAGATGTCCATGAGAGACACTTTTCCTAAACCAATCCAACAACCCCAATTGATTCAATGAGATTATCCTCCCATAAATGGCATTATGAAATGGCATTATGACAAAATAAGAAAGCCATTAAGTGTCTAAGTCCTTAGGAGCCATGCCTGTTTAAGTTTCAACTGTGTTTCCATGAGTCCTTCCCTTCTTTCCCCTGGGACACTTGGCCAAAGAGCCCTGGCAGTGTAATGATTATTGAAACTTGGGTAACTCACTGTAAGCTGAGCTTGATTAAGTGAAATGATTGAATCCATACTAGTTATAACACACACATAGCTCAAATTAATGAGTTCCCATGCATTACAGAAGAGGATATAACCCTCACAATACTGTATTGTATAGTACAGAGTCGACACTGAGGCACTCTCCCTGCTGATCGATTCAAACTTCATTGCATATACAAATCAGTTTTTATTATAAGTTAGATAGCTAAAAGTACCCTTACTCATATGCCATCTAGATCCTAAACCTGGGGGGTCATCATCAATTATTTTGCTTGCTGTCAGATCATAGCCCCACCATGGACATTACTCATGGCCTGTGGGAGAATACTTTTTGTAATTCCTATTTTTTTTAATGTGCCCCATTGGAAAATTTAGTGACAATAGCATAGGATTTGAAACATTGAAGTGTGTCAGATGCTCTTCTTGCCCACCATCTATAGTTGTTTGGACTGCTTGAGTGACAATGATATATGTATGCAAAAATTATTGAATACTTCTAACTAATTCTGTGTGCCCTGGATTCAGCTGTAATATCCGTCCTGCCTTGTACAAACTTTTGCAAAAGGAAAAATTATTTCGCACATTTAAGACTTCTTGTGCCTTCAATGATTTTTGTCCTTTTTGAAATTTGAATTTGACTACTGTCTTCTGTGATCTCATACTTAAAAGATTCAAAATAAACAATCACTGTTATTTGTCACTGATTTTCTCTAATTTTTATGAATAGAGCTACCTTGTTAACTCCATGGGATTAGCCAACTATGAAAATACATGAACCCTTATTTCCTTCATTTTCATAATCTGGACTTTTTTTGCAAACCCCAATATAAACTAGTGGATAGCACACCTCATCCATGGGATTCAAAATTGGAACCTAATGGCATGAAACTAGAAAAATGCCTAGTAAAATTGGAAATAACCAGTAATTCCAACTCTTTGAGCTTGAAAATGCAAGAGGCATATTCAATCTTGGACAATAATCCTAGAAGAGGTTGTGTCATCTATTCAAAAGCTATAAAAATTTTATATCCTATCTTCTCCAATGAGGAAAGCAAGGGAAACGCTTAAGGCTAGTATAAATATGCATCTGTCCTCGGGCCATCCATGCTAGAGCCTTCCCATATGTCCATGAGAGCCACTTTTCCTAACCCAACTCAGCAACCCCAACTGATTCAATGAGATTATCCTCCCAGAAATGGCATTATGAAATGGCATTCTGACAAAATGAGAAAGCCAGTAAGTGTCTAAGTCCTTAGGAGCCATGTCTGTCTAAGTTTCAACTGTGTTTCCATGAGTCCTTCCCTTCTTTCCCCTGGGACACTTGGCCAAAGAGCCTTGGTAGTGCAATGATTATTGAAACTTGGGTAACTCACTGTAAGCTGAGCTTGATTAAGTGAAATGACTAAATCCATAATAGTTATAACACACATAGAGCTCAGAGTAATGAGTTCCCATGCATGACAGAAGAGGATATACCCCTCACAATACTGTATGGTACAATAGAGAGTTGACAATGTGAGGAACACTGCTTGTTGATCGATTCAAACTTCATTGCATCTACAAATCAAGTTTTATTATAATTTAGATAGCTAAAAGTACCCTTACTCATATGCCATCTAAATCCTGAACCTGGGGGGTCATCATCAGTTATTTGGCTTGCTGCTAGATCACAGCCCCACCATGGACATTACTCATGGACTGTGGGAGAATACTTTTTGTAATTCCTAATTTGTTTTTATAATGTGCCCTGTTGGAAAATTTAGTGACAATAGCATAGGATTTGAAACATTGAAGTGTGTCATATGCTCTTCTTGCCCACCATTTATAGTTGTTTGGATTGCTTGAGTGACACTGATATATGTATGCAAAAATTATTTAATACTTCTAACTAATTATGTGTGCCCTGGAGTCAGGTGTAATATCCCTCCTGTCTTGTACAAACTTTTTCAAAAGGACAAATTCTTTCACACATTTAAGACTTTTTGTGCCTTCAATGATTGTTGTCCGCTTTGAAATTGTCTTCTGACTATTGTATTCTGTGATCTCATAATTAAAGGATTCAAAATAAACAATCCCTATTATTTTTCACTGATTTTCTCTATTTTTAATGAATAGAGATACCTTGTTAACTCCATGGGATCAGCCAACTGTGAAAATACATGAACCCTTATTTCCTTCATTTTCATATTCTGGAATTTTTGTGCAAACCCCAATATAAACTAGTGGATAGCATGCCCATGGGATTCAAAATTGGAACCTAAAGGCATGAACTAGAAAAATGCCTAGTAAAATTGGAAATGACCAGTTATGCCAACTCTTTGTGCTTGAAAATACAAGAGGCATATTCAATCCTAGACAATAGGCCTAGAAGAGGTTGTGTCATCTATTCAAAAGCTATAACAATTTTATTTCCTATATTCTCCAATGAGGAAAGTAGGGGAAACTATTAAGGCTAGTATAAATGTGCATGTGTCCCCGGGACATTCATGCTGGAGCCTTCCTAGATGTCTATGACAACCACTTTTCCTAACCTGACCCAGCAACCCAAACTGATTCAATGAGATTATCCTCCCAGAAATGGCATTATGACAAAATAAGAAAGCCAGTAAGTTTCTAAGTCCTTAGGAGCCATGTCTGTCTAAGTTTCAACTGTGTTGCCATGAGTCCTTCCCTTCTTTCCCCTGGGACACTTGGCCAAAGAGCCCTAACAGGGAAATGATTATTGAAACTTGGGTAACTCATTGCAAGCTGAGCTTGATTAAGTGAAATTACTAAATCCATACTAGTTATAACACACTTAGAGCTCAGAGTAATGAGTTTCCATGCATGACAGAAGAGGATATACCCCTCACAATACTGTATGGTATAGTACAGAGTCGACACTGTGAGGCACACTTCCTGCTCATCTATTCAAACTTCATTGCATCTACAAATCAGGTTTTATTATAAGTTAGATAGCTAAAATTACCCTTACTTGTATTCCATCTAGATCCTAAACCTGGGGAGTCATCATCAGTTATTTGGCTTGCTGTCAGATCACAGCCCCACCATGGAAATGACTCATCGCCTATGGGAGAATACTTTTTGTAATTCCTAATTTGTTTTTATAATGTGACCCATTGGACAATTTAGTGACAATAGCATAGGATTTGAAACATTGAAGTGTGTCAGATGCTCTTCTTGCCCACCATTTATAGTTTTTTGATGAACATCGAAATCCTTCCGTGATAATAAAACTAAGCCTGTCTGAGGAATTTTACGAAGTTGAAGATGCTTTCTTGCAAATAGGAGTTCTATTTTAATGGATCCTTCCTGAGGAAATTATGGTATTACTTATCTTGGACATAAGTAATATATTTTTGAAGGCACTAGCATCTATAGGATATTTTAAACAATTACATCGATTAGCCCTTGGGGGATTTTACATTGCTATCAATTTAAATTCCCACTACGATGTAGTTTCATGAAAGAAAGTTAGAAAGCTATTACTAGTAGTGGACCTTTAGAGTTTTAGTTGGAAAATCAGTTGTCTTCTAGTGCTTCTACCTTTTATTGTGCTTGGATGTTGACACTATCTATGTCCATACATATGCTCCTCCATTTTCGAATCTTTATATTTATAATTTTATGGGCATTCTTCTCTATAGATTGTGATGAAAACCCTTATAATGTAGTATACTTTTGGAATACAAATATAGAGTTGTTTTCAATCATGAATATGTTACTTCTGCATAAAAAGCCTATCTGTTGAACAGTTTGTGAGGATATGGGAAACTAATCTATCACATAAAATAATAAGCAGTTCAGTAAATATCTGTTTTTTTCTGTCATACTATGTTTGCATTGGGGCATATTGCCTAGCATCATGCCATGGATTCCCCTTTTTATCTAAGACAACTCCTGTCTATCTCAAACACTATGTTCGGATATCATTCACTTTCATAGATTTGACTCCAACAGTGAGAATTTCTTTAAATTAAAACCAGAGTTTTAAATTTTAACTGTTGCAATCAACCTTGTATAACATGTTCTTTGTACAGTTGGGGTAATGAAAATTTCACTCATGCCTTATCCATATCAAGATAGTTTTACATGTGATAGAAATTGGTTTCAACTAAAGAGTCAACCAAAGTTGGTCAAAACCATCTGCCTTCCTCTGAACCAAATATTGGGGGGCTTTGCATGTTGTAAGGTTTCATGTTCAAGATATGAGATTTGCAGTGCTGGAAGGTAATAAAGACGTATCTGAATATTTTTATGGATTATGCTGGAGAATTCTAATCCAAGAGCTCGAATCAGCATAAAGTTGGTCTCTGAAGCTGGGGTTGGAGTGATAGCAAGTGGTGTAGTAAAGGGCCATGCAGATCATGTATTGATTTTAGGAAATGGTGGTGGTACTCGAGCATCTTGTTGGACATGAATAAAAAATGTTGGGCTGACTTGGGAACTTGGGCTACAAGAGACTCATCAGACATTGGTGGCTAATGAATTGTATGGTCGGACAATTCTAAAAACATAGGGTCAATTGAAAACATGAAGATATGTTGTCATAGATACTCACCTTGGTGTAGACGAGTTTGGTTTCAGTACAACACCTATTATCATTATGGGTTGCATCAGGATGTGTAAATGTAAAAAAAACACATGGAATTCAATGGTATGATAGTAGAGAGGTTTTGTGTGAGGAATTTAGGTGCTAAAGCTTAACAATATATGACCCAAAAAAATTCCCCAACAGTATATTCCCCAATAGACCAATATGGATCTTAAAATCACTCACCCTAAGACTCACGAAGAGCTGAAGTTTGGTCCAAAAGGTATGAAGTCAGATTTGCAAACAGACAAGGATGTTGTGTTATCAATTAAAGATTCCATTCCTCCATCAGCAGGACTGCCTACATATAGACATCCACTTTCAGGTTCTTTTTCTTTAAGTGGTTCATGCCCAATGAATTTCTACTCATCGATGACAACTCGGTCATATGGTAACATTTCATCTACTTTTCATCAACCTTTAAAGACAAAAACCGGCATATGAAATGATTCATGCCCATTAACAGGACAAAATAAACTGGATACGATCCATTCTGGTGAGATGCTAGATATATTGAAACCATTCCCACAAGCTTCAGAAACCACTCTGGCTCCAGTGCAAGTTCTGGATGGAAAGACAAACTCCTTGCTAGAATCTCTTGGCAATCAATCAAGTTCTCTTGCAGTTTCATTTGTCAACAACGAAGATAATTGTAGTTTACAGTTTTCCATCAGTCCTCCATCTGAAGTATTAACTATAGATAAAGTAGATGGAGTTAAACTGTCACCAGTGAACATGCCTGCTGCGACAACATGTGATATCTCTGATGGTATGATTTCATATTGTTCTGTAGTTTCTGCACTTGAGTCTGGATTATATCATCATACTAGTGAAAAGCAGAAAAACATATCTAAAAAACAAGGATGTCTTTCAAAAAATGAATGTTCAAATAAGATGACAAAATCTGAGTACAAGCCTAAAAAGTAGCAGATGCAACAACATGTGTCATTGGTAGGAAGCTCTTCAAATATGGAAAGGGAGTCAAAAGGAGAGGTGGTTACAGAGGAGTCTAAACTTAGTGGTTCTAACAGGCAGGTGGAGGAGTTACTTTTGAGTTGGACTTCATCATCTACCTCAACAACTCCTTTAATGATAGCCCTACAGAAGACAATTAAAGCTATTGATGGAGGGGCTAATTCTAACCTAGCTATATAAACGGTTACTGCATTCTTCACTACCAGAGCCTGATTCTGCAACCCATCCTTGTGGTTCATTTAGAAATCCCACAAAATTTGAAAAGATACTATTGCCAAAGAAGTCATCAGGAAACATGGTTAATGTTGTGGACACTCACTTGTTAAGGATATCAGGAGTTTCATCATCTATAGATGAGATCACCAAAATGGATATTTCTAGGGGAACCTTGGAACCTTTACAAGATTCAGAATCTATGAGTGAATTGATCATTGCTGATAGTCTTCATCTTTGGGAGGCTCTGGTAAGGGATATGAAGGAAAAATAGAAAATTTTGGGCTAGTTATAGAGTTTTCTACAAGGGATGCTAGAGTAGTAAAGAAAGCAGCAGAAGATATGAAGTTTGATAGCAATAATGTTCTTGTAGGAACATTGAAGAACCCAACATGCAATGAGGATGGCATTAAATCAGATTCAAAACCTAGAAATGTGAAGAATAAACATTCTAAATCATCAAGTGATAATGCTAGACAAAGCCGCAACAATGATTTTGTTAATTTTGTAATTTGAGAGAATAAATATCTTGGAAATGTTCTCCATCCTGAGCATGGGATTTTTGTGATTTCTGATTCCCCAACTGAGTTTTCAAGTTTACCTGATGCTGACATAAACAAAGAGATGAATTATTTTTCCAATTCTGTCATTGGAAAAGAAAAAGCTAGTTTGCATGCTGGGGAGAGAAAAATCAATGGAATGCATGAGGGTAGGTTGGCATCTCAACTGGCTACACATGATAATGGAATAGTGGTTGTTGATAAAAATCTTCTCAAAGAGAAAAAGGGTGAAGTGTTAGTTGTATCTGAGCAGTTAACAACAGATAGGCAAGGTGTCTGAATGGGAATTAGAATAAGAAGCTATATAAGTGCTCGCTAAAGCTGATATGGATATTTTGGAGGAAAAACTAGGTTTTCTACCTGGTAACAAAGTTGTTGACTACAAACAATCTTCTGGATATAGAAACAAAGGTAGGGTTAACCATGATAGTGCTAAAGTACTTGGGGAATGTTTAGCTGCCAATGTGAAGGCAATTGACACACAAGATAAGGGTAAAGTATCCACCACTAATAGTGATATTTGTGAAATGTCTGCTCAACTTCAGGTGTCATCTTTGCTTGTTGAAAGTGAAGGAAACCAGGATTTAGTAGCTAGATTGACAGAAAAGGAGAATAAAATTTCTTCCAATGTCTCTGCAAATAATAATGCTGCAAGTATTGGTGATGGTGCCAATGTAGTAGTTGTCAAAAAGAAGAAGAAAAAAGACTTTTTTCAGTAAGGAAAATGCTACAGCTTCCACACGGATTTATATAATGCTTATAAGGTTCAAGAGGAGAAGGAATATGTGAACCTTCCAGAACCATCCAAAATAGTAACCGATGTTGTCAAAAGTAAGACTTCTTCAAAAGACCCTGAGAAGCAAGTCCAGAAAAAAGTGGATGACTAGGAAGATGCAACTGAGATTTTAACTCCTATGAATCAAGTAGCTATTTTAGTTACTAAATTTTCAGGAGATAGAAAGTACTCCAGAGATTTTTTGTTGACAATTAAGGATCAGTGAAAAGATCTACCATATCATTTTGAAAATTTTCCAGACACTATTGAATTACTTGGAAATTCCCAAGCACGTGAAAGTCATGTAGGAGAGGTTGATGCATTGGCAAGCACTGCAAGAGGACTTGGCAGGCAGCTGAGTGGGAATTATCTACTTGAATGTTGTGGGAGAAATATGGCCAGTTTGGATGATGATAGATGGGCCAAGCCGGTGGATGTTGTTGTTGTTGGCTGTGATATGCAGATGGATGCGGATCTTAGTGGTTCCTCTACTGCATTTCGACCGTGCCAAGATTATAATATTGGCTTTGAAAGAAATACCTGTTCAACAAAAATGCGTGAATGTCATCCTTCCTGGAGGGCCTTATGTGCAAGCACCACTTCCACAAGTTGGACTAGTGAGAAAAAATTATGATGCTGATAGGTGGCAACGTGCTTCTATTTTGCTGAAGGGTTTCATTCCTCCTCCACGACCTTCTCTGCCCACAATTCATATATCAGAGAACCGATATGAAGTGTGCAAGGTTTCTAATGAGGATCAATTGAAACAAAGACAAATTAAATCTATCCATAATAAATTAACTCCCCGAAAATTTGAGATACTTTTTGAACAGGTCAAAGAAGTGAACATTGACTTTACATCATGTCTTCATCGTATAATATCTCAAATATTTGACAAAGCCTTGATGGAGCCGGATTTTTGTGAAATGTATGCAAAATACTGTTTTCATCTTGCTACAGGAATACCATAATTTTATGACGATAATGAGAAGGTTGTTTTCAAGTGAGTTCTTTTAAACAAATGTCAGGAAGAATTTGAAAAATATGAAAGAGAAGAGGTAAAGGCTGAGAAAGCAAAAGAGCATGGTGAAAAAATCCTTTCAACAGAATAAAGACGGGAGAAGAAGGATGCAACATGATGACGAATGCTAGGAAATATAAGGTTTATTAGTGAGCTTCATAAAGAAAGTATGCTGACCGAAAGAATTATGCATGCATGCATCAAGAAATTAATTGGTGAATTTCAACATCCAAAGGAGGAAAATGTTGAAGATTTGTGCAAACTGATGAGCACTATTGGTCATATGATTGACCATTCAAAGGCCAAGGAACATATTGATGCTTACTTCGATACAATGACAAAAATTTCCAATAACCAAGGGCTTCCCTCTAGGCTGAGGTTCATGTTGAAGGATCTGATTGGTTTGAGGATGAATGGATGGAAACAAAGGAGGAAAGTTGAGGGCCCCAAGAAAATAAAGGAAGTGAATCGGGATGCTATGAAAGAACTACATGGACAGGGATGTCACTCTCGAGGTACGAATATGGGACATTCAGGTCGGAGACTTGTGACACCACTTAATCATGGTGTGAGAGGACCTGCAATGCCACCTTACATGGCAGGTGCACAGATGGGTTCCCTTCCACATATGGGTGGGATTAAAGGGCCACAACCCCATATGGGATCATGTGACCGTGGATTCACCAGTCAGGATGCTTAGATTGTGGATAGGGCTCAATTTAAAAATTATTCTATGCCAAGCCTTTCAACACACAGAGCTTCTGATGATGGCCACTTGACTCTTGGTCCTAAGGGGGGTCTTGGAAAGGGAATAGGAGGGAGGGCTCAACCTCTGCCATATGCTAAGAGTGCTCTAGCAGATATTCTACCATTCACATTTCTGAGTAATATACGAACATGTGCAGGTCCAATTTCAAGTTGCAAGTATGACTGGATGCTAGCTGGTATGAGAGATGAAATTTTGACGAGTACTTATGCTACAGAAAAGCCTTTATTTGCAAAATCATTGTCCAGGAAAGAAATGTTTTGGATAATGACATAAGAGAGTTTAAGAATTCATACTCATCAGGTGATAGAGGTGGGAAGACTACAAATGTTGAATTTCAACTGTAAGAACATTCTTCTCAAATAAATTTGAGTTCACAACTCATTGAGGTTCAACTTAGGAAAAAGGTTGAAATGGAAATCAAAGAATATTATAGGTGCATTCCTTTACAAAGCTTCCATGCATTTTCATTATGTATTTTAGAGAAGTCGACAAGTTTCCCTGACTTTTTCTTAATTTTACATGACATACCATCCAATGTGAGAGATTTGAAGGAGGCAACTTTTTGTGTGGATGACCTTAAAGCACCATTGTTCCATTCAACTATGGTTTTGCTTTGGATATTAGATTCTTTTGTCAGGAAAGATGTTGAAATTGATCTTCTAGGGAATCTACTTACACATTTATGTAAGTATGAGCCTTTCTTGCTAAATCAAGGACAACTTACTGAAGGGTAGTGTGAAAATTTTCTTTCGTTCTTATTCAAGTTTGAATTTATTTTAGGATTGCTACAGTCTATGGTCATTTGCGATTATAAATTATAAATATATGTAATTTTGATGTTTCTAGGTTGGATACTGTACTATTTTCATTGGAGGATGCTACTATTGATGCGCCCAAGGCTCCTGAGTTCCTTGGTAGGATTCTCGCAAAATTGGTTGTTGAAGGGATATTATTTATTCAAGATATAACAAGGGAAATCAAGGATGAAGGTACAGAGCTAGGAAGCTTATTAGAAAATGGTCATGCAATAGAAGTTCTTGGAACTGTTTTGGAAGATATTAAGAGACTAAAGGGGGAGCATGTATTATCTGCTTTGTACAACAAATCAGGAGTTCATTTAGAAAGCTTCATGCCCAAGAAACAAGGGGATTTTGTGGGATTTCTCAAGAAGAAAAATATTCTATGTTTGTATCCAGTCAACATTAGTAGACATATGTAATTAAGAAAATTTCAAGGTAGCCTGCTCACAATTTTGCCTGATCAAGTTTGTGGTTATCTATGCTCTCTCATGTTGACAAGTGAATGGTTGGTTGTTTTTTATCTTGTGCTTTGACTAAATATGCATAAAAATCTCACCGTCAACTTTTTTTTATTGTGGGCAGGTTACAGGAAATGTGATTGGAAAAAGGATGGGGAGACAATGTATATCACGTCTTGGATATGGTTCATTCGCTGTTAGAGATCACTTAGACACCTAAGCCATCGAATTTGGAAACGTTTCTAGTAGGAATTCCTATGGTTTTTAATGTTGTGATATTTCACTTCATAGTTATTTTGGGCAATCAAATGTTTTAGGAATGCCAGACATGACATCAGTGGAAAAGTAAACGAATTTTTTATAATTGCAATTTCCGTTCCATGATATCCTCTCTTTATTGTTTGATTGTTATATTTTGGACGTTTCTTTTGATTTTGTTGTCTTTTAACTATGAAATTGAAAATATTTAGTATCATGTCCATATAAAAAACAACCAAATCTTGAAGATGAAATTAGTATTACACTATATTGATTGGAATCCTTATAGCTATTTTGTGTTAAAATATTTTCATGACTATCAGAAAAAGTTACTTTCATGTTGTTATTTGAGTACATGTTGTTTATATACTTAACTAAGTTCATGTGTTAGAAAATGAAATATTGTTGTGAATAAAATGACAATGATTAAACATCACACCTCATATTATTTGTTTTCACAAGTTATCTATAGCTTGAGCTTTTTAGCATATAACTTAGTTGACATGATTCTTCCTAAGCTTTCCTTGAAAGTTGAATACTAAGTTATTAAGATGTTATTTTCTATATATGGTGACATTTTATTTTCTTTGTTTATATAGGTTATCTGGCCACATTATAGTGGCCATTATCATCCCAATGAAGAAAATTTGTTTGAGTTGTTTAAAAAAATGGCTTTAACATTGATGATGTTGAGGTATATGTCGTATAAACTATTTATAGTCTAATTTATTTTATATTCTAGTGTTCATTGTCTTTCATGTTTTATACTCTTCATTGTATCTTCTTTTGTTTTCAGAAAATGAACTTAGTATTGATGGTAAGAAGTAGGAATTGAAAAAAGAGGGAAGCAATAACATTGGAGCGACAAATGCAAAAAGAGAGGAGAACTGGTCTGGTGATATCCTTAGAGCCAATATCCCACATAATACACACATATAAAGACTTATGGTTAAGTCTTCAGAGCTGGTGAATTCATCTGCAATGCTTTGAAAACAGAACGATAATGTTTTGAAGTGATGAAACACCATTTATGTGTAAATTGTAGTCCAACCAATATTAAGTTGGAAAATCATATTGTAATACTTTAACATTTCATATAATACAATTTATGTGGTTGAAATTATTTATAGTTGCACTTGATATTGTTTAGTATTGTAATTAAAATATGCAAATTTGTGTTTTCATATTATATGAACATGCACATTGTATGCCATTTTTTAAATCATTCAAATTAATTTATGTTGAGTAATAAGGAACAAAAAATCAATTTAAAACTATTAAATTAGTAGTTTATATTGATTAATGATGAACACAAATAAAATGAATATACGACTAAATTAGTCATTTATAAGGATTATTAATTAAAATAAATGAAATGAATATAAACTACTAAATTAGTCATTTATAAAGATTATTAATTAAAATAAATGAAATGAATATAAACTACTAAATTAGTCGTTTATATAATGAATAAATGACTATTGCAAATGATAAATTTGTAATTACAAATAACGACTAAATTTTACATATATACGACTATTAGTAGCTAATTTACAGTATCTTATAACACGACCAAAATTTAGTCATATTTATTCGATCATTAATTGGTTTCAAACGATGACTAAAATTTGCATATATATGAATATTAGTAGCTAATTTACAGTATCTTATAACACGACCAACATTTTGGTAATATTTCTTTGGTCATTAATTGGTTTTCTCGGGTGATCATATAGTAATATATTTTGTTGTATATTTGGTCATTAATTGTTAAATCAATGACCAAATTAGTGACTAGATTAATGATCAAATAAATGACTAAATCAGTGACTAAATTAATGACCAAATATACTACTAGACAACAAAATTGGGATAACCAATTAATGACTACGCTAAAAACGACCAAAAGTTGGTCGCGTTATAAGATACTGTAAATTAGCTACTATTGGTCACCGACCGAAAAATAGTCGTTTATATGCAAATTTTAGTCCTTTTTTTAGTAACTAATTAGCCATTTTGTACTAGTGTACTTATCTTGGACATAAGTAATAGATTTGTTAAAGTCACTAGCATCTATAGGATATTTTAAACAATTATATCAATTAGCACTTGGGGGATTTTACATCGGTATCAAATTAAATTCCCATTGCCATGCAGTTTCATGAAAGAAATTTAGAAATATATTTCCAGTGGTGGGAATTTGGAGTTTTAGTTGGAAAATCAGTCGCCTTCTAGTGCTTCTGCCTTTTCTTGTGCTTGGATGTTGACACTATTTATCTCCATACATCTGCTCCTCCATTTTCGAATCTTTATGTTTATAATTTTATGGGAATTCTTCTCTATAGATTGTGATGAAGACCCTTATAATGGAGTAGACTTTGGTAATACCAATACAGAGTTGTTTTCAATCATACATATGTTACTTCTGCATAACAAGGCTATCTGCTGAACAGTTTGTGAGGATATGGGAAACTAATATATCACATAAAATCATAAGCAATTCAATAAATATATACTTTTTCTATCATACTATGTTTGCATTGGGGCATATTGCAGGCATCATGCCATGGATTCCTCTTTCTATCTAAGACAAATCCTGTCTATCTCAAACACCATGTTTGAATATCCTTCACTTTCATATATTTGACTCCAAAAGTGAGAATTTCTTTAAATTCAAGCCAGAGTTTTAACTTTTGACTGTTGCAATCAACCTTGTATAACATGTTCTTTGTACAGTTGGGGTAATGAAAAGTTCATTCATGCCTTTTCCGTATAAAGAGAGTTTTACAAGTGATAACAATTATTTTCAACTAAAGAGTCAACCAAAGTAGGTCAAAACCATCTGCCTTCCTCTGAACCAAAAGCTGGGGGGGTTTGCATGTTGTAAGGTTTCATGTTAAAGTTACGAGGCTTGTAGTGTTGGAAGGTAATAAAGACGTATCTGACTATTTTGATGGATTTTGTTGCAGAATTCTAATCTAGGAGCTAGAATCAACATAAAGTTGGTCTCTGAAGCTGGAGTTGGAGTGATAGCAAGTGGTGTAGTAAAGGGCCATGCAGATCATGTATTGATTTTAGGAAATTATGGTGGTACTCAAGCATCTTTCTAGACATGAATAAAAAATGTTGGGCTGCCTTGGGAACTTGGGCTAGTAGAGACTCATCAAACATTGGTGGCTAATGACTTGTGTGGTCGGACAATTCTACAAACATATGGTCAATTGAAAACATGAAGAGATGTTGTCATAGATTCTCTCCTTGGTGTAGAAGAGTTTTGTTTCAATACAACACCCATTATCAGCATGGGTGGCATCATGATGTGCAAATTTAAAAAAAACACTTGTAATTCAATGGTATTGCAGCAGAGAGGTTTTGTGTGAGGAATTTAGGTGCAAAAGCTTAATAGTATATGACCTGAAAAAATTCTCCAACTCATTATATTCCCCAACGGACCAACAACTTAGTATATTCCCCAAAGGACCAATATGGTTGTCAAAATCACTCACCCTGAGACTCATGAAGAGCTGAAGTTTGGTCCAAAAGGTATGAATTTAGATTTTCAAACGGACAATAATTTTGTGTCATCAATTAAAGATTCCATTCCTCCATCAGCAGGACTGCCTACATACAGACCTCCACTTTCATGTTTTGTTTCTTTAAGTGGTTCACTCCTAATGAATTTCTACTCATCGATGCCAGCTGGGTCATATAGTAAAATTTCATCTACTTTTCATCAACCTTTAAAGAAAAAAACAGGCATATCAGATGATTCACGCCCATTAACAGGACAAAATAAACTAAGGATGTGATTGAAACCATTGATTGATCAGTTGCAGCGAAAAAGGGGACATCTAATGCATGCCAACCCTTACCAAATAATACATCAACATTTTTTAAACCGTATTGTCCAGGAAGCTTTATCTTTTAACCTATTGAATGTTTTGGAAAATTATCTTCAATGTTTGTATCTCCTTCTTGCCTTTTTGAATGGCTAGTGCTATTCCCAACCCTTGAAATTTTATTTCCACCACTTCCTTTTAGCAGCCAGAGTGTCATTTGTTGTAACTGAAGCACTGTAAGCATGCTTACAGCTATTACTACAACATTTTCCTAGTTTCAGTACTCTCTTCAAGGAATACAATAAAATATTACCATTCAAGCCTCCTCAAAAACTCTATACTAAAGATAGCAATAGGATGTTGAGATCCCCTTTCTACTCCACGAAAAATCATGACAATATTTTAGAAAAATACTACAATAATTCTCTCAATCAACCAGCTCCATGATACAAGTCAACGATAACATGATAATGGAGTTTGTTTTGCAACAATCCTCCAAAAATGCCACCACAAAGTAGGGTTCCTCCTCCAAGTGGTTGATCATGAATCTACCTTCACGAACAATGAATGAATCCTCCTTAGAAGCATGTGTGGCCTCCTCCACAGTGGATTCCTTCTTCAAGCCTTGAATGAATGCACAAACACCATGAAAAACTCCAATAAAGTGGCACTTGTGGCATCATGAGTAGAACTTTCCATCAATATTCAATGCAGAAGATGTCTGGTTGCACCTGATCACTGCTCAGCTATCTATCAAATGAACTGGGTATGATGGAGGCATCTAGTAGAGGTATTGAGGGTGAAATCTAGTAGAGGTGTAACTCCTTCAAGGCATTGGCAGTAGTGCAATGTTACTATTTAGCATTAAAGGTTTAGTTGTTGACACATTTAAGCCTTGTGGATTGGTACCCAATTTCCATAGTGTATGCTATAATTGAAATCCATGTATATTAGAGCACAGGTGAGGAAAATCCAAGCAAGAAGAGAATGCAATACAACTGAGAAGTGAGATATTCTACCTTGAAGGCATGAACCATTAGGTATGTAGCTGAAATGAAAGATAGTACAGGAGATATTTTTCCTCTTAGATCCTTACATTGAATATGAATTTTTTTATTAAACGTTGAGGTTTCATAGTGACATGATTTTGCATAGGAGTCTAGCAGTTATTTATATGTCAGAATAAGAGGCAGCTTGAAATTTTTAACAGGAATTGAGTTCATAGAAGTCTGGCCTAATCAAACAAGAGGCCTAGTATTGACTTGATTCTTATACTCTGAAAAACAAGGAGTATTGTTGTAGTACCATTGTAAGAATGAAATGCTAAACTTGCCCGCAGTCCTGAAGCAGTGATTCAGACCTCCTTAAGGACAAGAGGTTTTGTTTGATCTTGGATTGTTCATTTTGTATGCATGTCACTTCAAGTGGGTATGCTCTGAAATATTTCGACCTTTGGAGAAGTAATAGTCCTATTGTGGTGTGGGATTCGTTGGATACATGAAGGTGTATTAAAGACCCTAAGGGCTCAATCTACAGGCATTTCTTGATAACTATTTGACAGCCAGCTATGAGTCATAACTATACGTTGATGAGACTTCATGCTTTTCGGATTTTCAAGAATGACTTAAGCTCATGTTGATCCAAGTTTCAAAGATTTCAAGCCATTCTTATCTAAGTTTTAATGGAAGATTATATATCTAGGTACAAAGGTTATTCTTTCAGAGTTTGAGGATTTATTTAATCACTCTCTTCTGCCCTAGAACAAAATGACTTGTCTTGCAGATTGTTCACTTGAAACATCCTCAATACAGACCGAGATTTATCTAGACTAAATTCTCTTAAATTTGATTTGAAGTTCTGAACCAAATTACAATTTGTTGTTGTTTAAGATTCTCATAAGAAATTGTTGGAAAGTTGTTGCCTCTCCTCTACTCTTTGAACAAGACTATTGAACATAAGTATGATAAATATTTGTTATCAAAACTAGGGCCTAAAGAACAAAAGTGTCATTGGCGTAACTCACTTAAGTTTCATGCATGAATATTTTATTGTTTGAAAGGCTAGTTTTCTAAGCATACATCTAATGTAGAATGAGTTAAAACTTGTAAGAAGACTTTAGTCCAAGGGTTTACAACAGAAGTCTTGATCAAGACTCAGTTCCCAATAAGACCATCTCAAATATTAGCTCTCCAAGGACTTCAATTGTGAGCAGTAACCTATTGTGACATCTCCAAAATTTTGATCTTCATAATGACAAGGCAGACAACATACATCTTTAGGACATCAAAGGTACATCAAGTTATTTTGATTTCTATATTTTTTCATTTGAAGGAATTGTCATCAGTTGAAGAAAGTGTGATGTCACCTACAAAAGTAAAACCTTCATTATCATCAATTTCTTCATTGGATGGTAGAATGAATTTATTGCAACAGTTGAGATAGTGTAAGGCTGGGTATAGGTCAGATTAGCAGCATCCAATTCACAGATGCTTTCAATAATTGAAGTTTCACATTTCTTCACATTACAAGACATTCGTCCTATAAAAGGTAGAAAAGCTAAGATATTGAACAATGTTCAAAACCCATCATGACCGTCATGATCTAGTCAAGGACATCTCCTTCATAATTTGTAGGGTGTCTGAAGCAGATCATTTAATTATGAAAAGCCAACATGAAAAGTAGTGATAACAGCACCTTCAGGCATCATGGGTATTGTTACAATAAGAGAATGAAGATTGTGTAAGTCTATAATGGAAACACCCTTATTCGAGATTGACTATGAATCAAGCATTCTTTATCCTTAAAGAAAATGAGAGGCAGAAACACCTTGTGATTTGAAACAATATTTTTTGTGGCTAGTTAGCAGAGGAGTTCAGAATGATGGTAATATGTAAACTGGAAGTGAATTTTGCATAATGACAACTTTCTTCATGAACAAATTTGTATAACAATAGATGAGTTTTAAACATGATTATGACCTCCAGGAATAATATGTGGTCTTGGTAAGTCTAACCAAATGTAATTATAGTAATAGTATGTGATAAGTAATTGGGAAAATCATAAAATTTCTTGGGGACAGTTCACTCTATGATGATTACGTCTACTAAAATCATGAGTGCTTGGTTACAGAGTTTATACTCTGAATAGAGAACAAGATTGCATCATACATTTTAGCATTGTGTTTTACAAAGTAATTGAGATAGTTGTTTACAACACACGAGCTTTTGAAATTCCAAATCCACTGTTTCTTGATTGCATTTTACTGAACTTGACAGGATTACAGTGAAATTTCATTAGCCTATCGGCCATCTCATGCGGATGCCACATATGACTTCAAATATGGTGTTCGTTCAGTTCAGGTATGCTTAAGCATGCCTATTTTCTGAGTAGTATGCCTCTCTTTAAATGCTTCTTGCTTTTGAAGATACAAATTAGTAATTTATGTGTTATAACTACATTTCTATAAAATGCAGGGAGGTGGAAAATATTCAGCACAGGAAACAATTGGAAGAGTACTAGCTCGAGTTGTGGCAAAGAAGATACTTGAGCTAAAAGCTGGGACTGTGGTACAGTCATACTACTTTCAGTATTGAAATTTGCAGAAATTTGTTGAGGCTTCTCTTATACTTTTTTCCTCTCTAGATGAACTAGACATTTTTAATTTCTGGGAACATTATTTCTCTACTACCTTAAATATATATTGTTGATCTTTAAATTCCATAAAAGAATATAGTGTGGAACACCTCATTTAATTGCAGAAATTTCCAATTATTGAAAGCAATTCTGTGAATTCTATTTCAAACTGTTTTCTCTATTGGCATCTATGTGAAAATGGCTACAGATAATCATTATAGGACTCATGATAGGCACGTGGTAAACAATATCATGTTTGCATACTGCTATTTCTAGGATGTAGGAATTTCCATTTTGTAGTTATTCATAGGATCCAAGAAGAATAATTGTTTCAAGAATTGAAATTATGCTAAAGGATCTGAACTCATGAATTTTACCACGCCCAATTTTAGGCACGTGGCTTGGGCAATACTAAATATTAAGTTGGCTTTCGTTGACACTTAAATTACAGAATTTAAAAATTAATACATGTAAGTGCTCTAAAGCCATCAATTTCTAGCCATCCTCTAGTTAACCAACAAAATGAGCAATGGAATATTAGTGGAAGTCATGAAAACTAATGAAAATGCATGTTATCAAAATGTCCAATCTGATAGTATGTGTTAAAATTTCTTTGAAACCACCATCCTGGAAATTTACCACCTGTTAGATTACAAATATACTGAATAAAGATACAACTGGGATGTTAAGTTATCCTAAAACCAAATATCTAAGCAAACAGATCAGATCTAGTTACTTGCTGGAATTATTAACTCAAAAAACTTTGGGATGTAAAGGGGTAGTCATCAACTAGTAAAAGAGAAAACCAAACCTGGAGTGATTATGCAAAACTTTTGGATGTACAGGAGTAGTCAATCAGCTAGTAAAATACCATAGTCGTTGTCAACCTCCTTCGACAAACTGTATGAGGCATCTTCAAATACCAGACTACACTAGCTCATAAATTTTCCCTATTAAGTAGCACTATCTACTCAATTCATATACCACACACTTCACAGTCTGTGCTGGAATTATGAAAAGCTTTTGTTTTTGAAAAAACAATAACCACACTGAATATGAATCTCCCTTTCCTTCAAAATGCTCCCATCTACAATGTGAATGAAAGGCATTCTACCAAGTAACAAGGATAACAAATTTAGAGTACATAACTTCTTGACAAGTACTAAGGATATGATTGGAACCATTGATTGATCAGTTGCATTGAATAAGCGGACATCTAATGCATGCCAGCACCTACCAAATAATACATCAAACAATTTTAAACCGTATTATCCAGGATGCTTTATCTTTTCACCTGTTGAATGTTTTGGAAAATGATCTTCAATGTTGTATCTCCTTCTTGCATTTTCGAATGGCTAGTGCTATTCCCAACCCTTGAACTTTTGTGGCCGCCACTTCTTTTTAGTAACCATAGTGTAATTTGTTGTAACTGAAGCACTGTACGAATTCTCACAGCTATTACTGCAACCTTTTCCTAGTTTCAATATTCTGTACAAGGAATACAATAAAATATTACCATTCAAACCTCCTCAACAAATCTATACTAAAGATAGAAATAGGATGTTGAGACCCCCTTTCTACTCCAAGAAAAATCATGAAAATATTTTAGGAAAATACTACAATAATGCTCCCAATCAATCAGTTCCATGATACAAGTTGACGATAACATGATAATGGAGTTGGTTTTGCAACAAGCCTCCAAAAATGGCACCACAAAGTAGGGTTCCTCCTCCAATTGGTTGACCATGTATCTACCTTGACGAACAATGAATGAATCCTCCTTAGAAGCATGTGTGGCCTCTTCCTTCTTCAAACCTTGAATGAATGCACAAAGACCATGCAAAACTCCAATAAAGTGGCACTTGTGGCATCATGAGTATAACTTTCCATCAATATTCAATGCAGAAGGCTTCATTTGGCAAATTCCATGGTAGAAGTACAATCTACAAAGGAGAAGGCGAAGTAATTATCAATGAGTGGACATCCTCATCATAATAGCTTGGAAATGTGTGCAAGGTGACTTCCTCTCATATAAGGTGTCCTCCCTATTGACTAACAAATTCCTCAAAGGGGTAATGACCCTTAAAATATTTGTTGAAATTGTGAGTGCCTTATAATCATATGTTTGGCCAACATATCAATTGTTTTCCTTGATGAACAGATCTGAAAAAGGTGTTTGAATTATCATTGGAGATGCAAGTGAGACTTGAACACACTGAAATAGATCTAAGAGAAAGTCGTATATACTTCACATAGGTAGAAAAATCTATCACGCAACACTCTGAATGCATGTGCGACTGCTAATATATTTCATGTAACCTTATTTTTTCTAAATGCTAAGTATAGTTTGTTAAAAACATCAAACTGTTCTAAAATATTTTCTACAAGTTGTATAAATTTGTTGATTTGTAAGCAGTGATGTGTTTAGCTAGAAACAACCCTCGTACACTATTTTAATTTTCACATCTGATAAAGTCAAAGTAGTATAGGGCTTCTTCATGTTGTTTTGGATTTCTTAGCCTACATGAACTTTGTATTGCTTTAATTTTTTTTACTTTGAATTTTTTCATGAAATTTGCTTTAGTTCTTTTTGTCAGAACTCATTAGGCTCTAGAATGTGTGCATCAATCTTCTCCTGCCATGCTTGAGAGTTAGTTTTTTCTATAGAAAATTTCCAAAATTTGTCCAAAACTCTCTTTTGACAGTGCACATAAACTTATTTATCTAGTCCATTTAGGCCAATGAATTACTTATCTAGTGGACCATTCTATGTTCTGGGTGAAGGAGTCACACTTCTCAATTTTGAGAGAGTTTCATTTTACACCTGGGAAACCAGACATGCTTCCTTAGCGGCCAGGTTGGTCATGAATTCCTATTCGAGAAAATGGGCTTTATGTAATTATCCTGTGGCATACCTATTATCTATTGCATCATTTTACGCAACTGAATCGAGCTTCACGGTTTCTATTGCTTTGTCTATAATAGGATTTTACATGTCCTTTACTGAATTTTATATCTGCAGCTCTCCAACACCTTTCTGTGACCTTCCTACTTTCTCCAAGTCGCCAGACATTGTGGGTATTCTAATTGATGTTATAGGAGAGGTACACTAGCAACCATTTGCCTCTTGGATGTTGAAATTGCTGAATATATGCCTTGTCGAAACAAGGCTTCAAGTAGAAGGCCTTATTAGTTCATCGTTCATGTCTGCATCTTGTATTTTACTTGCTTAAGGAGATGGTACATTACAAAGGCCTTGTTTCGACTTTATACATTTAGCATCATCATCACTGGATGCAGAAATAATTCCTATCAAAAATCTTGTGCATTCAATGGACCACTATTTATGATTTGACCATGGGTTATTTCCTTCATACTTTATATGCCATATGCCCTAGATGCATTGTTGAATGTAAAACTAAAGAGTGTGTTTTTTCAAACATTTCAAAATACAAGCAACAGAGAAAGATTTGTGAACATAAAAACACTCTTGTCAATTTTAAAACTTCCATGATTGTTTTCTGATATTGACATCGAATCTGATATCATCAAGAAGACAAAGTGCAGAATTATGAGTATGTTGCCTAAGGTAGGGATCAAAGCAATGAGTGAAAACATTTTTGAGGTTTTGTACTTAGCATTGCAAGATCAGATTGTTGATGTCCAAGTTGAAGATGTTGCATATATGCCAATTCTTGCATTCAATTCTAGCTATGATGTTATTACAACCATGTGTAGAATATTGGAGGTATTTGTTGAAGAAAAATCTGACAAAGTTCATGAAATTTTAGCTCAGGATATTGGATACATTGCATGTTTATCTGCTACTCCTTTAGCAACTGATATGCAACCAAATTTCTGTGTCAAATCCACAAAAGTGTTGGTTTGAAAGTGAATTTGGGAAACATAGATATTCTTATATCAAGATTCTTTTGTGCTCAGTGTGATAAATAAATTTCAGCTAACTCAGGGAAAAGTGACCTTGATGTAACTTTATATCAGATATAAAGGAAATACATTCTTAATAATACAACTGTTAGAGTTTGCTTTTAGTATTTTTCAGTCTCTCTTTTCTCGAATTCTTTTTAGTGAATCATTAGAGCAAGTTCGTGTTGCTATTATGGGAATAATTTCTCGTCTTCTATGCCATGAAATCAAAAGTGGCCTTATGGGAACAAAATCTTTGTGGATAAAATACCTGGATATACTTCCACTTTATCAAAAGAAGGTTGTGAGGAGATAATTTTTTTTGAAAATCCGTTACATCATTGAGAATAATGTAATGGATATTTTGTTTGAACATGATGATGCATGCAACAAAACAAAATAAGAAAATATGCTTGGAATATTGAAACATGATTTGGAAGCCACTGAGGATTCAGATGTATTTGAGACTTTGTTGGAAACGGTAGCATAAATTATGAAAATGGTTGATGTCCATGGATATTTGATTTTTTTTCTCATATTCTTTATTGATTGGTCAATTTAATAATTCAAATAGTTTGGTAAGAGCAACAAATTCTAGGTTAATACATAAATCTGCTAGTTTTAAATAGAAGGGAGGAATCAGATCAATCCTTTTGAAGTTTGGTGGAATTAGAGATGAGTTGTTTGAATACTTGAAGGAAAGGTTTGTCACACGCCTAGTTATGAGAATTGAATTTGCAGAGGTATACCAAGTGTAGATCTTGTTCAGGATATGGTCCCCAAGGTTCTTCCAAAGCTTGTAGTTTTACAACAACAAAATTTCCATGCATTAGCTACTTTGCATGAATTGGAAACATAGTTGAATAAAATTTTTCCAGTTTTGTTGCTGGAATGGTGTCACAAGGCTCTATCGTTTGTCTTTCTTCACTCAGATAGAAAGGAACTGGTTACTGTAATGCAATTCTATGAAGCCCAGACATGATCTAATACTAGAGATATTTTTACTAGAGTGTTTCCAATTCTTCTTGAGAAGTTTGTACATTTCCTTAGGGATGTACACAGTGACAATATTGATGAAAGGCTATCAAAGGTTCTAGATATGATTTAAGAGGTGGCTAGTCTTGTCACTAGATTAGATGATATTCTAGGATTTTTAAGGAATTACTAGTTTCCATTTTGCTAATTTAGGGAACAATTCCTTGTAAGCAAGGAGGAAGAGGTGAGAGTAATACTAAGTGACAAGTGGCAAGTGGGAATGTATCTCAATGTATTTGTAAAAATCTAATTGTAACTCGCATGTTTAGGATACTCTTGTAGCTCCTACAACACCCTCCAATTTAAGTGGTAGCCGGACCCACACCCTGGACGGGATCCCTACTCCAAACGGTTCAAAGTCTAATTGGGACTTTCTACCGGGGAGATCCCCTACTGTTGGCCGGACATATTTTCCCGTCAACAGATACAAACAACCACCAATGACCCCATTGATTTCTCCATCAATTACTCCATTAATTAACTTCATTATATTTTGGATTTTATGTACTACAATATATCTGCATTTGTGGCATTCTTCTCTTGTAGGCTTCCTTTTATTTTTAAATGCCACTTATATTACTTTAAGGAAAAGGAGAAATTAGTGACACTTGTGATATGTGTATGTACATATTTTCTCAAGCTCCACACAAAAGAAGGTTTGATAACTACGGAAAAATATTTATGATGTTACTTGTTTACAAATTTGAGAAAGCCTTAAGGGTTACAATCAAAATCTAGAAATTTTGTTTCCTGGTGGAAATTGAGACATTCTCGGATTTGTATAACGCTTCAATGCGTGTTTAGGATCTAGGTAAGTATGAATGAATAAAAGCTTCATGTCATTGTTCTATATTGGATTCCAATTCTCTCTAAGTTATCAAAGGCAAGTTAAAACTTGATTAGACTAAGGGACAACATATTCCATTACCAAAATTTAACCTTACGGGGAAGTGCACTACACTTGTTTGATACTTCAACACATTTTGAGGGCATTCCAATAGAAATGTCAATGTTGTTGGATACACTGGCGTTGGTTAGTTTTAGAAAAGTTCTATTTTTCAAATATGTTGGTTTCATGAAGTAATATTTCCAACCAAGAAGATAAATACTTGGCATTCTAGGACATAGTGGTGTTATTTCTTTCCTGTATTTGTGAGTTATTAGTAATCCACCACTAATAACTTCATTATGTAGTTGTCTGTTTAGTAGTATATTACAACAATGACTTGTTAAAGGAAAATTATTCTAGTTTGTTTGAACATCATAAAATGGAAGGAAATCTAGCTTTAAATTAGAAAAATGGAATATATTCTGAAAAAAAAATGTTTTTTGATCAAATATAGGCCCGTTTCCTGATCATTAAAAAAAAAACCAGTGATGACAATAAACAATGATTTTGGACATGATGAATTACAAAACTCTCTAGCTCAAAAACAAGTTAGCGTATTCAGTTTTATGTGCATCAGATAAAAATGAATGAGTAGCATTAAGTTTGCTTTGAATATTTATAGAACCATTTTAGAGATTCTAAATGGAAATTGTGAGTGCTAATCTTGCTCGATTAATTACAGGGAAAACAAGGGGCATGCATAATTTGTTGCCTTATGGGAATTGGATTCCTTTTCCCATAGAATAGTACGTTGATAATTAAATATTACTATATTGAAGCTATATTCTTGGTTAGTATCACAATTTACAAAGTCTTGCCTTATTCTTTTTTAGTTTCTTGTTGTAATCTTGTGTCTGCAATACTATTCTCCACCCATTAGATTTATAATAACCAGTTTTATTGTTGAAGTGTCACTTATTCTTAGAGATAACTAGAGGAAATGATACAAATAAAAAAGTGGAGCATGAAACATTATAGTAGAAATTGCTAGCTCTGTTGTGTTTATTTGTGACATTTTATTTGCTTTGTTTATACAGGTCATCTAGTGGCCACTATTTCCCAACTAAAGAAAAAATGTTCGAGTTTCTTGCTTTTATGGGGGGAAATGACATTAACAATCTTGTTGATGTTGAGGTATATATCGTATCAATCCTTTATAGTCTACTTTAGTTTATATTCCAGTGTTCATATCTTATACTCGGCATTGTAACTTTTTTTGTTTTCTTTTGTAGAAAATGGACTCAGTATTGATGGTAAGAAGTAAGGATTGAAGAAAGAGGGGAACAATAACACTAGAGTGAAAAAGAGAAATAAGTGTATTGGTCCAGTGGTACCCGTAGAGCCAATATCCTGCATAAGACAGATAGATAAAGACTGATAGTCAAGTTTTTAGAGTTGGTGAATTCACTTGCAATTCCTTGGCAAGATAATGATAATGTTTTGAAGTGATGAACAATATTTTATTTGTAAATTGTACTCCAACCAATATTAAGTTGGAAACTCATATTGTAATACTTGACATTTTATATAATATAATGTGGTTGGAATTATTTATAGTTGCACTTGATATTACTTGGTATTGTAATTAACATATGTAACTTTGCGTTTTCATATTAGATGAACATGTAAATTGTATGACATTTTTTTTAAATTTAGTTACAAAATCATACTAATTAATTTATGTGATTAATAATGAACACATAAAATCAATCTAAAACTATTAGAATAGTAGTTTATATTGATTAATGATGAACAAAAATAAAATGATTATACGACTAAATTATTCATTTATAATGATTATTAATGAAAGTAAATGAAATGATTATAAACTACTAAATTAGTCGTTTATATAATGAATAAATGACTACTGCATATGATAAATTTGTGACCACAAATGACGACTAAATTTTGCATATATACGACTATTAGTAGCTAATTTACAGTATCTTATAACACGACTAAAATTTAGTTATATTTCTTCAGTCATTAATTGGTTTCAAACAATGACTAAAATTTGCATATATATGACTATTAGTAACTAATTTACAGTATCTTATAACACGATCAACATTTTGGTCATATTTCTTTGGTCATTAATGGGTTTTCTTGGGTGATGATATAGTCATATATTTTGTTGTATATTTGGTCATTAATTGTGACAATTAATGATCAAATCAAAGATTAAATCAATGACCAAATTAATCACCAAATCAATAGCTAAATTAATGATCAAATCAATGACTAAAATAATGACTAAATCAATGACCAAATTAATGACCAAATATATAACTAGACAACAAAATTGAGATACCCAACTAATGACTAAGCTAAAAACGACCAAAATTTGGTTGCGTTATAAGATATTGTAAATTAGCTACTATTGGTCACCGACTGAAAAATAGTCATTTTTTTAGTAACTAATTAGTCATTTTCTACTAGTGAGTGTAGACCCTCACTGGATGTGGAATTAAATTGCACATCCAACAAATACCCATTATGCATAATTTTGAGAAGACCCACATTGATAAAAAAATTAAGATACATTAAAAAAATGTGTTCAACATGATTTTTTAATGTATCTTCATTTTTTATCAATGTGGGTCTTCTCAAAAGTGTGCATAATGGTTACTCGTTGGATGTGAAATTTAATTATGTGTCCAACGAATTTATACACTTGAAATTTGAGTAAACATATAAGGAGATAAGCCAAAAATACAATTAAAAAAAAACAGTTTTTCTTCTTTTCCCTCCAAAATATTTACATGTACCTCCTTTTAAATTTAAATAAATTTTATTGGGTTACATATTATGACATGGAAATTACGTGAAAATTTCATGGGGACTTTTAGGCTAAAATTCCCTATAATGGTGTAGCTCCTTTGTCAACCAAGGCTGCAAAATTCTTTCCATGTATGGTCACCTACACAAAACTCAACCCTAAGGTACCTTAAACCTCCATAGGATTTGTCTTGTGTCTTAACTTAGTAACCTTCTTCAATAATTCCACCTCATAGTTGTATTTAGAATTTTCTCTCGACCTCACTACCCTCTTATGGTATGCAATCTCCCTCTTCGATTCATCCGAGCAATCCAATTCTGGCCTAGTTTGAGTCCCATCAAGCTTCTCCTTCTTTTCATGTTGCTCAAGTGCACCTACTTGGCACATATCGACTTCCTCCACTCGAAGTGACCCAATCATCTTCATGTCATCTTGCATGGCCCGGTATTAATCTCTAAGTTTTTCAATATATTCAATCTCATACTTTTCTATAACACTGGATTTACGATCAAGAAAGTCCCTCTTGTTCTCTTCCTCAAGTCCCTTGACTTTATCCTGCTACTTGGCACTTCACTCCCTTAAGAAAACTCATTCATCCATGATTTCTTGGAGTCTTCGATTACCCTGTTGTATCTTCTCTTCAAGTTCATAGTTTTGTAGACATTCCATGAAAATTGTACAAGGTCTTTCGCACATGCACTATCTCATCTCCAATGTGTCTCAAGAGTTCACACTCTTCCACAAGAGCTTCATATTGCTTTTTCCTCTTCTCCTTCCAATAATATGTCATGTCTTAAAGCTTCTGAAAATCTCTCAAATTTTTCATCTCCCTTCATTGAGTTTCATTCCTGACCACTGTCTTTCCCCTACTTAGCTTCATAATGGCGCATTGCAACCATTGTTGTTGTATCACTTCTTCAATATTCAGTCGTCAAAGCCACTTCTACAAAATGGGTTCTGATACCACCTGTCATGCCCAAACCTTGCAGGTACTCTTCCAACCACACATAGGCGGGTGCGGCACCGCTATACTTTTTCTTTTCACCAATACTCAAGTATAAGGACTATGCCTTAACCAACACTTAAACAAATTCCTACTACGTGTTTACAATGTAACATAAATAAATATATTCAATTACCTTTTTCAATTAATCTTTCATATAAGCAGTGGAATAAATCATCATAAGAAAATTATACACACATATACTTGGGAGGGGAAACTCTCGAACAGTCTTCCCAACAATATATAAAATTTTCAAATATTTTACAATTTACAATTTACGCAATTTTGTGTAGCCACTCAAGTTTCCCTTCACACTTGTCCAAAGTTTCCCAACAGTCATGCCTTTGGTCGTCCAGTACTGCTCACTGTGTCACTACTACCACTTTTCCGCACTTCCTATACTTAAAACCCCAACTTCATATTGCTCAACCATGTCTTTTAGCACTCCAACACTTATGTTCACCGTGCAACACTTTCTACCCACCGTTCAGCCAGTTGTGCAACATTCTCATTCTTTATTCCCGCGCTCTGCCCGCAGTCTACACAGAGATTACCATCAAAACTACCTCTGCCTAAATCTATAACTTAGCCTCCATTCATAACAATTGGTTTGTGTATCAGTGGGGTTGCATGGGTTGCCCCTATGCATGTGGCCCGTCGCCTGACCAATAACCATGTTCACCACTACCTTCCTCTGAACGCGTCTCCAAGGAATCACCTTTCCACCCCTATCCTTATTTTACTTCATGGCTCTCCAAACAAAGTTATTCATCCTCCTTTCCTTCATTACTTGATTCATATAACCAATTTCCCCTTCCTCCGCATAATCATGGTTTACATCTGGGTCCCTTTCATACAAAGTCATCAAGAAATCCCTATTCTATATCTCAAGTGACTCTTCCCTGTCATCAAAACAATAATGGTCTTTCATACAACTGTAATCAAGAGTATATAACAGTACGCCATTGGTATGGCTTGTGCATCTATCAACAAATCATGCCCCAAAACCATAGCATGATCATCCATCTCAATTACCCTCAAATCCAACTTTCTAAACCATGAACCCAGTCTCACTTTTTTTTTCTTCAAAACACCAATCATAACCTTCATACTATAGTTAATATATTTGAAAGCACTCAAATACATTTCCACTTCAACCTTTTTCTTTCCAAAATATGATGTTGCCTTCTTGCTAAGGAAACTGTGTAACTCCTGTGTCATCCAACGCTGCAAACTTCTTTCCATGTACGATCACCTAAATAAAAGTCAACCTTAAGGAAAATTCAACCTCCGTAGGCTTTGTGTTGTTTCTTACCTCAAAAACATTTTTCAACAATTCCACCTCAGAGTTGTCTTTAGACTTTTCTCTCAACCTGACTTTCCTCTTAAAGTATTCCATCTCCCTATTCGTATCATCGGAGGAATCTGATTCTGGATTATCTTGAGTTCCATCAAGCTTCTCCTTCTTTGCATGTTGATCAAGTGAACCTACTTGGCACATATTGACTTCCTCCACTCGAAGTGACCCAACCATCTGCACATCATCCTGCATGGTCTAGTAGTAATATCCAAGTTTGTTAATATATTCAATCTCATATTCTTCTATAACGATGGGTTTACGATCAAGAGAGTCCCTCTTGTTTTCTTATTCAAGTCCATTGATTTTATCCTGCTACTTGGCACTTTCCTCCCTTAAGCGAACTCGTTCATCCATGAGTTCTAAGAGTCTTCAATTGTCCTATTGTATCTTCTCTTAAATTTCATCAAGTTGAGCAAAGCTTTCGTGAATATTTTTCAAGGTATTTTCCACATCCATTATCTCATCTCTAATGTGCCCCAAGGGTTCTCACTCTTGCACAAGAGCTTCATAGTGTTGTTTCCTCTTCTCCTTCCAATAATATGTCATGTCTTCAAGCTTCTAAAAAGCTCTCAAATTTTTCATCTCCCTTCGTTCAATTTCAGCCTTGAGCACTGTCTTTCCCTTACTTAACTTCCTTATGTCACACTGCGACCAACTACATAGTTCCCAAGCTTCAATACCAACTACAACCACTATTTTTGTATCTCTAATTCAATCTTCAATCTTGAAAGCCTCTTCTACAAAACGGGTTTTGATACCACCTGCCACACCCCTACCTTGGCGGTAGTCTTCCAACCACACATAGAGATGTGCGACAGCACTATACTTTTTCTTTTCACCAATACTCAATTATATGGACTACGCCTTAACCAACACTAAACCAGTTTCCTACTAAGTTTTTACAATGCAACAAAAATAACTATATTAAATTATGTTGTTCAATTAATATTTCATTAATTCAGCAAAATAAATCATCATAAAACAAGTATACACACATATACTTGTGATGGGAAACTCTCAAATAGTGTACCCAACAATATATAAAAATATAAAATATTTTACAATTTACACAAGTCTGTGTAGCGACTCAAGTCGACCTGCACACTTGTCCAAATTTTCCTGGCAGTTGTGCCTAAGATCGTGCAGTTATGCTCCCCGTGTTATTGATGCCACCTGTATGAATTGCCTATATCAGAAACCCCAAGTTCATTTTGTTCAATCATGTCTTTTAGCACTCCAACAATTATGTTCATCGTGCAATACTTTATTCGCACCATTCAGCTCGTCGTGTAGCCTCGTCACTTTTTCTGCCCAAGCTCTGCCCACATTCTACACAGAACTTGCCACTAAAATTTCCTCCGCCCGAATATGTAATTCGACCTTCGTTCAGAATAGTTGGTCTACCTTTCGGTGTGGGTGCATGGCCTGCCTGTATGCATGTGACCCGTCGCCCTCCCAACTACCCGACTTACCCGAACTTGCCCCTCAACGATGTATGAACTTTGTGATGTATGTCTAATTCGATGCGTTAGCTCCATGCCGCATCATCCTACTTATATGCCTCTACCAAACCTCGTTTATTAATGGTCGTGTCGTTCGATCGAGCTATGGGTTGGCCCATCTCATAAGTACATGTGAAGTCAGTGCACTTTCCCACCATGGCACACCCCTTCGTACGAACCATATTGTCCACCCATGGGTTGGTTCACTCACCGTTCGGCTGACTTCAGCACATGACCTACGTAATTTGCACTCGTTCACCTGAGCGAACCAACTCATCCGAAACATAATGGTCATGACTCGTCCGTCACACAGCTCGCCCATTGGTTGCTCGTTGCATGACTCGCCCAATGGTTTCCCGCTACAAAACTCACCCATCAGTCGCCTGTCGCACAACTCGCCCATCAAGCGCCTCCATAATGTCACTCGTCACAATAGGGAGGCACTTTCCTAACACGACACACCCGCTATACAAGTTCTCCCAACTGTCGCACTTAATGAAAGGCCATGCCAAGTCGCCTCTAACCATGTGTGCGCCACCCAAGTCGCTGCAACATAAGCGTTTGTCGCACATGGGCGCGTCGGTTATGAATCGGTCACACGACTCCCAAATCGGGGTCCTGACACAGGGTGTTCTATAGGTCTGCTAGAGTTCACACGGTGAGTCGGCAGGGTGTGCACGACGGTTTGGCAGCACATGCAGAGCGTGCCCAATAGCGTGGGAATTTTTTTTTGCCTGTCACGGTGGCTTGGTATAAGTGCGTGGCAGGTGCATGAGTTTGGAAGAATATGTGCAGGCAAAATTTCTGAAAGCTGCACAGACATGTAAAATATTTTGTACTACTGAATTACTAACTGGGAGTTTCCCCTCCAACATATGGTATATGTTTTATATTCTTGATTGTTATATTTCGCTGCTTATAAAAGATCAACTAGTAAGAGATAATTAATTTATTTCCGCAATGCATAATAAACACTTGTGATAATTTGTCTAAGTGTTGGAAAGACGTAATCTGTATTCTTAAGTAATGGTGAAAAGAAAAAGTATAATGATGCCACACCCGCTTAGGTGTGATTAAAATACTGCCGCCAAAATAGGGGCATGACACATACTCTCATATGGATTCCCAATTCTATTCATCAAAAATAGATACTAATGCTTGAAAAAACTCTATGCGATGAGACATCTTTGAATCGTAAAGATTGTTGGAATATTTGCAAATTCCAAAACAAACAGTGGAGAATAAAACTCCCCTCTTCAACACAGAGAAAATATTTAAAATTGCATTCATAGTGATAGAGTTTCAACTCAGAAAAAATTTCTATTCCATAAAAAAAACCTAATACAATTTCTTCCTCAATACAGAGGGATTACAACTGCTGGACTGCTTCTAAGCACAGTGCCAAAACAAAACTCTTCTCTGTCTCACATAGAAAATACTCTGTTCACTCTTTTGAAAAATAAATGCACTGCTGTGCAATTCAAACTTTTACACTCTGCTGTATGTAAAATTAAATCTTACAATTTGTCTTTCACCCTTTTATACACTGCTGTGTAAATAAGAAAATAATTACTGTGTAATAAAAAAAAATTACAACCTTGCCTCACCGGCTTCCTTCCTTTTATATGAAACTGTATTCCATATTACATTACCTTTTGGGCCTTTTAATATATATGTATGTGTCACATATATTAAAATTAAAATTAAAACAAATAACATTTAAAACATAAAAAAAAAAACAACAACAACTATTGTTTTAAAACATGTGCGATGGGCAAATAACATTAACCCAAATCTTGTGAGCACATTTGTGTGGGCCCCCAACTGATGACTTAAGCAGCTCCGGGGTGTTTGCTCCTCCACCTGCTCGGCTTCTATGACCCCCGCGGAATTTGCCTACCACCTTGTCTCTGCGCTGTTATTTGAACCGCCTCAACACAGCGCTGCCGCCTTAACTCTGCACTTTGTGATAAATGCGATCGGTGGATATTTAAATTGGTTGTTGCTGCAAATAGGTTCCACCGCTCCTGCATTAAACTCGTGCCTATTTAAACTCAAATCAGACTTAACTCTACGTTTTCTCAATTAAATTCTGCTGTGCTGCGTTTTTTGGGTAGTTGGAAATTAAATTGCAACAAAGATTTATTCTTCCCATCATGGTGTGAAAAATGACTCGATGAAACTAAAATTGTATATGATTTAATTTGTGACTATTGATTTGACAAAAATATGAAAATCTAGGCCAAAAATTCCAAAAATTGTTAACTTGGTAAGGGACCTCCTTGGTAAAGTGATTATTATATAAGCTCCATGTCTCCAAACTCATGTACCCTTAGTGATCATCTCAATAATATTCAACTACGTAAACCTTGAGAGCTCCATTGTAATAAGGCATTTTGGTTTGTTAGATTTTTAATTAGTCGTCTCTTTTAAACTGTACACTATGGTTCACCGCTACTTCCTGCACAACCTCGTCGAAGTTAAAAAGCTGTGTTCCCTATGGAAATTATAGTTTAGATTGAAATGTTCAAGATATACTGGAGAAATTTTGTGTAGGGAATGATAAATTGACATAGACTATTTAGGGAATGCATCTTACCAATACCGAAAAACTCTATTCCAACAGTCAGATCTGATTCTTGATGAATAAATTTTACAAATATATCATTTCTAAATATAATTTCCCCAACATCCACGTTAAAATATGCTTCATCATTAGTCGATCAATGACAATAGCCCTGAAAACGCATGTATCACTTCAGCTCCCAAACCAAAAGCATCGGGTTTTGTTTTTTATTTTTTATTTTTTATTTTTATATTAATTTTATTATGTATGCCTGAGTAAGTATTATGCAATAGGTATTGAGTTGAATATATATTATTTTAGTAAAACCTATAAAATATTTTACAATTTTACAAAGTATGACTTCAAAAAATAAATTTATTTTTTACTTTTTACAAATTATTATATTGATATTTATGTTTAATGTTATTAGCTAAATATTTGAGGATGTTATTACAAAATTCCTTGTAAATTGTGCCAAGATTCTCCACTATAGTGCAGAACTAGAGAGTGAATTAACCATTAGGAGGTGCTCCATGCAAGTGTTTTAATTATGTGCACTCTAATGGATGATACAACGTCGACGATACAGTGTAAGACGAAAGAATATCCCTGAGATTTTACTACTGTTAGCCAAAGATCTATATGAACATTAGCACAATACAGTAAGGTATTACTAGCAATTGCTCCTAAAGGGGCAAAGATACACCGAAGGTATGTAATATTTTGGAAAATCATCTCGTCAAGAATTGGGAAGATTTGTCTTTCATTGTTGTGCTTGAAGTAGCAAGTTTGTTTTGTAGTTATGCATACAACATATTGAATGAATTATCACCAAAATATGTGAATTTTGCATGCAGTTACAACAATTGTCCCAAATTTAAGGATTGGGAGTGTGGTACCCTAAAAATATGTTATTTTACATTTTAACTCTACCATGTAGGGCATAATCCTGGTAAATAAATATCAACACCAAAGTAGAAGGTTGAAAGCCATGCTAATCATGTATCTATTGGAAATCAACTAGAGAAACCATGTGATTGTGAGGAAATGAATAGGTCATTTTACTGTGACTTGGATCAATGTGGTGATTCCCCTGAAAAGTTCCTTGTAGAGAGTGTTGCTACATTATCACATCATGTGAGTCAACTCAGAATTATCTTCAGTTTTCCATGTAATCAGTAGCATTAAATTTATCTGAGGTATGGCATGAATTTGAAAATCTTAAAGTAAAGATTTACACGCTAAGAAAAGTCCAAAGTTGACACTTACAATTTTCTTCATATAAGCATAATTTTGAAAGTTTAAAATTTATCCTTGAACCCATGGTTCAAAGGCTTACATTCTATGGGGTCTATTTCTACTTATTGTTTGGCTTCCAATTGTGAAGTCTATTTCTACTTATTTTCTAGCTTGCAGTTTTTGGGGAAACGGTACAGTTTTTGGTGCGATTTATTGTTCCATTTGGAAATTTCATGTTTCTAGATTGGATTAGATATGGTTTTGGAACCATAGTGTGGTGAATATATTAATAGGGTTAATCACATCTATGGTTGTGCTATTGATTATTAAATCTCTCACACTTTTTTTCTGGGTTTCTTTTAATTTTTAGGGACTCCATTAGAATGATTCTTGCATAAAATAAGAAGAGGTAAAACATAATAAATGAAATCTCTATTGTGTATGCATTTTCATGTATGTTTTAACATCTAAACAAACCATTACAAATTAAAAAGGTTTTTGTCTTTATACTCATATGGTTTTCTTGGATTTGATGTCCAATTGAAAATGTATTCAATGTGTGCATGCAGAACATCCTAGAACCATATATAAGTATGAAGCTCATGTAAATGTGCACTAATATTTTGCATCACCTAACTTTACATTGATGGTACTCTATTCACCATATCTAGTAGAAAGCATAGAGGAAAAGTTTAAAGGCATCCCTCAAGTAGTAATCAAGTTTAATTTCAATGTTTTAGACCCAAACTGGGTGACTATGCTACCAAATACGAGTGTCATCATTCTGTTCTCTGTCCAATAGTTTCTAAAATAAAGTGTCTACATTATGAAATATGAGGTAGTGGGTTGTCACAAGAGTCTAGAAATTGAAGCAAAGAAGTTGGGCTTCTATTTATCCATGGGACATGTTAGTCAAGATGCACTCAATAGGATCTGCTTACTATTGGGTTTCAAAGGCATTACATTCCTACAATATTTCATACTAGACCATTTTGAAAATGGTCAATAGGACTCAAGAGGCACATGCAATAGGACAATGCCCTAAAAAAAGGATGAGGTAAATATTAAGGATGTTGAGAAAGAGATGCACAAGATAGCTTTGGATGAGTTCAAGTATGAAACAAAGAAAGAGGTTCCCAATGGCCCAATTGCAAATTTGGTTGATACATACTGCAATATACCTAACCTAGATGTGCGGCCAAGAAAATACACAGACTTTTATTTTATATGAAAGAGCAGAAGTAATCAGTCTATTCCAAATGACTTCCTCCATTGCTGATTCCTTGCCCAATAGATACATAGAATGAAATTTTATTGCAAATGAGAAAGGATATTTCATGATTTAATTTCATAAATGTTATTCATGCTTCATAAGTAAAAAAATTGTCAAGAAGTTTCCAACAGTCAAAAATGAAAAAAAAGGTCAAAAGAACTAAAAAGGAAGCACAATTTATAACCCAATAACAACAACAACATGGGGTTTTTTTGCTTACTATAATTTCATTATATCCTTTTTGAATAATTTGATTAGCACTAAAGAGAGCATGTTTCAAACTTAGGGCATAATATACATCGAATTTTAGCTTTTCTTTTCAAAATATTAACCATTATTTTTCCCATAATAGTTAAAATATTTTCTAACACCAAACTAGCATTAATCCATAATAATTCATTCAAATTTAAATAATTTTATAAAATTTTAAAACACTTTAAAATGAGAAATATTATTAAATCACTAATAATCTCTAATAATTAATTTGATATCTTACCAAATTAAATTTATAAAACAAATGATCTACCTTCGCATAATAATTTAATGTAATTATTTAAATATTTAAATAATAATAATTTAATTTAATTCTTTAAAATTTTAAATAGTAAATTTAAATATTAAACCCTTAAATAATTT
Source organism: Pinus albicaulis (assembly GCA_034641835.2). Lineage (NCBI taxonomy): Eukaryota > Viridiplantae > Streptophyta > Pinopsida > Pinales > Pinaceae > Pinus > Pinus albicaulis. The sequence continues at coordinate 511,036,588 of CM076573.1, read as the reverse complement.
AATTTAATTCTTTTATATTTAAATAATAAATATAAATATTAAGCCCTCAAATTGATGTAAATTTTGTGTTCATCCACATTTCAAAATATTCCAATTTTAATTCTCCTTTAATTCCAACTCCTAAAATCAGAAAGACAGGTTAAGCCATATTGTGCTACTATAGTAATTTTTAAGTGACGGAAGAGGAAAGGGGTAAAGCTTTAAATATTTTAGGCATTCGGATTTTTTCGAGCATTTTCGATATGATGATTAAGAGTGTTGAAGTTTGAGCTCAACCAGTGTAGCGTTGAGACTTTCTATGCACATTTCACGCAACTTGTTATAAAAGATGAGGACCCTTATACAAGCGAAAAGGCATTAAAATTTACTCTGTAGATCTATGAATTGTTACCACATTTTGATATGTTATTTTGACATTAAGAAAAATAATTGACCATAGCCAGATTTAGCCATTAAAATTTAATGGAGATTATGAACTCTATCCACATCTTAAATGTTATTTTTACTTTTAAAAATTAATTCGGATTGACCATAGGAAGGTTTAAATCCCTCTAATAATATCAAACTAAATATTTTTACTTTTAAAAATTAATTCGGATTGACCATAGGAAGGTTTAAATCCCTCTAATAATATCAAACTAAATAAAATACTTCATGAATCTCTTTCCACTTTTCCTAAACAGTTGTTAATGAAAAAATATGCCGCGGAGATTTATTGTTTTCATCTCATCAAATCTAGAACAAGTATTTTGGTTTCTTTCGCGGTTCCTTTATTTTAGCTTTTAGTTATGTTTAGATTCTCTTTTCGTAAACGCGATATATTTGGAAATAGAAAGAATACGTCAAATATACTCTAGATGAGGAAAACTACCTCTAGGCTTCATGTTTTAATTGAAATTAGAATCCTTCAAACAATACTACTCTACCATCTTATTTATCCAGCAAAAGTGACGTACGATATAGCATTATGGGGAGGATTTAGTGTTGCACACACATATGATAGAGAGAGCAGAATAATTGCGTTTAAGATTTCCACTAGAAAATATGAGGGGTTCTCTAGGTATTGTGATGACAGACAACTTTGTGATCATAAGAATATCTTGCACGTGAAGAAACCCACCAAACCATAATGTCGTGATCTAGGCTCCCCTTGTAGACGCGGAATCTCACTGTTGGAATTAATTACCAACTGCCCACAAAAGGCAGCGGACAGCGCAGGCAAAGGCAAGTCCGAGGGGGTCCGGCAAGACTGGCCAGGGGAGCAGCGTACCCCATCGGACTGGCCCCACATCATACAGCTGCAATGGAAGTCCGAGGGGGTCGTGAAAAGTTTGTGGATGGAGCTGTGAACCCCATCGGAATTGCTGACATCATCAGCAAGGGGGCCCACATACAATACGGCCGACAAGTCATATGTTATATGTTAAAAAGGATTGTGGGTAAATGTGTTTTTATCACGGCATTTTTAACAGTTGTTTGGTTTGTTTTGTTTTTAATATATATGAGACATATATGTATTAAAAGGCCCGCGAGGCAAAAAGCTGTTGTATTATTTATAATACACAGCGAATTTTTTTTATAAAAGAAAAGCCGTGAAGTGAATTTTGTATTACACAGCAGTGTAAATATAAAAGAAAAGACAGTAAACTGTTTTATTACACAGAACAGTGAAGCACAGCAGTGCTGGGACAAATATCACAGTGCCGGAAAGTCAATTTGCTATCAATGCATATTAGATCGGTGCTGACAGAGTTAATGCAGCCATAATGAATTGAAGCGGTGAATTTAGTTGTTGAATGTCAATGAATGGCATTAAACAGGGCAGAGATATTTTTGTTTGTAATATACACAGCAGAGTCATGTATTTTTATATATTATGTACGCACAGTAGTGCAAAGTTTTTTTTAGAACAGAGAGCAGAGTTTTATGCACAGCACAGTGCATTTTGTAAAAGACAGAGAAGTGAATTTGGAATTGCACAGCAGTGTATTTTCCAGAAAAACAGAGTATTCCAGCAGTGAATGTTTTAGTGAGACAGAGTGTCATTTGTGAATGACAGAGTGATATTTCTGAACTGTGTTTGCAGCAGTCAGAATTTTGTTTGTAAATCCCTCTTTTGAGGAAATCTGTAACAGCAGTTTTTTTTATATATGAAATATAATTTTTCTGAGTTGAAAACTCCGTCTGTGAGTGATTTTTTTTTAATTATTCTCTGTGTTAAAGAAGGACAGTTTTATTGTTCTGGAATTCTGAAAATTCCAACACCCACCACAACATCCACATAAAACACAATGGATTTATCAGGCCCTTTGTGACCTTCCAAAACCACCAAAAAGTAATGTGTGTTTCCTACTCCTCTTTTCCACACTCTAATTGTATTATCTGCAGATCCACTGCATACTTCAACAACTATCGTCAAGCATAGAATTGTGCGATTGTGACCTCTAAAGGTGCTGGACACAACCATGTGTCACTCGCTTTCCTCCCTCTCCAAAAAAAATTATGGACCAATCACAAGCTCCAAAGTAGAGGATGGAACCATTGGGGCTAAGAGGCAGTCCATTAATGGCACAATTGCGTCGCTCAATCATCGCAACCAGAGAATGTTTTCTTTCGCTTGAGGCCTTTACCCAGATTTTGAGTCTGCAATCAGCAGATCTTGTGTAAACCAAAACCATCTAGCGAAACCACAATCCCATTGATGGAATCATCATGTTCTTTGAAATATTCAATGCATCTCAAATCCGAAGGTCTCGAGATCTTGACTGTTCTGTCCTAAGAAGACAAGCACAAAAACCCATTTCTATCAACTGACAGAGCCGATATCGTATCCAAATGTTCGATCCAGAGTATCTTCTTCTGCCTGCACTCCTGAAAATCCTTCTTAGGTGGTATGGCATTCATCATATAATCCTTTAGGGTTGGCATGTTAACCACCAGCTTATGTTCAGAGGTCTCTATATTCTCAGTGTTGTGTGCTCTGAAAGATGCAACGCATCTCAAATCCGAAGGTCTCCAAATCTTGACCATCCTGTCCCAAGAAGACAAAACAAAAACCCATTCTACCAACCAACAGAGATGATATCGTATCCAGATGTTCGATCCAGAGTACCTTATTTTTCTTGTGCTCCTGAACATACTTCTTAGGTGGTATGGCATCACATAATCCTTCAGGGTTGGCATGGCAACCACGAGCTTATGTTTAGAGGGCTCTATATTCTCAGCGTTGTGTGATCTGAAAGATTCAACGCATCTCAAATTTGAAGGTCTCTAGATCTTGACTATCCTCAAATGTTCGATCCAGAGTACCTTCTTTTACCTGCGCTCATGAAAATACTTCTTAGGTGGTATGGAATTCATCACATAATCCTTTAGGGTTGGCATGGTGACCACTAGCTTATGTTCAGAGGGCTATATATTCTCATCATTCTATACTTTTAAAGATTCAACACATCTCAAATCCGAAGGTATCCAGATCTTGACCATCCTATCCGAAGAATCCAAGTACAAAAACCCATTTCTATCAATCGACAGAGCCAATATCGGATCCAAATGTTCAATCCAGTGTACCTTATTGTGCCTGTTCTCCTAAAAATACTTCTTAGGTGGTATGGCATTCATCACATATTCCTTCAGGGTTGGCATGGTGACCACCAGCTTATGTTCAGAGGGCTATATATCCTCAGCGTCGTGTGATCTAAAAGATTCAATACATCTCAAATCCAAATGTCTCTAGATCTTGATCATCCTGTCCCAAGAAGCTGAGTACAAAAACCCATTTCTACCAACCGACTAAGTCGATATCATATCCAGATGTTCGATCCACAGTAACTTCTTGTGCCTGCGCTCCTGAAAATACTTCTTTGGTGGTATGGCATTCATCACGTAATCCTTCAGGGTTGGCATGGTGACTACCACCTTACCTTCAGAGCACTCTATATTCTCAGCATCGTGTGCTCTGAAAGATTCAATGCATCTCAAATCCGAAGGTCTTGACATATCTTGACCGTCCTGTCCCAAGAAGCGGAGTACAAAAACCCATTTCTATCAACAGAAAAAACCGATATTATATCCATATGTTCTATCGAGAGTACCTTCTTGTGCATGCGCTCCTGAAAATACTTCTTAGGTGGTATGGAATTCATCACATAATCCTTCAGGGTTGCCATGGTGACCACCAGCTTATGTTTCGAGGGCTCTATATTATGAGAGAGTTTCCAAAGTCTGATTTGATGATCTTGATGTGCGTCATATATCCTGTTGCTAGAAACCAAAATACACTTGACAACTCCATCCCCGAGACCGAACTTACAATCCTCATTGAGCTCAAAATGTCTCCATACCTGTATGTCATTGCTGGAGGATCCGCTGTAGAAGAAGTTTCCCGCTATTGTTATAGAAAAAACACACCCTCCATGACCTCTCAATGTAGCCATTCTAGAGCTGGACCTTGCCATTAGTTCCAAAAAAACAAATCTCTAAAACCCTCGTGATTTCGATCCAAACCCTAGGTAAAACGGATTATTCTCTCAAACACTTCACATCCTCCGTATTGTTTTCCTAGATCACGGTTTATGTTACGGACGGTCGTGGTTTATGCTGCGAGAGGTCGGACCGAAATGAGTGCATGCACGGAAGCAACATCACCTGACAGGAAGCTGGCAGGAACAACAATAGCCATGATTCCATATGTCAGTATGTTATTTGATGGAAGGGTGAAAATGAAGAGTTGGGGTTCATTGGGCTAAACAGTGTTTGCCCAGTCCAATCCAACAAAGAAAACACCTTCGATGCAATTAACCTAACATTTGAAGATGTTTTTGAGTATTACATATTGAGAAATTCAAAAAGCGCAACTCCATGTTTTTGGATATTATGTATTGAGATATTCAAAAGGCGTGACTCGATTATAAAGTAGTTAATTTTATATGATTATATGTAACTAGTCGGATCTAAAACTAATTTTAAAGTTGATAATAAATATGTTTCGTAACTTGATGTTTATTATTTCCATAAATAAATAATAAAAATGAAACCATGGAGAAAACTCTATATTTTAGTGTCAAAGCAGGAAAATGCGGAAGGGATCCTACGATGGACCCCTCCAGAAACATAAATTAACGCTGACAGATATGGGGTGGCTAATACTTTTGCACGACTATCGATGAGAGAGTCGTGAGAGATTCATCATCACTGTAGAAAAAAACACACCTGTTAACCAAAAAGTGGTTCAAACTTGTTGGTTCATTGCTTTGTAATAAGTAAATTTCAACGGCATTGGTAGTTTGCAATTTGGTAAATATTTATTGGGATTTCAAATTTAAGGTAATTAGTTTATATAATTTAAATATTATATAGTTATTAGAGTATTAAATTGATTTATATATTTTAAAATTAGTTTATTTGTTATAGGTTTTTTTTTTAATTTGTTTAAAATTTAGTAGGGATTTATGGGATCATAAGTTTGAGATCTAAATTCGTTACAATCCAAGATACTTGGTTTTTTTAGTTGCATAATTCATATATGAAGTCAAAAACTTATCTTGATAACTAAAACTAAAATTTGGTCCAAAAAACTTACTCAATTTCAACCAAAAACTCTAAAACATATATTTAGAAAACACCTATTTTAAATAATTAAAAATCATAATTTTTTCATAAATCATTTCACCAAACATCAATTATATATATATAGTTAAATTGTATCAATTAATTCTATTGAAAAAATATTATATACCATATGCAATCACCTGGTAGAAATAATTTGATTAATGCTTACTAGGTTAGTTATAATGCAATTAAGGTTGCAAATTGAGTACTTTTGGTGCATTGCTCTTAAGGTGTGTGTTTGATCAGACTAGGATGATTCTTGTGAAAGTATTAGTCAAGAAAATAAGACTAGAATGTTATGAAACCAGCTCCAAAAATAGAAGAGAAGAGAGATCAATGCCTTATAAATCAGCCACTTCGAGGGGGAAACCGCCAATACATTACATAAATGAACAATTCTTGGATGATAAAAATGACCAAAACCTCCTTTTATATATAGGAGTCCATGGGCCCACAATATAATCCTAGCTGACCTAACAATAATAATGTAAGGGCACAATAATCACAATATTGGGGTTGCAAGGGTACAACAATAACAATAAGGGGGCTACACTAATAACAGTAAGGGACTAAACTAGTAATATAGGGACCTAACATGCCCCTCTCATTCAAAAAAGTGTTGTCCTCAATCCTTGAGTAGCTCTAGGTGCTTCTTTATAAAATTCTCATCCTCCCATGTAGAATCTTCAGTGGGTAAGTTCTTCCACTTGATGAGATACTCTGAAATTGATCGATTTCGTAGCTGTTGAGTTCTTGTTTCCATGACTGCTTCAGGTTCCAATATGATTTTCCTTCCTCATCAAGTTCTAGCAATATTTTTTGAACTGGAAGATTTTCACCTATAACCTTCTTTAAGCATGAAACATGGAAAAATGGATGCACTTGGGAAGAAGCAGGAAGCTCCAATTTGTATGCCATAGTACCAATCTTTTGCAACAACTTGTAAGGACCATAGTACTTTGGCGATAATTTATCATCCTTCTTAGCTTGATTGAGGGACATTTTTTTGTATGGTTGTAGCCGTAAAAATACCCAGTCTCCTACATCAAAACTTCTCTCAATGCGATGTTGATCTGCCTGTTGTTTCATTCGATTTTGTGCCAAATTTAGGTTATCCTTTAAGAGTTGGAGAACTTCTTGTTGATGCTTGATGTGATCTTCCACTGCTTGAACCTTAGAATTTTCTCTTAAAGATGATGTGATGGGCAGTGGATGATACCCCTAAAGTGCCATAAATGGGGTCATTTTTGTTGCAATATGGAAGGAAGTGTTACACCACCATTCAACGAGAGGTAACCACTTGACCCATTATGTTTGTTTATCAGATACAAAACAACAAAGATATCCTTCCAAACATTTATTCACTCTCTCAGTTTGACCATCGGATTGAGGATGATAAGACAAGCTATGAGCTAATTGATTACCCAAAGAAGAAAATAACTCCGTCCAAAAATTTCCAGTAAAAATGGGATCTTTGTCGCTCACAATAACCTTTGGGTTTCCATGTAGCTTTTGAATTGTGTCCATAAATGTAGTAGAAACTGTACTTGATTTAAATGTATGAGATAATGCACAAAAGTGTGCATACTTGGTAAGTCTATCAACTACCACCATGATGACACTCTTTTCTTCGGACTTAGGTAAACCTGTGATAAAATACATTGAAATCTCCTTCCAATGTTGACTTGCAATGGATAAAAGTTGTAGAAGACCCTGGTTCTTAATTGTCTCAAATTTATTTTGCTGGCAAACCAAAAATTCCACCACAAAATTTTGAATATCAGACTTAAGTCCATCCCAAAAAAATTATTTCTTCACCCTGTGGTAAGTTTTTAAAAATCCCAAGTGTCCTCCTAAAAGGAGAAGTGTGCAATTCCAAAAGAATATTTTGTTTTAGTTGGGAATTCTTACAAAGATATAAGCGATCTTTGTACCATAAGGAATCATGTTTCCAACTAAATGTATCATATGTACTAGGATCTTGCTGCAACTTTTGAATGAGTATCCACACTTCTTCGTCCTTCTTCCATTCATCCCTTGCTTTGGTTATCCAATCTGGTTGGATAATAGAAATGGCACAAAGCAATGCTTCCACCTCTTCATTCATTCTTGAGAGTGCATCTGCAACAAAATTTAGCTTCCTTTTTTTGTAGATTATTTCAAAGTCATAACCCAACATCTTTGTGACCCATTTTTGCTGCTCTTCTGAAGATAGTCTTTGTTCCAAAAAAAATTTAAGACTATCATGATCAGTTTTTACCTTGAAGTGTCTTCTCATTAGGTAAGGTTGCCATTTATTTAGTGCATGTAGTATTGGTAACATTTCCTTCTCATAAATAGCTTTTTGTAAATACTTTCCTTTGATTGGACGACTTTGATAAAGCAATGGGTCTTCCTTCTTGCATTAAAAAAACACCAATTCTATTTCCTGAGGCATCACATTCCATAATAAAGGTTTTTGTGAAGTTTGGCATAGCTAAGACCGGTGCTAGACACATTTCCTCTTTAAGATGTTCAAAGGCCTTAGTTGCTTTAGGAGTCCATGAAAATGCATTATTCTTCAATAATGTTGTTAGAGGTGCTGTTATTCTCCCATAATTCTTAACAAACTTGCGATAATACCCTATTAACTTGAGAAATCATCGCAACTACTTTATGGTTGTGGGGACCTTCCATTCATTAATGGATTTAATTTTTTTAGGGTCTACCTTAACACCCTCGTAAGATACAATATGACCCAGATATTCCACCTCTTGTACTCCAAAGAAACATTTGGATGTTTTTTTCATATAATTGTTTCTCTTGCAATAGTTTGAGCACCCTATCAACATGTTGAACATGATCCTTCCAAGACATGTTGTAGATTAGTATATCATCAAAAAATACTAGCAAAAATTTTATAAGGGTTTGAAAATGGAACTCATCAACCCTTGAAATGTAGAAGGTGCATTGGTAAAACCAAAAGGCATGACCAAAAATTCCTAATGACCCTCATGAGTTTGAAATGTTGTTTTCAAAATATCTTAAGTCTTCATTGTAATTTGATGATATCTTGAATGAAGATCCAACTTGGTAAAATAAATTTCTCCATGTAATTCATCCAATAATTCATCAATCACAGGAATGGGAAATTTATTTTTCATGGTGATCCAGGGTAAAATCTTGATACCCTTAGCCAAGACCTTTTACTTCGGCTGATAATTAGAATTGCATTTAATTAAGACATTAATGAACTGAAATGAACAATTTTAGCTGTACATAGAGGAACATAAATGAACAAGGCCAGCAAACATAATAACACGTAGTTTGATGATGGATTTCGTCTAAGAGGGACTACATCTTCGGGCCTCAGTGTCAAAATGGTGTAGGCCACTGCATTATGTGCTATAAGAAGAAGATGTACATGGATTTGTTTCCCTATGACATACAAGGAAAAATTTCCTTCACGCGGGAGTGGCTTGACTTCTTTAAGAGATGTTCCACTGCGGAACTCTCATCCATAAAGAAAGACTCCTATCAGTATGACCATAGCTGACATGTAATAAATAAGAGTATCTCGCCAATCCTGGAAAACAAGGGATCTCAATAATACACATATGAAAACAAGAATCCGCCAATGTGGCATAAAAGGAATCTCATACATGACACATATCCATAGCTGGAAATACATCAATAATAACACAAGGCAAGATCCCATGACTCATGTATCAATCGGGGTCTGCAAGACATAATGCATCTCAAAGAGAAATAAATGAAGAATTACATGGAATCCACATCATATACCTCTTGCTGAAATTTTTTGAAAGCTAAGCTGCTCTGCGGCTGAATCTGACTACACCATCAATCTTGTGGCATCTAAAAAGGTGAAAATGACTGCTCACTTGTGGAGATCTAGCACCTACATAACCCACTTCCAAAAGTGGCTAAAAAATCGAAAACTCAGATGAAGAAACTGAGCATGCTATCAGCCTCGTGGCATCAAGTAGTGCAGAAATGACATTTAATTTGTCCCATTTAGACAAAGTCAAAATTTCGCCCTCCTGAAAGTTGGGCTCAATCAAGGTTTCGCCTGCCTCTTTCTAGGCTCATGGTTCCACATGACATGCAATAAAAAATCATAAAATCTCGAAATCCATCATCACACTCCGTTGCTCCATGGCCCTTGGTGCACTGTGAAAATTCTGGGTTTAAATATTAAAAAGCGGGCAGAGATTTCAATATGAGCCATTGGCTCAAATGGAAAAAACACAAAATTTGTTGAGGGGAGGTTGGGGGGTCAAATCCTACCTCCCCACGGAATCTGCATGCATTGTTTTCTTTTAACATTAAAAATAAATGTTTTGGGGGGGCCAAGTCCGCATTGGGCTACCCGCCCCCAACTCCCCATGGTTGTTGCGTTGTATATAACATATAATATGGTTGTAATCTGTTTTAACAATGGTGAGGCTACTGCGTGGGCAGGGCGACAACTCGCTGGTCATGGGTTCAACTCCCACTAACCTCGGTCTTGGCCAATGGAGCGGCGTATGGTTATGCCATATGCGATGGGGGTGGCGGGGGTCACGGCCCCCACCCCTTTTTTTAATATTTTTTTGATATTTAAAACAAATCCCCTTTGAAAATTCGTTAATTTGACCGAAGGAGTCAAATTAATGACCCCACAATTTTTCCCAGAATCTGGCCGGAGATGGCCGAAATCCGGCTACCAGAAAAGTGTGAAATTATGCCTTCCTTAAGCCTGCCCAGTCACCAAGTCAACCTGAAACTTTGACCAACTCTAACTTTCACATACGAGCTCGGTTTGATGAACTGTTCACACCGCAACGATCAGGATGACGAGATCTACACTTTGGTCCTGGTTTGAGGGAAATCCAAACACTTTGATTTTTGAGCCCTCTGTACTGAGCCACTTGTACTTGTACCTATTTAATCTCCCTGGATCAATCCTCCCCACTGAGGAGCTTTTGGTCCTCCAAAAGCATCAAGCTTTACCTATCATCAACTGTATGCAAACATCGTTGAAAGGCACATCCCCACATGACTCGTTCACCTGGCATACGTCAGAATCAAGATGCAAAGCCATCATGTACAATTACTGCAATGCGATGTCTGAAAAGGAACATCCCTTGAAGACTCCTTCACCTCTCGTACTTCGGAATCAAGATGCAAAGCCATCATCTACAATTGTTGCACTGGGATGTGTGAAATGGCACATCCCTTGAAGACTCCTTCACCTCTCGTACTTTAGAATCAAGATGCAAAACCAACACCTACAACTACAGAAATTAAAATGTCTGAAAAGGCACATCCCTTGAAGACTCCTTCCCCTCTCATACTTCAGAATCAAGATGCAAAGCCAACACCTACAACTGCGGAAATAAAAATGTCTGAAAAGTAAAATCCCTTGAAGACTCCTTCACCTCACATATTTCGGAAGCAAGATGCAAAGCCAACACCTGCAACTGTTGTGGAATGAATGTGTTAAAGGCACATCTCTATCGTATTTCGAAATCAAGATGCAAAGCCAACACCTACAACTGCGAAAATGCAAATGTCTGAAAAGGCACATCCCTTGAAGACTCCTTCACCTCACATACTTCAAAATCAAGTTGCAAATCTAACACCTGCAACTTGTTGCAACACAAGTCTGAGAAGACACATCCCTCGAAGACTCCTTCACTTCTGTCCTTCGGAATCAGAATGCCAACACCTGCCTAAAGCTGCAAGGAACATTACATTCTCAATGTGACCAACAATGACCCAAATATTTCCATGCTTGCCACGAGTTTATAACATGTACTCAATGCTCAAGCTTACAACAAAAGGGAAATCATACCTCAACAAAATTACAAGACCAGACCTCATCGTCGCATTTCGAAGTGATGGAAAAAATCCTCATCACTTTTACATGAAAGAAATGCATCAGACGACTCATAGCACATGACCAAAACATAATCGTCACATATCGAAGTGATGGCAACACATCATCACTTTTACATGAAAGAGGTCCAACACACGACTTATAAAACAAGCCCAAAAAAATATCATGGTTGCTTAAACGAGTGATGGAAACACATCATCCCTTTCATAATAAAAAATGCGACAAATGATTTACAAACATGGCCATGACAAGCTTAACATCTCTAGAAAAAAAAACAATCTAGAAGAACCACTTCTCACTTATTAAAGTGAGTGGATCATTTCCCTGTGGCGAACTTGCTTGTCGATTAGCTCTTTTGACTTGTGTATGCACAGGCGCTTTGTCTTTAAGGCATCGCTCTGGATGAAGTTTCCAACATGTGGCTCTTTGGTGGCCACTTTGGTCGCAATGGGTGCAAAAGTTCTTTTTCCTCCAAACTTGCTTAACCGATTTCTTTTCCTGTTGGGGAGAAGGCTTTTCATGCCTCTTCCTCCTTTGTGCCGCCATCCTCTTCCAGCACTCAGAAATCATATGGTTATTTAAAGCACAAAAATAACAAGTTGTACAATGCCATATTTTACGATCATGGTTATCAACATTCTTATAATTAAAATGCACTTTGGAATAATGAGACTTAGTATACGTTCTGGGGTGGTCTCTGGTGCGATCATGATGATGGGAGCTCGCCTCAGTTCCTTCACTGCAACGTGCACTGCCATGGAACGATGGTGAAGTGTCCCCATCATTCCTCTTCCTTGGAGAGTTCATCATTATCTATTTGCCTTTGATGTCCTTTGAACATCCTTTGTCAGTGTACCCCAAACCTGCATAACAAGGTCGTTGCACAACCTCTAATGGTTCGGTTATGCCTTGGCCACAAATGCCAAGTCCTCCTCCTCTGTACCCCATTTTGGTGAGGAGACTCATGACGGTACCTCTGGTGGGTATCTCTACACTTCCAACTGAAATTATATCATGTGAAGAAACTGAAGAAAAATCAACACTGTTTACCTTAGGTGTTTGTTGCGAAACAGATGAAGAAAGCTGTTGTAAGCCCTCGTTGCGCTTCACTTCCATCAATGCCTCTAACACGGCTTGTAGCTAAAGCTGCGACTGCTGTGTCTCCTCCTTCTCTTTCTATAGGAATTCTTTTAAGGCATCATGATCTCTCTGAAGAGTTTTGTTGTTGCATTTCAAATCTTCCCACGCTTCTGTTATGGCCTGAAACTGATGCTGCAACTGTTGTTTGTCCTCCTTCTCTTTGTGTAGGAGGGTCTTCAATTATTTGTTCTCTGTTGCTTGTTTTTCATAAGCATTGTACAATATGTCCGCTTTCTCAGACACCCTGAGCATGGTTTCATACATGTCCTTGACATTCTCCATGGCTCAACTCAGCAAACGTTCAATTTTCACACTTGCAATCCAATCGGCAAGAATACTTGCTCCAATACCAGTTGATCCAGGGTAAAATCTTGATACCCTTAGCCAAGACCTTTTACTTCAGCTAATAATTAGAATTGCATTTAATTAAGACGTTAATGAACTGAAATGAACAATTGTAGCTGTAAATAAGAGGAACATAAATGAACAAGATCCAACAAACATAAGAACACGTCGTTTGATGATGGAGTTCGTCTAGGACGGACTACATCTCCGGGCCTCGGTGTCAAGATGGTGTAGGCCGCTGCATTATGTGTTGTAAGAAGAAGATGTACATGGATGTGTTTCCCTATGACATAAAAGGAAAAATTGCCTTCACACAGGAGTGGCTTGACTTCTTTAAGAGATATTCCTCTGCATAACTCTCTTCCATAAAGAAAGAATCCTATCATTATGACCATAGCTGACATGTAATAAATAAGAGTATCCCGCCAATCCTGGCAAACAAGGGATCTCAATAATACACATATTAAAATGAGCATCCTACCAATATGGCATAAAAGGGATCTCATACATGACACAAGTCCATAGCTGAAAATACATCAATAACAACACAAGGCAAGATCCCACGACTCATGTATCAACCGGGATCTCCAAGACATAATGCATCTCAAAGAGAAATAAATGAAGAAGTACATGGTATCCACATCATATACCTCATGCTAAAATTTGCTGAAGGCTGAGCTTCTCTGCGGCTGAATCTGAAAACACCATCAATCTTGTGGCGTCGAAAAAGGTGAAAACGACTGCTCACTTGTGGAGATCTGACACCTACATAACCCACTTCCAAAAGTGGCTGAAAAATCGAAAACTCAGATGAAGAAATTGAGCATGCCATCAGCCTCATGGCGTCGAGTAGTGCAGAAATGACATATAATTTGTCCCATTTGGACAAAGTCAAAATTTTGCCCTCCTGAAAGTCAGGCTCAATCAAGGTTCCACCAACCTCTTTCTAGGCTCATGGTTCCACATGACCTGCAATAAAAAACCATAAAATATCGAAATTCGTGCATGCACTCCACTGCTCCATGGCCCTTGGCGCACTATGCAAATTATGGATTTAAATATTAAAAAGCAGGCAGAGATTTCAATATGAGCCATTGGCTCAAATGGAAAAAACAAAAAATTTGTTGAGGGGAGGTCGGGGGGTCAAATCCCGCCTCTCCAAAGAATCTGCATGCACCATTTTCTTTTAACATTAAAAATAAATGTTTTGGGGGGGACGATCCCGCATTGGGCGGCCCGCCCCCAACTCCCCATGGTTGTTGTGTTGTATATAATATATAATATGGTTGTAATTTTTTTTAACAATGGTGAGGCTACCGCATGGACATGGTCGACAACTCACTGGTCGTGGGTTCAACTCCCACTAACCTCGGTCTTGGCCAACAGAGTGGCATATGGTTATACCATATGCGATGGGGGTGGCGGGGGTCATGGCCCCCACCCCTTTTTTTAATTTTTTTTGATATTTAAAACAACTTATGCCCCTTTGAAAATTCGATAAGTTGACCGAAGTAGTCAAATTAGCGACCCCACAATTTTTCCCGGAATCTGGCCAGAGCTGGCCAGAATCCAAAAGCCGGAAAAGTGCGAAATTGTGCCTTCCTTAAGCCTGCACTGTCACCAATTCAACCTGAAACTTTGACCATCTCTAACTTTCGCATACTAGCTTGGTTTGACAAACCGTTCACACCACTACGATTAGGACAACGAGATCTACGCTCTGGTCCTGGTTTGAGAGAAATCCGAACAATTTTATTTTGAGCACTCTGTACTAAGCCACTTGTACTTGTACCTATTTAATCCACCTGGATCAAATGGTGAGCATATTGAGCTCCCTATAATCTGGACACATGCTCCATGATCCATCCTTCTTGAGCACCAATACTACTGGAGCATAGAAAGAACTTTGACTAGGTTGAATTATACCAACCTCAAACATTTCTGCAATCATACATTCAATTTTTCTCTTTTGGACATAAGGATATCTATAAGGCCTGATGTTTGGAGGAACACTTCCTCGAATCAAATAAATAGCATGATCATGATCACGAATAGGTGGGAGTTCTTTGGCAGTTTCAAACACCTTGGAATGATTGTCCAAGACTTTTCGGAGATCTGCAAAAATAGATGATTTTGATGTTGGAATTTCTAGTGAGCATAATTGTGCAATTACGCCTCATTGTTCTTTCTTCAAAAGCTTTGTCATGACATTAGAGCTTATTATCTTTCCCGGCTTCCCTGCGATACCCCGTAATTCGACTTTCTTTCCTTCTGAAAAAAAAATCAATAAAAGTTCTTGAAAATTAAAAGCTACCATCTCCAAAGATTGTAACCATTGTACTCATAGTACAACATCAGCACCTCCCATAGGAATGGAAAGCATTGTACTATTCAATACATATTTCCCCATGGTTAGCTTGATATTATCGAATTTTCCAGAGAAATTTATAGTTCCTCCATTTGCAACCATCACTTGACATTCTGGTGTTGGGTATAGGAAACAATTCAATTCCTTGGCTACATTACAATGAATAAAATTATGGGTACTATCCAAATCAATCAACACTATTACCTTTTTCTTCTTTATATGTCCTTCTATCTTGAGAGTTTGAGGAGTGGTAATTCCTGCCAATGCATTACACGATATGGTCGGAGTCATTTCTTCCTCTTCTAGGGTTTGTTCCTGGTGTATATCCTCTTCTTTTGAAGATTCTTGTTCATTTTCTTCTTCCTCTTCATAATCTATGTAAAATAATTTCTTCTCAGCACACTTTTGACCTTTAGTGTATTTGCTATCACAACTGTAGCAAAGCCATTTTGCTCTTTTCTTCCAATTGTTATGGTGTCAACCTTGTAGGTTGTGGAAGTCTAGGAGTAGCAACACTTCCATTATTATATATGTGAGTGGTAGGATTCCTTGTCGCCATAATTTTACATTCAATTTTTCTTGCCAACCTGAATGTCTTTTCCAATGAATCAGGTTCCCAAATGCGAACTTCATGTTGGATGTTATCCTTTAAAGTCCCTATGAAAAAATCAATCCTGTGTTCCTCTGGAATATCAGTTACTCTTATATTCAATTTTTGGAATTCCTTAATGTGCTCCACCGCTAAACCCTTTTGTTTAAGATTTATCAATTAGCTAAATAAGGTGTTGCTTTTTGTATCCTCATAATGTGCTATCACTTCCTCTATAAAAATTGACCAAGTGACAATTTTTTTACGAGAGAAAAGCCATCGATACCATACAAATGTATTTTTTTCTAAATGTAAAGTTGCAATGCGTACCTTTTGTGTGTTTTGCACATTATTGAGATCAAAATATTGCTCCATCTATAGTATCCGTGTTACGGGATCCTTGCCATCAAACTTCCTCATATCCATCTTTGGAATATGGTAGTTCTTCCATCCAACATTAGAGTTTATAAAATCACGATTAACATTTATGTTTTTCTCATCGTGAGTTTCCTCTACTATATTTTCGCCATTTGGAAACATTTCTTGTATCAACTTTACCAAATCTTCGATGTCTACTTTTAGATCATTCTTCATGTTTTCCATTGTGTCTGTCATTTTTTCATTGATCTTAGCTTCCATGTCATCCATCTTAGCTTCCATGCCCACTTCCATGCCATCCATTTAGAATCCAAACCATTCATCTTAGCGTCCACACCTTTCTTCAAACCATCCATCTTAGTTTCCACGTCTTTCTTCAAAACTTCCATTTCATTTTTTGTTGCTCTTTGCGATAGCGAAATTTGGTGCATTTGCTCTTGTAATTTTGATATCTCATGTTGTGTTTCTTCATCTTCATGAGTCATAGTAGAGCCTTATAAGGGCTTAATGGGTGTTTAATTCCTTTTAGGGGGCATTTTAGAACCCAATACTCATATATATTCTTCAATATGCCCTTGGAATAAATTCAAACTAATTTTTTTCAAACCAGAATTATGTAATTCGAAAAGCAATACACACCTTTTTCTTGCTTTTGAGGAGCTCGATATTGAATCTGAATTATCTCTACGATTTTGGATCTTCAATATCTGAAATTTGGCCCTGAAGTAGCCCTCTAAATCTTCTTTCAAAAGCCACAGGTTTGACCTGATTTGGATTCTTCAAGACAAGGTTATGCACAATATCCCACAATGACCTAATTATGAACTGGTTCAGTAGAGCGAACTTGTACGACTTTCCACGTGTCATTGTTTCCTCCTTCGGCTCTGAAATTGATATACTGAAAACTACAGTCTGTGTCATTGCGGCTACTTTTTACAAAATCCCAATCTGACACTCAGAGAGAGAGTTATGATATTTTTCCCACGGTCACCTCTTTGAGATGAAATTCGGGAGCCTAAAACAATCTTAACTTCCACAGATCATATCTCCAAAATTATTGCGAACCAAGATCTAAAATATTTACAGGAGGTTCCTCAGGATTTTTGCTTCGCACAGTAAAAATTGCAGCTTCTAAAACTTCGTATACGAAAAGTTATAGCAAAAATTCCACGATGACATTTTTTAGTTGAAATTCGGGAGCCTGAAAACACCCTAACTTCCCCAGATCATATCTCCAAAAATAATGCGAACCAAGATATGAAATTGTTACAGGAGGTTCCTCCGGATTTCTTCTTAGCGCTGTACAAATTTCAACTTCTGAACCTTCGTAGAAAAAATGTTATTGTGAAAATTCCAGGATGACCTGTTTGGAGTAGCGAAACCCTAGAATCCAAAGCTTTGATACCAAATGTTATGAAACCAGCTCCAAAAATAGAAGAGAAGAGAGATCAACACCTTAGAAATCTGCCACTTCGAGGGAGCAACCTCCAATACATTACATAAATGAACAAGTCTTAGATGATACAAATGACCAAAACCTCCTTCTATATATAGGAGTCAATGGGTCCACAATATAATGCTATCCGACCCAACAATAACAATGTAAGGGCACAATAATAACAATATTGGGGTTACAGGGGTACAACAATAAAAATAAGGGGGCTACACTAATAACAATAAGGAACTAAACTAGTAATATAGGGACCTAATACCTATTTTAAATAATAAAAAATCGTAATTTTTTCATAAATCATTTCACCAAACTTCAATTATATATATATATATATATATAATAGTTAAATTGTATCAATTAATTCTATTGAAAAAATATTATACACCATATGCAATCACCTAGTAGAAATAATTTGATTAATGCTTACTCAGCTAAATATAATGCAATTAATGTTGCAGATTGAGTACTTTTGGTGCATTTCTCTTAAGGTGTGTGTTTGATTAGATTAGGATGATTCTTGTGAAAGTATTAGTCAAGAAAATAAGACTAGAAAGTAGAGGCTGTGTAATTAACCAGTGGCCAAATTGACTAATATATTGAGAGTTATCCAATACTTACTTTTTATGTAAAGTTCATAGCTTCACAAATAATGGTCAATGTTACATGTGTATCTTTTTCTAGGGACACACAAAAGCGACTATGTAGCACTAGTTTAAAATAAGAGAGGAATTTACTAAAGTGAAAAAATTGAGTTATTGTCAATGAGATCTTGGTTAAACACTGATGAGGTAGACTATCACTCATCACAGGTTCAATTCCCTTTCGCTATTAAACTATACAATTTGTAAATAATTTTTTCAAATTACTGAATTCATTTATATATTTTATAACAAAAATATAATAATTTCACCCCAAAATTATATAATTATACTTTCGCATAAAATAGTTAAACTGCAGTCATATAATTATACTTTCACATAAAATAATTAAACTGCACTCATAACTTTAGGAAGGTTAACAACCCTTATCATTTTATAGATGGTGTTAAAAATGACACTATCACTCATACCTTTGCTGAGCTGTGTTGTGCTCTTCATCTGAAATATGTGGCTGTATGTTATCTAGTTTCTCAAAACTTAGTTGGGTTAGAACACTGATTTTATGCAATTGATTAATATTATGTGTTTTTGGTTTTTTTATTTTATAAATTTTGATTAAATTTTTTTATTTTTTTAATAAGTAATTTTATATTTATATTATGCATTTAAAAAATGCATATTAAACCTTCAAAATAACAATGTTAGAAAAGGAAAGAGAGTCATGCTTCCACGAATTTCCCGGGCCGCAGGATTTTGCCCTCGGAAATTCCTTGCAATTCCCAAATTTACCATTAAATATCACTTTTGCATTTTGGGTTTCGACTGCTTGTTACACTGAAATATACCTTTTTTTCTCAACGTTTTCATTCGGATTCTTCTGTTTTCCACGTTTTTCGTCCTCAAAATTTCGTTTTCCATGCTTCTAATTACCTGTTATTATGATAAATTTCGAACATATATGATTTGCATTATAATCCTCTTCATTAAGATAAATATTGATTACATAAACAGAAAATGACAATAAGAACAAATTAACACAAGAAAAAAACCTGACGCACGGTCGCCAGTACACTGCAACTATTCACCATAGCAGATAAATTTATTTTGTTACGAAATCATAAAATTATACCACATAAATAGTTGAGCCTTCAGAAAATGACTACTCAACATTCGAAAGAGAGGACTGAGAAAATGATTTAACTTCGGTTTTAAGGCCAGAAAAAATGGTAACGAAATCAGATGAAAACCAATTTTAAATATGCACTTCCAGCACACTAATATGTAAGCAAATGAAATTTTCTCGCATGAACTAGTTGGAAATTTGAAAATTCCAAAACAATAAAAGTCCCTCTCTTTAACACAGAGAAATATTAAAAAATTGCATACACAGTGACAGAATTTCCTTATATAAAAAAAATTCAATTTCAAAAAAAACGTTACAACTTCTTCCTCTCTCAGAGGGATTACAACTGTTGCTGGACTGCTTCTAAGCACAGTTCCAAAACAAAAAAAACTTCTCTGTCTCACACAGAAAATTTAAACTGAACACACTGCTGTGTAATTCAGAGTTTTACTGTCACTGTTTTTACAAAAAAAACAACTCACTGTGTTTTTAATAAATCTTACACTGCTGTGTAAAAATTTAATTCTGCTCTCTCTGTTTTTATAAACGCACTGCTGTGCTTACATTCTGTGTATAAAAAAAAAATTACAATACATCTCTATTCTATATTTATAAGAAAAATATCTAAATTCAATTAATGTCATTCATTGACAAAATTGCCAAAATTATCACCGCTTGGAAAAATTCATAAATGCCATTTAAAATTCTGTCAGCACCGCATAAAAAATTTATGTCGAATTTTAAATTTGGTGGCAGCGGTGAATTTTCCGCGGTGGTGGCGTTTTGGTGGCGCGCTGGCGGCGTATGGTGGAGGCACCACAAGCTGGTGGTTGCGGGGGGTATGGTTCTGCCCGTACATATCAATTGGGTGACCCCCCCACAATAAACCACAGCTGTTCATCTTGGGTCAAAGCCCGATTGGAAAGTCAACTGCGAGGGGTGGCTTCTTGTTAACCGGCGTGATGTTTGACCCCCCGTAAACCGTTTATCTATGCCAACCCGCCGGCGGTTTAACTCCGCGCTGTTCCAACCTGTTCGCCGTGCCGTGTGCTGCCGCCTGCAACTGATCCGCGCAGGTTGAAATTACGTTCCAACACTCCCCCTTAATTTCAACTGCTGGGTTTTCTTGCATACCCAAGCATTTCCTGAAATGTTCAAAGCTTTTCTGCGCAAGTGGCTTTGTGAGGATATCAGCAAATTGATCCTCCGTTCTGCAATGTTGCAAAACTATCTCACCATTGTTAACCAATTCACGTATGAAGTGAAACTTGGTGTCAATGTGTTTAGTCCTCTTATGAAAAACATAATTTTTAGACAATGCAATAGCTGAGCTATTGTCACAAAATATCACTGTCCCTTTTACCTGTTCTTGACATAAGCTTCTCAACATTTTTCGCATCCAAACTGCTTGACACGCTGCTGCTGTAGCTGCCACATATTCTGCTTCTGCTGTAGACAACGCTACAACGGGCTGTTTCTTAGAAGCCCATGAAATGGCTCCTGAACCCATATGAAAAACATAACCGGAAGTGCTCTTCCGATCATCTACACTTCTAGCCCAATCACTGTCAGTGTATCCAACTAAATCTGAACATTCTGAAGTAGTATAAAAAATACCAAACTTTTTTGTACCTTTAACATACCTCAAAATTCTTTTTGCTGCTTGCCAATGTGCCTCCTTTGGCTTTTCCATGAACCTGGAAATCAAACTAACAGCATGCATTATGTCCGGCCTAGTTGCAGTCAAATACATGAGGCTGCCAACTATGCTCTTGTACAAACTAGGATCAAAATCCTTGCCGCTGTCCTCTCTGCTGAGCTTTAATCCCATCACTGTGGGAGTGATTGCTGCTTTGCATTCCTGCATGTTAAATCTTTCAAGTACCTCATTAACATACTTTGCCTGTGAGATAAAAATCCCATTTTTATCTTGCTCTACTTCTATTCCCAAGAAGTATTTCAACAAACCCATATCAGTCATTTCAAATTCTTCCTTCATGACTGTTTTAAAATGTTCAATAAGGCAATCATCATTACCTGTAAAAATAACATCATCAACATACAAGACTACAATCAAGATTTTACCATCTTGTTCTTTGATGTAGAGGGTGGGTTCTCCCTCACACTTTTCAAAACCATTTTCTAGTAGATATGAATCTATCCTACTGTACCACGCTCTTGGCACTTGCTTCAGCCCATAAAGAGCATTCTTCAACTTGCACACTTTGTGCTCTTGGCCTTTCTTCTCATAGTCGAGAGGTTGATCAATGTAAACCTCTTCCATTAACACTCCATTTAGGAATGATGACTTCACGTCTATTTGGTAAACTTTCCACTTGCTTTGTGCTACTATGGATAACACTGCTCTCACGGTTTCCATTCTGGCAACCGGTGCGAAAGTTTCCTCATAATCTATCCCATGCTTTTGCTTATACCCTTTGACAACAAGTCTTGCCTTGTGTCTCTCTATTTTTCCTTCAGCATTAATTTTGGTCTTGTAGACCCATTTAACTCCAATGACATCTTTACCTTTTGGGAGTTCAACCAAATCCCAAGTTTTGTTTCTTTCTATGGCATTTATTTCCTCATCCATAGCTTCTATCCATTTCTCATCCTTGATGGCTTCTTCGAAATGAACAGGATCATCAACATGACAATATAAAGTAAACAAAGAATTGATACCTTCATTAGCTAAATCTTGTTCATAAATTTCTTTCAAACTTCTGAATTTCTTACCTCTTTCAGTAGGTGTACAAATGCTTGAAGAAGCACTTGAATTTCCTCCTTGTGGTGTGCTTGGAGAAGCACTGTCATTTCTCCTCAAGGGTGTGCTTTGCTGCTCTCTTGTTGGTGTTGCTGTTTGGGGATTTATTTCAGCCAACTCATCTTCATTTTCATCATGAGATAAACAGTGTTTAACATTCACTGTTTTCTCTATGCTTCCATCCCAAGCTTCCTCTTCAATGAACTGAACATCTCTGCTCACAAGAAACTTCTTGCTGGATGGGTTATATAACCTGTATGCCTTGGATTCCTCACTGTATCCAATGAAAATACATTTCTCCCCCTTGTTGTCCAACTTCTTTCTTAGCTGATCCGGAATGTGTGCATAAGCCACACGTTCAAAAACCTTCATGTGTGTGACACTTTGCCTTGTGCCACTCCATGCCTCTTCTGGCACTTTATTCATAACTGCTTTCGTAGGGCACCTATTCAAGATATACGCTGCACAATGTACAGCTTCAGCCCAATAATCATTAGGCAAATGCTTTGCCTTTAACATACTCCTCGCCATGTCCATTATGGTTCGGTTCTTCCTTTCGGCTACTCCATTTTGCTGCGGAGTATATCTAGTTGTAAATTGCTTTTGAATACCATTTTATCTACAAAAACGTAGAAAATATTTAGATATATACTCCCCTCCTCTATCAGTCCTTAAGACTTTGATATGCAGCCCACTCTGGTTCTCAACAAGTGCTTTGAAATTGAAATTTTTTTCAAACACTTCACTTTTGTTTTTCAGAAAGTAAACCCAAGTTTTTCTTGTAAAATCATCTATAAATGTTAAGATATAGTGGCTGCTAGCAAGTGATGGAGTTTGCATCGGTCCACATACATCTGAGTGGACAATCTCTAAGGGTGCTTTTGCCCTTATGCTCTTCTCGGAAGGAAAACTTTCTCTGTGTTGTTTCCCAAGAATACAACCTTCACAAAGGCTGTCCGGTTTCTCTACCAATGGTAAACCACTTACCATTCCTTTTCTGTTCAACAAATTAAGACCTCCAAAGTTGAGATGTCCAAATCTCAAGTGCCATAACCAATTATCATCCTTTGGTTCGTTTTGGTAAGTCTCTTGTGCAACTGCTGCTTTCTCTTCACCATTCTTCAAATCTGCTCTCATTCTAAGAGGGAACATCCTGTTCCTTGTCATCTTCACTTCAACAATACACTGTTTGCTGGGTGGTTTATCCATGATGGTACAAACATCATTATCAAAGAAAACATTATATCCCTTATGGACAAGCTGTCCAATACTTAAGAGATTACACTTCATTCCTGGAACATAATAAACATCTGCTATGGATTTCTTTTCACCTAATCTTGTTAAAAAATTCACATCTCCTTTTCCCATAACAGAAACTTTGCTATCAGTTCCTAGTGTGACTTGTGACTGCACACTTTCATCTAACATAGAAAACATTGCTAAGTTTCCTGTCATATGGTTGCTACAACCGGAGTCTAGAAACCATAAGTCTTCACTTTTTTCTTCAGCCATATTACAAGCTAAAAACAAATTGTTTTGGCTGCTATTTTCTCTTGTGAAATTTGCACTAGTTCCACTTCTCATATCTTGTTTCTTCTTTCTACATTCATTAGCATAATGACCATATTTCTTACAATTGTAACATTGAACATTTGATTTATCATACCTTTGTCCTTGATCATTCTGCTGTCCACTTTGCTGGCTGCCTTGGCCTTGATGCTGATTTGAATTGCTGCCCCTTCCTTGAGCATTTGCTGGACTGTTCCTTCCACCTCTGTTTTGGCTTCTGCCTCTTCCTCTTCCTTTGCCTTGCCCTCTTCCTCTTCCGAAAGACATCTGGATCTTAAAAGCATGTTCAAGAGATGAGTTTTCACTCCTACTCAATCTCTGTTCATGGGTCATCAGTGATGCATGTAGCTCATCAACTGAAAAATTTGTGAGATCCTTAGTCTCCTCTATGGTGGTGACAATCACATCAAATCTTGAGGGTAAACTTCTCAAGAGTTTTTCAATAATCCTCTTGTCTTCAAGAGTTTCTCCATGTGATCTTATCTGTGTGACCATTCCAATCACATGAGTGAAGAATGAGTCAATAGTGTCTGACTCTTTCATACAGAGAGTCTCAAAGTCTCTCCTCAACAACTGAAGTTTTGCTGTCTTCACTTTCTCCATACCCTGATAAGCTGTCTTGAGAGTTTCCCATGCTTCACTGGATTTCTTAGCTGCTGCTATCCTTGGAAACACACTCTCATGCACTGCTTGATACAAGAAGAAAAGAGCCTTGGCATCTTTCTTCCTATTGTTCTTCAGTGACTCCCTTTTTGCCTGAGTTAAAAGAAGAAACTCTACTTCATTTGCTGGCTCTTCAAAGTCATCCTCAACTAATTCCCATAACTCTTGTGAGGTAAATAAAGATTTCATAGTTATTGACCAGCAGTCATAATTTTTCCCATTAAATTGTGGGAGATGGATATTTCCCAAACTCATACCTGTGCTGGAGCCAGCCATTCTGCACTCTTAACTATGATCCAAAACACTTGACTGTGTGTTTTAATTTAACTAACTGTACTGCAACAGTAACACAAAAACTATGTAGAGAATTACCTTTGAATTCTTCTTGACTGAACCTTCACTCTGCTGGAGAGGCTTCTGCAATAACGAATTTCTTTTCTTCAGCTTATTTGACCTTCAAATAGCCTGGACTAGCTCTGATACCATGTTGGAAATTTGAAAATTCCAAAACAATAAAAGTCCCTATCTTTAACACAGAGAAATATTTAAAATTTGCATACACAGTGACATAATTTCCTTATATATAAAAAATTCAATTTCAAAAAAAACGTTACAACTTCTTCCTCTCTCAGAGGGATTACAACTGTTGTTGGACTGCTTCTAAGCACAGTTCCAAAACAAAAAAAACTTCTCTGTCTCACACAGAAAATTTAAACTGAACACACTGCTGTGTAATTCAGAGTTTTACTATCACTGTTTTTACAAAAAAAACAACTCACTGTGTTTTTAATAAATCTTACACTGCTGTGTAAAAATTTAATTCTGCTCTCTCTGTTTTTATAAACGCACTGCTGTGCTTACATTCTGTGTATAAAAAAAAAATTACAATACATCTCTGTTCTATATTTATAAGAAAAATATCTAAATTCAATTAATGTCATTCATTGAAAAAATTGCCAAAATTATCACCGCTTGGAAAAATTCATAAATGCCATTTAAAATTCTGTCAACACCGCATAAAAAATTTATGTCGAATTTTAAATTTGGTGGCAGTGGTGAATTTTCCGCGGTGGTGGCGTTTTGGTGGCTCGCTGGCGGCGTATGGTGGAGCCACCACAAGCTGGTGGTTGCGGGGGGTATGGTTCTGCCCGTACATATCAATTGGGTGACCCCCCGCAATAAACCACAGCCGTTCATCTTGGGTCAAAGCTCGATTGGAAAGTCAACTGTGGGGGGTGGCTTCCTGTTAACCGGCGTGCTGTTTGACCCCCCGTAAACCGTTGATCTATGCCAACCTGCCGGCGGTTTAACTCTGCGCTGTTCCAACCTGTTCGCCGTGCCGTGTGCTGCCGCCTGCAACTGATCCGTGCAGGTTGAAATTACGTTCCAACAGAACTGACAGATAATCTCAATTATGCTCGAAGAATTTATTTGACCATATGCACCACTTATCCATAGTGTTTACCATGAGCATCTCATGAGTTCTTTCATCGTATGAAAACTTCTTGATCCCACTCATGGAATCATTTACTTTGATGCTCAGGAGGGATTGTCCAGTAAAGATGCTGTTAATATTGATCCTCACAGGAACCGTTGAAACGAAAATAGCGACATCTTGATTCCTTGTGATGTAACGGGTCGAAAAGGTGTCAGGCAAATCTCTTAATGTGACCGAACAGTCACCATCAACATTAAAAACTTCCACACTGTATCTTGACGTGACCCAACCTGAACATTCGCCTTCACGATTCTCCACACTATAGTTGTTATTTCCGTGATTCTTTGTTTTGCATATGAACTGGCGTCTCTTGTCCAAACACAGAGACTCACCGAATGAAAAAACAGAGGTTGTTTTTATTAGTTGCGGGATTTCAGAGCTTATATCAATTATTCGCATGCACTCGGGATATGGTGGTTGGATAAGTAATCTGTCACGGCCACAGGGAGTAATATAGTCAAATTGGGAACCGCGGAGGGAAAATCGTTTTTTCAATTGTCCATCTAATTTGCAATAGACTTTAAAGAAACGTTCTACTTCCTAATATCCCCTGTAAATAACATCATACAACAGGAGGTCTATTTTTCCTGGAGACCATACAGTGTGGCTTTCATATGGTATCATAAAAAGCTGTCTATACTTGTTCAATTCGAAAACTCTCCATAGTCTATAATGTGCAATAGAAACCATGCCTCTAGAATTTGGAATGTCGAAATTCCAGTACTTAACGGACTCATTTGGAAAGAGTTCTGTGCACCTATCTGTATTTAGCCCTGATATTATGGATTCAATACCTGTGCTTATAATCCTTTTCAACCTTCCCACAGAAACAATGGTTAACAAAGATTTGTTAATGTTGTTGTAACAAGCAAATTCGATATCTCCATCCCAACGGCATACTCTCAGCTTCCCATTGTCAGTCCTTGCAAGGTGATCTCTCTGCATTTCGTTTGAAGGGAATGAGATGGGTTGGGTTATAAATAACGCATATGATCTGTTCAGTAACCACCAAGTCTGTAACCGTGCCATCTCCGATTCCCAACTCTGCAAATTCAAGATCAGCAGCCCCAAACTCACTAAAATGATAATCTCTAAAAATATTTCCTCTATTTAACTGAATATTTCCTTTGTTGTCTAATTGTCGGAGCTGCAGGCGCTTGCAGAAATTATTCATATGACGGGGATTCATGATTTGGAGCAGCCAGAAACTACAGAGATAGCTCTACGTTTCCGTCCTTAACCCTCACGCTATTTATCCGCTACGAAGTCTAGAATTTAATGTCTAGGAAACCATTGAACTTGAATTTCTTCTATAAATAGTCGCTTATGGTATTTCCTCCTCCAAAAATGTTTTCGGGATCGTTAATGTCTTGTTTCTCTAGCCTTATATAAGAATTCCTTTGTCGATATTCATTATTTTGCTATTCCTCTCTCTCTTATAGTCCACAAAGAAATAAATAAACAGATATAATGGAGAAAGGTTCAGAAGATTATTATTAATTTCGGGAACCACCCATACACAAAAATATAGAATAGCGTTTATATTAGTTTTACACAGAAAGACACAAAAATATAGAATAGTTTAATTATATATCAACGAGATTCATAGATTAGATAATAATCACAACAATTTGGACGATAAGATTCATATTCAATTACAACTTATATTTAATCACAGCTTATTTTATAACATAATTTTGGAAATTTTATCAATATAAAATTTTATTTTCTTTATTATCTTTTACATTCTTTTTAATTTAGAAATAAAACAATATAGATCCATGTTAAATATATATCTAAAAGAGATCATTTTTAGCTGCAAATTTATTTAATTTTTTTTAAATGCAAAAAAATAATGTGTATTCACATAAGTTGATATTCATACAAGTTAGTTAACTTAGATTTCAAATAATTTATTTAAATAACATGTTAAAATATTTTTGAAAAGTATAAGGTTCAAAAATATTACTTACATATTACTTTACATGAAATTATATTAGGTCATATGAAAAACTAATTCAAGATACATAGGATATTCTGTTTTCTTTTTTATTATAT
Organism: Pinus albicaulis; assembly: GCA_034641835.2. Taxonomy (NCBI): domain Eukaryota; kingdom Viridiplantae; phylum Streptophyta; class Pinopsida; order Pinales; family Pinaceae; genus Pinus; species Pinus albicaulis. Next base: position 511,008,550 of record CM076573.1, on the reverse strand, counting down.
CCTACATTGTTTTTTAATTTAGAGAATATTTTATTTTTATTTAAAAGGAATCCATGTCAACTCCAAAGTGAGCACACATACTTATAATGTAAACTTATATTTTCCTACAGGCTTAGCAAAGGTGTCTTAAACATTATTATTTGTGTTACATTAGATCAAATCAATTTTCTTCTACTCATTTTTTTCATGTAGTGAGTTGTTTGCTACTTTGATAAAGCTTTGATTGTCACATTTGATATTGTTGGTCCTTATTGTTTTTCTCCCGTGTATTCAAAAATTATCCTTAGCCAAATTACTTCACATGTTGCATTGCACAAATCCTTTTACTCAGTTTAAATGGAAGACAAAGGAGAAATTGGTTTATTCTTGTTGCTCCATGAGACAATACCAAATCCAATATTAAATGTATAAATAGAGGTGGACTTACTCTCATTGATCTCTTGCCCAATTAGATTATGTATATCAAATAAAAATTAAAATAATTAATATATTATACTCAAATTTTTAGTCTCCTTCAGTTGTCAAAGAACTCAATATTCAAATCATTAGTATATTCAATACCAAAACTTTTAGTCTCCTTCAATTGTCAAAGTAATCTCTTGGCTTCTTCCTAATGACTTTCATGTGGCTTAGTCATAAATTGACTAAGTATATTGTGATATCTAGCCTGTACATAAGTAATTTATACTTCCAACTAAATATCTACAAATCTAGCATTCACTTCTTTTATTTCATCATGCTTGTTGACTTTAACATTATGTGTAATGGTGTAAAAACTCCTCTATGTGCATTCATATTGAATATTCTCATTAATTCTTGTGCATATTTATTTTGTGATGAAGGTTCTACAACTATGCTTCCAAACTTCAAGGTGTAAATCGTAATGAAACTCTTAAATATCCTTCATTTCAAATTTTGGTGAAATAAAACTTTGAACTTTTCAATTAACCCAGTAGCATTTCCTATTATCATAAGATCGTCAACATATACCCAAAAAAAAATCTCCTTTGTCATCTCTCTTGATTTACAAATTTGGATCTCCTTTACTTTTAATAAAACATTTTTGAGAGAAGAAATTACCAGTATTCATGTACCATGATCTCACTTCATGTTTGAGTCAATAGAGTGGTTTTTGTAACCTGAAAACAATATTTCGTTGTCTGAGAATTACAAACTCTTATAAATGAACAAGATATGCTTCTTCCTTTAAATCTTCATTCAAAAATGGTAATTTTAGATGTAACAAATTTAGCTTCCATTTATGCTTAATAGCTAACGTAATCATCATTCTACAGGTATTCATTTTCAATGAAAGTGAATTTTTGTTTTCATAATATATCTCTTCTTTTTGTGAACAAACGTATGCTACCGCAATATCTTTACATTTTTCAATAGTTCTATTAGCATTATATTTAGTTTTGAACAACCATTTTGAGCCTCTTTTAACTTTATCTTGAGGCAATTCTTTCAATTCCCATGTATCACATTTCGTAATAGAAGTATATTCCTCTTTCATGGCATCCGTTCATTTTTTGGCCTTTCGCTTGCTCATAATTTGAAGGATCAACTATATTCATGACTCAAACCGTTAATGTATAATATTTACACCTTATTGGTGTCTAAATTTTCCTTGTTGATTTTTGTAGTGACTCATTATTTTTAGAGCTTATTTAGTTCTAGCTTCAATGCTACCTTGTTCTTCAACTTTAACATATTGTTTTACATATTCTTATGTTTTTGTTGTATTAAGGTAATGTTTAGATAGTGTGCTCTCCATTCTTTAAAACCTTTTATGTAAATTTATGAAATATAATATATTTTCTTAGAAAAACTACTAGAGTCATTCGATCACACATTTTATAACTTTTATAATCATAACAACATTTAATAAAGATGGACTTGAATTCCTTGGCATCAAGCTTTCTCCTCTCTCCTTTGTGCCTCCAAATATTCTTAAATAACTCACAATTTATTTATAGCCATGAAATGTTTCATATGGTGTTTTATCCTCAAAAAAAAAAAAAAGGAATCCTATTTGTCAAATATACAACAGTGCTAATCACTTCAACCCAAAAATGATTAGATAAATTTTTATTGTTTATGATTTTTCAGACACATCCAACTAATGTTTTTTATTTTTATTTTATTACACCATTTTTTTGGGAGAATGCGGCACTGCAAATTATTGTTGAATTGCAAAATTTTGTATTATTTTATGAATGTTCCCGATATATATTCTCCTCCTTGTCTTGACTCAAATACCTTGATGTGTTTTCCTATTTCCTTTTCAATCTTATTTTTTAATTCTTTAAGATATTAAAATACATAATTTTTCTTTTGATAATGTAGACCCATGTGTATCTAATTTTATCATCAATGAAGCTAAGAAAATAGTAAATTCCACCCAATGACTTATTTTTTCTATGACCACGCACAAAAATTTATATTAACTCAAGAATTTCCCTCTTTCCCTTTTCTGTTCTTGTAGGAAACTTTTCTCTATGTTGTTTTCCTAATGCACAACCTTCATATTTAGCACATTCATTCTTAAAATTTGGAAACCTTCCCACCATCCTTTATTTCAAGTAGCAAAATATATTTGTGATCAATATGACCATAACTTTGATGCCATAACTGTTAAGAAATATAGGGGAAGTTATATTAGGTGATTTCTCTTACTTTGATAATAGATTTTGTTGGGAAAAATACTGAGGGGTAGGGGAGGTGAGGGGGGGAGGGGGGGGGGGGGTAGATTGAATCAGTATTTAAAAATCACACAGACTTTTACTTTCCTTTACTGAATTCTATATGTGACTTTACTTAAGCCAACTAGCATATGTACACAACTTGCATTTAGGAAACTAGCATATGTCGAGTGAACTTATAATTAAGATAAATCTTCAGTAACTTTACTTAGACCGATGAATTAATGATTCATCAAACATTTAGTAATAATGGGCAGAAATAATAGAATAAATGATCATATTCTTGCCCAAATATGAAATAAGAGTTATCATACCAGAACCACTCCATAAATAATCAATATGTATCAACCAATCATCCTTGTGATCTCCTATCACAAAGGTCTTCAAGTTTTAGATGTATTCCATTTGCATAATCATGATGTAACGTGTGTAGGAATCAAGTACAATAGGCATCATTCACGACGACAGTCATCAACAACAAGATCTGCATGTGCTTTCCTCATAACTGAATCATTAGTCATGCATCACTCCATGTGTTTAGATAACGATAGTATTCTACAAAATATGTTCACGACTCATCCATAATCTCATCATAAGAAATCCATGTATCATGATAGTAGTATAACATCATTAGAAATACTACATGAGCATCACAAGTATTAAAGAATCATAATGCCAACAATGCATTATTAGCAGTAAGGCTAATTCTCCCCCTAAACCTATGCTACCTGTTCACTGTCAAGTCTGACCACATCAACTTATTCATCAAATCATCTCCATAAATCAGATAATCATCAATGTGAAAATCATAACTCAATATCATATCATACCAAGAAAATTAAATCATAACTATCAGCAGCATGTCATAATATGTTCTTGAGTTTGTTTCAATGTTTTTCTAGCGGATGTTTGTAAAGGAAATCACGTATATACGTGGCTTTAGTTCATGGAACCCTCATACATAATGTGAAATACTGAAAATTTTACATCTTTCGCTCCCCCTGAGCTTGTACAGTCTATACATGTCTTCTCTTGTCACATCATATGCACTATCAGAAATATAAACAACTAACATTTACGAACAAATCTTCATATATTGAAGTTACTTATAACAATATTATTTACAGAATGATGAACTGTAATGAGAATTGTCTTCTTTCAGTATGATTATGAATCCTCCTTATATTTGCGAGAGGTCAAATCTTTAAACACATATAATTTATCAGCATTTTTGTATCCCCTTGCTATGACCTTTCCAATTTCTTCATCCATGACCTTGCATTTGGTTGATGTGAACACAATTACATTTCCTTTATCTGCCATTTAGCCTACACTTAATATGTTTTTTTTTTTTAAGTATCAATTGCCTTTCTATTTTTTTTATTTCTAGCTCTACCTTTTTCCAAAACTTTTGTTGAAGCATCATTTGAAATAATAACCTTACCATCTTTATTTTTCTTGAGAGACTCCATCTTACTCCTATGACTAGTCATGTGATGAGAACATCCGTTGTCGATGTGCCATTCATCCTCATTTTAAAATGAATAGAGATAAACACCACATCTTATCTCTTCTTCTTTCTTCTTTCTAACATGAATTTTGGTGGATCTATCTTTCTTCAGTTTCATGATATCATCTATTTGTCTTCCATGTTGTCTTTTGTGATTCATTGATCTGTTCCTGCATTCTTTTTTTACATGCCCAAACTTGTTACAATAATAACATCTTATTTGACCAGAAAATGGAGCATAGGAATCATAATAAGTTTTCCTCATATTCCTTCTATTGCAATCAACATATTTATGTGCAAATTTGTTGCATGAAAAACAATAACCCTTAAAGAAACCTGAGTACCTGGGAGCCGATGGTCTTTTTGTGTAGTGTCTATTTTTCTGTGATTGAAATAATATGCTTCTGCAATTAGCTGCAACATGTCCATAATTATGACATATAAAGCATTCAACATTATTGATCAGAGGAGAGAAACGATTTATACCTCTATATTTAGGTGCGAATGATTTCCTCTGAGGATTCATGATTTCCTGTTGACCTTTTGTCTCTTTAAACACTTCAGGATTTTTATTGATATCCTTTGAATCTTTTGCACTTCCTTGTGAACTAGATTCTCATTTAATAGTTTAGTGAAAAACAAGGAAAAATTTAATGGAAGGAGACCTTTGACTACTAAGAATATTATCAAGAATATTAGTACTATCTTGAAATCTCAAGTGTTTATCCTTTTCTTCTAATTTTCCTTTCAAAATGTTTACCTCAACCTCCAATTTTTGGCATTGCTTCTTCATATGTTCTTCGACCCTTCTTCCTTATTCTACTTTCTAATTTAAATTTAGAATCTCTTCTTTCAACCCATTTTCTTGTTCTTCAATTTTTTTTGAAGTTCTTCATTCCTCTTATTTGATTTTTCCAAATCTGATTTGAGAGAGATGATTTCTGCTCCAAGTCCTTCACTATGAATGGTTACTTCATCTTGAAGCCTTTGACACTAGTCTATATGTTTTTTGTTCATTTTATCAATTGAGTTTCTTTCTTGTAACTGATTATTAAATCTAGTAATCACATATTTGTAGATAGATTCTCTTTCATTAAATAGAATTTTTGATCTTCAACTTCATTTTTGAGTTTAGAAATTTCTTCTTCTATATCTATAACATTACTTTCACTTTCATATTCACTATATTCAATATTGCATGAACAAGCAAGTGGATCAGATGAACAATAATCAGTATATGTTTTATCTTCTTCATTTATTACTGCACATGTTTTCTAAGTTGTATTCTTCCTTTGAGTAGCCTTATTCTTTTGCTTCCTTCCCATTGTGATGGATTTACTTCAAGCGATCAAGTTTCTTCTGAAGGAACTTCTCTGATACCAATAGTTGGGAAAAATACTAAGAAGGGGGGGTGAATCAGTGTTTCAAACTCACATAGACTTTTACTTTTCTTTATTGAATTCTATATGTGACTTTACATAAGCCAGCTAGCGTATGTACGCAACTTGCATTCAGGAAACTGGTGTACGCCTAGTGAACTTATAATTCAGATAAATATTCAGTTTATTTACTTAGACTAGTGCATTAATGATTCATCACACATTTAGTAGTCATTTTCATAAAGGACATAATAAATCATCACGGATAAGAAACACACATGAACACTAGGATTTAAGGTGGAAGCCCAATGTGGGAGACAACCACTGATGCTGTCGTCTTTGTCTTTAATATTTACTACATAGAAAACTGTTTACAATATTGTATTAGCACAGACTCATACTAGCATGCAGGCACCCACCTGTAGAAGGCTACTACCTTCACTCATTCTCCAGCTGCTACTAGAAATGAGCTGCTACTAGAATGGAGCTCCAACCCCCATTCTCGTTTACCAGCCACTAATGGAAGGGAGATACAACTGCCTGATCTGATCACCAGTTCCTACTGGTAGGAAGCTTCGAATTCCTCAGTTAATGCTCCAACCTTCAGCACCACTATGGACCACGTTCCACAAATGTTCACATTAGATCCACCGACTTCAATACATCCCAACTTGTAGGCCTCTTTTCATCAGATTTTTAGACTAGACCCACAACACTCATTTAAGCTCAATATCAAACTAAAACATATATCTATATCAAATAATTCACTGAATCATCAATCAACCAACCAATCACTGATCTTTAATCACAATCAATTAGTAGCATAATCAATACTCAAACAACCTAGATATATATGAATACATCATTGAAAAACACCAGAAACACAACGAAAATGATCAAACATTTCTTCAGTATTCTTTAGCAAAACCCTAGCTTGTATATGTGCTTTCCAATATACTTATTCCCATATGTACTCAATTATCCCGAAACTAACTCGTATATATATCTCAAAATATTACTAAACATATATGCGACTCTGCAGAACCAAAATCGCATGTATGTGTGCCTTCCTCGTGTTAAACCTGCATATATTTCTGTAAATAATTCAGGATTGCATAATACTTCAGAACTTCAAACTTACTCAGATCATACCCTTGACTGCAACAAACATGTTCCAAGCCAGAGATCTAAACATCTCAAAAAAAAATCATGCAAATACATAGTCATTTCAGTTCTAGAGATCCTGATCCATCATTATATTCATGTGTACATATTTATTTGAGATCTATCAATCAATTATAGCCCATACCTTACAAATATACATCATATTGAATTATTCATTCATTATCCTTACTCATGCACATTTATCACTTTGATCTTCACCTCCTTATATAGTTAGAGCCTTAGCCAATACCATGAGCCAAAACCACACAATTGTCGATGTTATTCTTGGACAGGATCAAATATATGTTATTGCGCTCAATATTTTGGTCTAATACCATGATAAAGTCCCTTGTCATTGATAAAGTAGTGCACAAGCATGCACACAACTTATATTCTTCTTGTTTGTGTCTGTATGCAAATTGTAGTCACCAAACTTACGTATACACTAATTCGCTTCATCGAAATTGCATATGTACACAACTTGGCTTCAGTGAACCTGATATACACCTACATATATGTGGTTTCCCTTCATCAAATCTGCGTATGTACATGACTTAGCTTCATTGAACTTGAGTATACTTCCTGAAACTTTACCTTCATCATTCCTCTGTCACTGACTGGTATTTATTTCTTTGTCACATCTGAATCAGCCTGTAGATACGTTAAGTTTACATCTTCATCAAGTATATTTTTATCAAAATGAAACTCATTGAATAGGTTTCCATCAAGGACAACATATCACATCATAATGCCAAGAATCTCCCCCCTTTGGACTTGGTGGCAACCATGTTGGTGTTTGATCACCACAACCTGTAGATACCTATTAGACACAACCTGTAGATACCTATTAGACACATCAACATAAGCATTATTCAAATGCCAAGTTACTCTCCCCCTTTGACATCAAGGTCAAAGGGTGGACCAATTCCAAAACAATTTTTTTCTTTCCTCGTAGATACAAGAGCTCTATAGATATGATTTGCACTATACTGACCATGATCCCCATGAGCACATGTTGAATATTCAGAAATATTTTTAATGAAGTACATGAATCTATAACTCAAATGATTATGACCTTTCCTATCACCAAGGAGTCTTACTTACATCAATCACCCAATTAAGTGGAGTTACATATTTGAATCAACCACCCAACCAAGTGGGATTACATATTTGACGCAACCACAAAAGTCCATGCAAGGATTACATCATTAGTCTTTACATGACCTTTATATCAAATGAAAAATATGACATTTATAACCAAGACCAAAATACGTAAATAGTGAGAGATCAATACCATGATCTACAACCATCATATACCGAATAGGATCTACACAATAAGTATCTATCAGTAATAGCATGGGTAAATTTCAATATCACCAGCTTGTGACCGAGTTTACAATAATATCTTTTCGTAGTGATCATATATCAACTCAATATCTTGACTTCATCGAAGAAAAATTTCCTTTTTCCCTTTGTATGAATAGCCCCAAACCATGTTCATAAAGGAAACATATGTGGGAACCAAGTATATCATCATGAAATAAGATAGAGAAGTGAAGCATCATATCATATAGCATGAGTAAACACCATAGACATTCATCGGCAACATATGTGAGAACCAATTAGTAAGAAAAGGTAATGTAGCCATGTCTCCAAGAATCATATAAGTATACCAATAACCATGTCTTCATGAACCTTGCAGCAAAATCATATTCTTGCCCCAATATGGAAGAAGACTTATCATACTAGAACCACTTCATCAATAATCAATATGTATCAACCAATCATCCCTGTGATCTCTTATCACAAAGGTCTTAATTTTTTAGACTTATTCCATTTTCATAATCATGATGTAACATGTGTATGAATCAATCACAATAGCCATCATTCACGACAATATCATCAACAAAAATATCTACATGTTTTTTCCTCATATCTGAATCATTAGTCATGCATCAACTCTATGTGTTCATATAAAGATAATCTTCCACAAAATATAATCAGGGCTCATCCATAATCTCATAATAAGTAATACATGTATCATGACAATAATATAACATCATTAGAACTACTACATGAACATCACAAGTATTAAGGAATAATAATGCCAACAATGCATCATTAGAAGTAAGGCTAATGCTCCCCCTGAACCTGTGCTACATGTTCACTGTCAAGTCTAACCACATTAACTCATTCATCAAAGCATCCCCATAAATTAGATAATCATCAATGTAAAAATCATAACTGAATACCATATCAGACCAAAAAAATTAAAGCATAACTTTTAGCAGCATGTCATAATTTGTTCTTGAGTCTATCTCACTATTTTTCTATCAGAGAAAAACCATACGCAATTGTCTGTAAATGAACTTGCGTATATATGTGGCTTTAGTTCATGAAACCGGCATACATAAAGTAAAATACTGAAAATTTCACAGCTTCATCTCCACGTAAGCTTGTAAAATCTATACATGTCTTTTGTTATCACATCAGATGCACTATTATAAATATAAACAACTAACGTTTACGAACCAATATTAATTTATTGCAGTTACTTATAACAATATTCTTTCAAAAATGATGAAATACAATGGGAACTGTCTTCTTTTAGTCTAAGTCTGAATCCTCCTTATATTTGCTAGAGCTCAGATCTTTAAACACATATAATTTATCAGAATTTTTGTATCCCCTTGATATGACCTTTCTAGTTTCTTCCTCCATGACCTTGCATTTGGTTGATGTGAAAACAATTACATTTCCTTTATCCACCATTTGGACTACATTTAATATGTTTTCTTTTAGGCCTTGAACTAATGAAGTATCAACTGCCTTTCTATTTTTTTTTAATTATGGCTCTACCTTTTCCCAAAACTTTTGTTGGAGCATCATTTGAAAGAATAACCTTACCATCTTGATTTTTCTTGAGAGACTGCATCTTACTTTTATCACCAGTCATGTGATGAGAACATCCATTGTCGATGTACCTTTCATCCTCACTTTTAAATGCACATAGAGAAATACCACATCTTATCTCTTATTCTTTCTGCTTGTTAACATGAATGTTTTTGGATCCATCTTTCTTTGGTATTATGATATCATTTGTTTGTCTTCCATGTTTTCTTTGGTGATTCATTGATCTATTCCTGCATTTGTTTCAACATGCCCAAATTGTTACAAGCATAACATCTTATGTGACCAGAAAGTAGAGCAGAGGAATCATAATAAGTTTACCTCATGTTCCTTCTATTGCAATCAACAACTTTATGTCCAATTTTTTTGCATGAAAAAAATAACCCTTAAGGAAACTTGAGCACCTAGGAGCTTATGGTCTTTCTGTGTAGTGTCTATTTGTCTGTGACTAAAACAATCTACTTCTACAATTGGCTACAACATGCCCATAATTATGACATACAAATCATTTAACATTATTGATTAGAGGAGAGAATATATATATATATATATATATATATATATATATATACTTCTATAGTTAGGTGTGAATGATTTCCTTTGAGGAGTCATGATTGTCAGTTGGCCTTTTCCATCTTTAAACACTTCAGGTTTTTATTGATATCCTTTGAATCTTTTTCACTGTCTTGTGAACTAGATTATCCTTTAACAGGTTCATGAAAACGAAGTCTAAATTTAATGGAAAGATACCTTTAACTACTAAGAATATTATCCAAAATATTAATACTATCTTGAAATCTCAGGTGTTTATCATTTTCTTCTAATTTTCCTTTTAAAATGTTTACCTCAACCTCTAATATTTGGCACTGCTTCTTCATACATTCTTAAACCCTTCTTCCTTCTTCTACTTTCTCATTTAATTTTATAATCTCTTCTTTCAGCCCATTTTCTTGTTCTTAAATTTCTTGTAGAAGTTATTCATTCCTCTTATTTTATTTTTCCAAATCTGACTTAAGAGAGATGATTTATCCTTCAAGTCCTTCACTGTGAAAGGTTACTTCATCCTGCAGCCTTTGACACTGGTCTATCTATTTTTTGTTCATTTTCTTAATTGATTTTCTTTCTTGTAACTTATTTTTCAATCTACTAATCACATCTTTGTAGATACATTCTCTTTCATTAAATAGAATTTTTTGATCTTCAACTTCATTTTTGAGTTTATAAATTTTTTCTTCTAGATCCATAACATTACTTTCACTTTCATATTCACTATATTCAATATTTCATGAACAAGCAAGTGGATCACAAGTGTTATCACCAATAAAATTTCTTCTTATGATTAGGAATAGGTTTTATTGTCTTGGTAAATTAATTCATGAAATTGATAAAAAAAAATTAATTGGTCATAATCCTAAGTTGTTAGAGTCCCACATGTCATGTCATCATAGTCAAATTCATAAAAATACATCAAAAATCTCCATGAATTGGTTTAAAATCAGCTTTAGCCACCTGTTTTTTTTTTCTTGAGTCCACAGCAAAATTAATGGAAAACAGGTTGTTTTCACTACAGACTCACCTGACCATTTCTTAGTGAATCTTCCATATTTATAACGGAAAGTGCTACGAAATTGTGTTTTTTTTTCATCGATAAAGAAAAGGGTGAGGTGTCAATTTTTAAGTGGTTATGGGTTAGTCTGAGGTCATGTTATCAGTTATATAGAGTCATGAAACATGCATGATCATCATTTCACTTAACCTCTCTTATTTATCTTCATCCCTCTCATATTCTAAAATTACAATTTAAATTTACCCTTGAGACCTGTTGTCTGTCATCTTTCCCTATTACCTCTGAGTATATTTGTTTTCATCACCTTTAGAAATCTCCAGCTTTTTTTGCAAGCTCCTTACTATGAAAATTTATTCTTTTCCGATGTCATACTATCAAGAAATCCAACTTCATGTTAAGAGATATTTCCATGCATAAAAATACTAATAAAGGGGGCTAAGTGGTCAGGTATGAGCCAATGAATTTGAAATTGGTCAATGAGGATCCTAGTTTTGCAACAGCCTTCACTAGTGTTGGTTGCATGAGGTTCTGCCAGAAGCTTCAAGGTTATCATGCTCAAGTTTCAAAATAATTTGCAGTGAATTTTGTTGGCACTACATCAAAGGTGGGTGTTTTTAGTTTCGTGGTGTCTCCTGAAACAATTTCCCAAGCTACAGAGATTTTGAAGATGGGGGAAGAATGGTTTAAACCCACTAAATTCAAAATAAAAAACTATGATGAGTTCATGAAGCCTGATCATATTGGGGTGGATATGACATCTGGGATCCCAAGGAGTTGCTTTAAATAAAACTACTCCAAAATCTTGTTGGTAATTTATAAATACTTCACATGTGAAGGGAGGTTTCATATTATTTATCAGTATTACTTCAGACTCTTGCTACATTTCACTGGTAAGCAGCCTTTGGACCTTTCCTTCTTTGTATTTAGGAGCCTAGGAAAGATCGTAGATAAATTTCAAGCTAGGCCTGAAGGTAGTGAAGCTTTAATTTTCCATCATGGATTAATCAAGCTACTAGTTTTGTAGGAATTGAAAAATCTAAATTGAGATTGGGCCACATTCGTATTTCTTAGTGGTTATGAAGTAGATGCATTAACACCTAAGAAGACACCTAAATCAAAATCCACTCATTCAAGCAAGAATGATAAACCTATAACTAAAGCAGAGGATGAAAATGAAGAGGAAATGGAGCCATTGTAGAGCCCATGGAGGTTGAAATAGAGAATTCCCAAGAAACAAAGGTTCCATAGTCCACACCCACAAATAGCAATTCAAATCCATCAAAAAGAGTGGAAGAATAAATAGGAGCCAAACACTAGGGAAAGGAAACCTTGAAGACATTCTTCAAGCCATAGACATAGAAGAACCTCCAGTGGTCAAAGACGTGGATATCAAAGGAAGCAAGAAGGAAAAGAAAGGCCTAGCTGCCAAAAAACTTGATTTCTCATGTGAAGATGCAGGTTTTGTATTCAAACCAAGAAAACCACTCACCAGTTTTCATCTTGCCAAAGGTGTCAGGGCTAGCAAAAAGACTAAAGTGACAGACAAAGGAAAACAAACTATGACAGACATTAGGGGAATTTTGAAGTCTAAAATGCGCCTCCTAAGAAAAATTTACAACCAAAATAAACTTTATAAGAAACAATAGGATTCAAGATGATGATGTCAACCATGGGGAATGATTCACCATTTTTTAAGTAAAAGGGTAAAAAGATTATAAAATAATAAAATAATAAAAATACTTTTTCAACTTATCTCCCAAATTTTTTACTCAAATTTCAAGTGGGAGTACTCGTTGGATGCAAAATTTAATTCCTCATCCAAGGAGTACCCATGTTTCATACTTTCTATGGATCCTTCTACATGAAAAATCAGAAATACATGAAAAACATGATTACAATCATGTTTTTCATGTATTTCACATTTTTCGTGTAGAAGGATCCATCGAAAATATGAAACATGGGTACTCCTTGGATGAGGAATTAAATTTTTCATCCAACGAGTACTCTCTCTCGAAATTTGAGTAAAAACTTTGGGAGATAAGTTGAAAAGGAAATTTTTTCTTTTTCCCTCTAAAATTTGATGATGTAATCAAATCTTATTTTATTATTTCCACTATTATTTTATAATTTCCTTAGGAGGCCCATTTTAGACCTTAAAATTCCCCTAATGAGACATCATTAACTTATATCTAGCAAAGGGAGAAATCATTAAACAGAGGAAAGGTAAAGAGAAAGTCATTGAAAAAACTAAAGTGCGACATTTAAAGGAGAAGTTGAGAGAAGCCAGGGAGGAAGTTATTGAAACCAAGTTGGAATTGGAAGAATCTAAGCTAGAAATAAAAGTGGTGGAGGAGTTCAAAGAAAAGTTAAATGAGAAAATAAATAACTATGATGAGGCTTTGACCAATGCAAATAAATTTTTGAAGAGAACCCTTCCTCTACGCAGGGTAATGAAACATACAAGGAAAAGGAATATTTGGTTGCAGGAAAAGAGAAATAAACTTAAGTTCAAGTAAAACAGTTCGAGGCGCAAATGGAAATATAGTCGCAGCTTAAGAAAAAGGTCTTAAAAATAACAGTCATAGATGAACATGTGGAAACTGAAGCCAATGCTGCCAAGGGTGAAGCCTCTAAGGTTTGAAAGTGGGATAAAACACCTTTTTGATATTTTTTGCATCATTTCAGATCATTACTTGTAGATCCATGGGAAAATTTGAACAATAAATGCATAATTTTCAAGTCTAATGTCAATTAGGAAATTTTTTAGTGTGTATTAGGCTTGAAGCCCAAAAATCGCCATGAACTCACTGTAGATTCTTTTTGGCTATAAATCACAGGTTTTATCTTGAAGGAGGAAGGTAAAGGTTTGTGTTTAGTTATTTTGACTCATTAAACAACCTTAGATCAGAAAAGGGAGAAGATAGATTACAGAAATGGTCAAATTCAAAGGTGCTACAAACTCTCATTATGGACTTGCCTAAAGTCCCTTGTTTCTGCAATGAAGAATATTTTGAATTTTTTTCAAGTTTTGATGGTCTTTTTGAGACAAGCCAGCCACGTGGAAAGGTCAAGGGTCATTAGGTGAATGTTTTGGTGAAGACATACTCTTCAACAAAGCCTTTTAGTTTTCTAGCTCATCATGGAGGCATTCATCAACCATTATGACACCACCTCCTAAAATTTAGGAAGACAAGGCTCCTAACTTGGTGGGAGAAATTATGTTTTAGTTATGGTGAGTGCCACCTCAAGCACATGAACTTCTTGATGTAAATATGTAGATTTAATTTTTTTTTAATGTAATAAAGATGTTTTAGAGTCCTATTAGGTTTCTAAGTCCTAAAATTAGTAGTTGTCATATTTATCTCCTTGTAATATTCTTTTGGCTAGATTAGTTGTCATCAGAAGGACTCGAAGTCTCAGCCTTGTTGTCAGAATCAATGTAAATATGCCTAAAATTATAAATAGGAAAATTATGACAGGAGAGAGGGTTGATTGATGTTTACTATAGACTACTATTGTAAAACAGCGGCATCTTGCTTCTATTTACATGAGATTCATTGATATTCTCATGAGTATTTTTCTTTTATGTTCTGCAATTTTATCTTCAGTATCTTAGTGTTTGATTACATAGAATTCATGGCTTACATGCTCTAACTTCCTTCAAACACTTAGTCTGTTGTGAATGTTATCTTTTCATTAGAATATCTATATGCCTCAGCTTCCATTAGAGGAGTTTCACGTGTCATTGAGTTCTTTACACTAACTCCATATGCCCAATGGTAGTGATTTGTCCACATCTTTCACCTACATAAAAAACACACTTAAAACCCAATTTAAAATTTAGCCACATATTGAAATTCATTTAGATAATATCATTCTATATCCTTGAGCAAGCCCTCTCAAGCTGAAAAAGCTAATTTTCAGCTAAAAGTAGGTTTGAAATAGTTACTCTAGGTTGACTGTTGAAGCATCCCATCAGTATTAAATTTAGTGATAACAACAAGAACAACAATCAGTACTTGTTTTATCTTATTCATTTATTTCTACGCATGTTATCTAAGTTGTATTCTTCCTATGAGTAACCTTCTTCTTTTTCTTCCTTCCCATTGTGATGGATCTCCTTCAATCGATCAAGCTTCTTCTGAAGGACCTTCTCTGATACCAATTGTTAGGAAAAATACTAAGAGGGGGGAGGGGGTGAATGAGTATTTAAAACTCACACATACTTTTACTTTTCTTTACTGAATAGAAAATTTACTTAATCCAACTAATGTATGTATGCAACTTGCATTCAGGAAACTAGTGTATGCCCAGTGCACTTATAATTCACATAAATATTCAATAACTTTAATTAGACTGGTGCATTGATGATTCATCAGACATTTAGTAATCATGTGTAGAAATTAAAAAAAATTAATCATCACACATAAGCAACATACATCAACACCAGGATTTAAGGTGGAAACCCAATGTGGGATAAAACCATCGTTTCAGTCGTCTTTGTGTTCAATATTTATTATATAGAAAAAGTATTAAAATGTTGTACTAGCACAGAATCATACCAGCACGCAAGCACCCACCTTCAAAAATCTTCTACCTTCACTCATTCTCCAACTTCTACTAGAAGGGAGCTCCAACCCCTGATCTCGTTTTCCAGCCACCAATGGATGGGAGCTCCGATCCCTTGCTCTTGCTTACCATCCACTACTAGAATGTAGCTATAACCCCCTCATCTGATCACTAGCTCCTATTAACATGAAGCTTCGACTTCCTCACTGAAGGCTCCAACCCTCAGCATCACCATGGACCATGTTTCATAAATTTTCACACTGGATCCACCGGCTTCAATACATCATAGCTTGTAGGCCCCTTTTCATTAGAATTTCAAACTGGACCCACTACACTCATTTAAGCTCAATATCAAACTGAAACATATATTTGTACCAAATCATTCACTAAATCATCAATCAACCAACCAATAAATGATCTTTAATCACAATCAACTAGCAACATAATCAACACTCAAACAACCCAGATCTATATGAAGACATCATTGACAGATAGTAGAATCAAAGCAAAACTAATCAGAAATTTTCTTTAGTTTCTTCAGAAAAACCTTGGCTTGCATATGCACCTTCCAGTAGACTTATTCGTGTATGTACACGCTTATCTTGTAACCAACTCGTGTATAGATCTCAACATATTACTGAACATATACACTACTATGTAGAACCAAACTTGCTTGTATATGCTCCTTCCTCGTGTTAAACCCGCGTATAGATATGTAAATAATTAAGGATTTCACAATGCTACAGAACTTCAAACTTACTCAGATCATACCCTTCACCGCAACAAACATGTGTCGAGCCACATATATAAACATCTCATAAACAGATCATGTAAATACATAGTCATTTTAGGTCTAGATATTTTTATCCATCATTGTATTCATGAGTGCATCTTTATTTTCGATCTATCAATCAACTATAGCCCATACCTTACAAATATACTTTATATTGAAGTATTTATTCATTACCCTTACTCATGCACACTTAGCACTTTCACCTTCACCTCCTTATGTAGTTAGAGCCTTAGCCAATACCATGATCCAAAACCACACAAGTGTCGATGGTATTCCTGGATGGGATCAAATAGTCGTTATTGTGCTCAATACTGTGGGCTGATACCATGGTAAAGACCCTTGGTATTGATAAAATAATACGCAAGCATGTACGTGGATTTTATTATTCTCATTTGCATGTGTACACAACTTTTCTTCACCAAACTTGCATATACACTACTTCGTTTCATCGAACCTGCATATGTACACGACTTGGCTTCATTGAACCTGCGTGTACGCGGATTCCCTTCATCAAACCCACGTATGTACATGAATTGGCTTCATTGAACCTCTGTATACTTCCTGAAAATTTACCTTCATCATTCCTTTGTCACTGAATGGTATTTCTTTTTCTGTCACATATAAACTGGCGTATAGATACATCATCTTTACATCTTCATCAAGTCAGTTGATATCGAAAGGAAACGCATTGAGTAGGTGACCATCAAGGACAACACATCACATCATAATGCCAAAATATTCTTATGTATTTAACTTTATTAGCTTTGTATTTCATGTGATTATAATTAGTTTTTGTATAATCAAACTACTACCAAACAATAAAGAATAATGAGACAAGAGGACACAAGATATAGGCTATCAATAAGGGCCAAAACCTCTCCTCTTGAGAGGAGAACCCATAAGAACTCTTATCTTCTTATAGAACTTCAAATGGACCTAGATTCCAAGACCTATGACCCTTTATCAAGACCCCTCCAAGGCAAGCTCAAATGTATCCTTTGAATAAAACATTTCTACCAAAATCAACCCAAGCCAAACCTACTTCAATTCTATTGCAACTCTCTTCTTCAACCTCAAATTCAGACCTGAAATTTATGACTACAATTTTCGATACTACAGAAACCCTATTTTATGCACATGTGGGAGAATACTCTGGTTTTACCCTTATCTCTCCTTCTCTTGTACAATGAATTTTTATTCTACAACTAAACTTGTAAGATATATTATCTTTCGCTTGTTTTTGTCCTCCTTTAGTGACTACAATATTTTGGTCTCTGCTGCAACAAATGAAACCCAGACTTCTTCACACGTGAGGAGTTTCAACCAAAAAAAAAAAAGTCTTTTAAAATTCAGATTATCCTTCTTTGAAGTCTTTATTTTCTTCGTTGGATTTAGCCCACTTTACTTCCTTTATAGAACTTCTTGTTGATTGATTAATTTCCTTTGAATGATGGTGATTACCCTTATTTATAGGCTTCTTCAAGTTATCTAATAGGTCGAGTTGTCCCTCTAGGTAGGCTGACTTGTTCCTTTCTTAAAGCCAACTTGTTGTACCACTATGACAAGGTTTTGGAGGGTCTTCGACTCTAATTTGACTCATTTAATTTTTTATTTACAATATGTAACCTGCCCAAAAGGGTCTTCCATACATGATAATGACCCTTATGACTTTTTCATTCAAATACAAGCCCTAGAAGAACTCAATGGGTGCATGACCTATAAATAAAAAAACCTTAAGCTTGAAACCCTTGCATCAAGAATGAAAATAATAAATCTATTTGTATTTTTACATAAGATACATAAAATCAGGATTACATATCTCATTATGAAGACTGAACCTAATTACATATTTTAACACTCCCTCTTAAATAGGGAGGTATTCATAATCTATAAAATGTATTGCCCATTCTCAAACTAAATAATTCTCATAAGAAGAGTTGGATTGGTAAACCATCTTATAAGTTACTTCCTTAGCTTATGCCAGAGCATCTCATCATGCCAACCAACATTGTCACATAGAAAGGCCTTGATTAACAAATTTATCTCTCCATAATATTAGATCACAATGCTCGCTTGTCCAATGATTGATAGAAATACCTCACCCGAGTGTTCACAATGTATGTCATTTTAGGAGAATTCCTTTCTTTGAATAGCACATTCTCGAATAATTTCCTCTTTGACTACTCTTACCTATTGGATTCCCTAACACATCCTCAAAGAGTATCAACATCAATCTCATATGCCTACCCATTCCTCCATTCTTTCTTCAAAAAATGAAGATAAGAACGATGTTTCTATATCTCCCTCTCAACTAGGGAAGATATACTAATTCCTATAAAAGGAATATACCCAAGATCCCTCTTACCTAGAGACTTGTACAAGCTCCCTCTTAACTAGGGACTTGTTACCAACAAAAACTATCTGCTCTTTAGTGGAGATCATGGTACCATCAATTTCTTCTATAGCTCCTCCTTTCAATGTCACGAACTTTATTTTCTTCATTATGGAGACTTCATCTTCTAGATTTTATTTTTGGGGAATCATCCATGCATCACTTATGTTAGGATGAATTCTAATCACAAACGTATGAAAAAATTTCACTATAGTTGTGCATAAAAAATAGCCCTAACATCAAAGGTGGCTACCAATTTCTTTAGATTTGTAGTTAGTTGACCAAGATAAATGCTACAAAATATAGATCTATGCAGTAAAAGACATTAAGCAGTAAATAAAACACAATTAATCCATGCATCCAATAGATAAGACAAGAATATGTTGAATTAATTTTGTATTAATGGCACCTGGGAGGAAAACATAGAAAGATGTTACCAGTTCTCCTCAATGGGATGGGTTCTTGTAAGTCCTCAGCACTTCAGATCTAAAATCCCTCTCTCTTGATGGTGTAGAAAACCCAGACAAAAATGGAACTCAAAGGGAGCTCACAAGAAAAATGGTAGAAAAATATGACAATGATGGTGGATCAAAGTCAGACCAAAAGTATAGATCCAGAGTGATCTTTAGGCAACAAAAGGTAGTGAGTGAATGGAAAAACCCTTCTATTTATAACAAAATATTGGGTTAGTCTAGATATTGGTGCATAATTAAAATATTATTAACCAAATCTAGATCCAACTTTTATGGAATATTTTATTATATTTGTTGGAGGGAAAAATAATTTGAATTTGGTCAAATCCCTTTATTTGTAAATAATAAATAAATAAATGATTTATTTATTATTTTAAGGATGTGGTTGAGTAATAATTAAATAAGTAGTGATTTATTCAATTATTTATAAATGATTTAGTCAAATTTAACAAGTAATATTATTTAAATAATGTTTAAATAATTATTCCTAGAAAATAATAAGATAAATAATGATTTATCTTATTAATTTTCCTGTTTTGGGTTAAATATGACCATGAATATTAATTAAACTATTGTTTAACTAATTATTCCTTGAGGAAAATCAAACAAATATGGATTTATTAAATATTTCCTCATGGGGTTTCCTATTTAGACCATAAACAACTTAATAAATTAAGGATTACTAGGTTATTTTTCATAGTGAAAGCAATTTTACTTAGGGTAAAATTGGTCTTACATGGTGTACTTTGGTCCATCTAATAGTAACAGTTTAGATGACCAAAAATTGGTGTAACAACTTTCCTTCAACAAACCATAGGGTTGAACCAATAGCAATGTCATCCTTCTTGGCATTGAAAATGGATCTTCTAGTCCAAATATGGATTTTCTTCACATAACTACCTCTTCCAAGTCATGTTTCTTTCAGGATCTTCCATCCATTCCCATGAGTACTAGTTGTAGGTGACATCTACAACTCTCTTTTGGTAGCCTTATTTCAACCCAACCATATGTTTTTCAAAAATAAAAAATGAACATGAAATCAAAGTTACCCTTTATGATGTCCTTTCATCATGACATATGCATTTTATAACATCAAAATTTTGCATATTCATAAACGCATCTCCAAACCTTTCAATGTCAAGGGTCTCCTTCCTTTACAGACTTCATCAAATTCTTCATATATTCTCTATGAATATGTTATGGATAATTCTTCTAGTTATCATATGTTGATCACTTATCCTATCATACGTGACAATAGTTTCATTTTTTCATGAATTATTCTTCCTTTCTTCACATATTGTTCCCTGAGAACTTCATAGTTCCTTAATCTTTTTAACCACCTCATATTCTATATGAGGAGATATTATGTTAATTTTATCTTATCAATATGTGAAATATTTCAAGGTATATGCCTTCATGCATATTTATAAAGGAATATATCCTTTTGTTGAAATGGAAACAAGAAATGGCACCCCAAGGGAGATTCTGATTTAATTTTCCCTTGATTAAATTGTGTTATTGACTAAATCTACCTCAGGATGAAAAAAGAAGTATCTAGGGTAACATCAAACCACGCTTAACCTGGTAGCTAGCCCTACCAGATCGAGAGAGGGCTCTCTCCTAGTCAATCTCAGAAAAAAATGATCAGTGAGGCTTGAGATGACTTGAATAAAGGCTGATTTTAGGCTAGGTATATATGTAAAAGAGTTTGATTTGATTTTGAGGGTGTTTGTTGGATCAAAGATAAAGGCAGATTTTGGGTATGGGAAATGAGCAGTTTTGCAGGGATCTGAATGGGGAAAGGTAGGCAACTGTTTTGATGTTTCAAATTCGAATGAAATGGATAGCTCAGACCGGTGAGGAGTTGAAGAGGGAAAGAGACTTTCAAGAATCCTCTTCAGACAGTTGAAAACATAGAAAATTAAACAAAACTCAAGGTAGAGCACTACAAATCTAATGAATTCCACCTTTATCCTTGTTTGTTTAACTTAAGAATAAATAAGAGGGAATATGATACACATAAAGCACCAGTAAACTTACAATAACAGAGAGAAACACATCATCAAAACAAAGAGCCACGTGAATTCCAAGGAGTGCTACAAACCCTAGTCTATTCCTTTGCCAAACTGCAGAGATGAAATGTACAATGATGCTCAAAGCATTCCCAAGTGTCCAACTAGGAAAATGACTGAAAAAATACAAGATATAAGCAACCAAAAACTCATCCCCAGCCTCTTGGGTTGAGCTCACAAGTTTAGGAGCTGTTTCAACAAGATCTAAACTGAGAACTGGAAAATAGGTAGTGGAACAACTTTCCTCTATAAGATAGGAAACTGATTCATTCAGTTGCAATTCACCTTTTGATGGATGAATCTACCTCCATGAGTGAAAATTTAACAAAATTACATCAAGATCCATCAAAATACATCCAATTAAATCATGATTTTAACATTTGGAAGTAAGAAAGTCGAAATGTCCAAAACTAGGCGAAAAACAGAGTTACTGAGTCCAAAATAGGAAAAAATCCCCAATGCGCCGTGCCTAATTTCTCCATGCATCATGCCAGTTTGGAGCTGATTTGGAAGGCCTTCCTGGTGTCCAAATTAGCTCCAAGTGGGATTGTTGGAAATTTCTTCCTGTCTACTTTCCAAGAAAAGTGAAATTTCTGAATTTGGCCTTCATTTGCCCCTCCAAAAATGAGTTCTCCCAACACTGCTTCCTGTGTGTCCAAAAAGGGGCAGAAAGGTCATTTTTAGGGTGTTTTGGACCCTTCTGGAAGCCCAAAACCTGTCAAAATATCTTGGCCATGGGTAGGCATGCACAAATTTTCATGAAAAATCCAAAAATGTAAATTTTTCCCCAATAGGAGCTCCCAATCATAAGCGCGCGCCAAGGGGCGCGACGCGTAGAGCTGAAAAATCTATGTTTAGGCCAAAAAAACACAAAATTTGCAAAATGTGTCCCAAATTTCTTGAAATTTGGGCTGAATTTCCTCCATCATGTACTATGCTGGGCCAAGGAAGCCTCGACCAAGATTTGAAGTCTATCATGCCTTTTCATGCCTCCTCGATGCCTTCTTCATCTCTGTCATACGAGGAATCTGCCTCCATGTTTACCAAAGTCTATGTTACCTTAGGTGAATATGAGGAGTTTGGTGTCTCTGGTTTTTATTGCCAAATGGTGTGATAATATGTGGGGGACTATGGAGGGAGAGGGTAGGAGGAATGATAGGATATTTTCAATTGAAATCTATGAATTAAAGAGTTTAGGGACAGTCACTAGGTTTTTTGGGAAAGCCTTGGGGTTTTGGAAATTTATAATTGGGATGTGGGATAATGGGAATGGGATAGGAAATGAGTGATTTAGGGATATGAGGGAATAGGGAAATGGAACAAGAATAATAGTGATGAGGGAATACAAGGTGGGGAAGTAGGAGTGATGGGCACAAAACCAAATCATAAAACCTAAAGGAGCGTTCTTCAAACAAGATAATAGGGTTTGAATTTTGTATTTAAATCCTCATAAACAACACAAGACCATGTTCATTGGCAATGGATAGTTTACTTGACTTACTTGGACAAAGAGAGACCGAGCCGATTTGAAAGTGCGAGAGGAATGGAAATGAATTTGCTTTCCGGCCCTATGCGTCGCACAACAAACCTAGTGTGTCGCGCAGCTTCAATGTGTCATGCATGAACAATTTCACCACAGTGGGGGCCGATCCAATGCATCGTGACACCCAGCCAATGTGTCGCGCGACTGAACTTGCAAAAATTTCACCTTCAAACTGCTTCTTTTGCTCTTCACGAATTCTCCTTAGGTCACTCTATTCTCTTGGCATACAAATGAGCTTATGAAAGATGAAAATGTTTTATATGCTAAGGATTTTTATTCTTCTTTTCAAAAAACCCACTTTGTAATGTTTCAAACTTTGACACTTTTTTTTTTTAAACTCTGTTTGCTTCATTTTGGCTTTTTGACTGAATGATGTCCTTCTGTTTGTTCTTGCAGGGAATTGATGGATGGAGCTTGAAAAAGGAAACCAGGGTTGCCAGTGATAGTATTATTACAACCGAGAAAACTTAAAATTACATTACATTTATACATAAAGATGAAATACTCTATTTTTCTTCAAAACAGAGTTTTGAAGAAAAATACATTATTAAGCATATGATGATGAGATTTTTAGCACTGAAACCTTATTTAAAACTCCTCATGTGCCTATGTGCCTGCTGACCATTATTGGGCATTCTGAAGACCTCATTAATGAAACCCTAGACCTGATGACACTAAAACCCTAAAAATAACTCTTTCCAAACTATGAGACAAAAAGTGACTGTAAATGATTTTAATGAACAGAAATAGGCCAGCAGGTAAAGGACATGAGGGACATGAGGAAAAATCCACTACCGTCAGATGATCCATGCTCCTAATGGAATGCAGCTGATTGAATGAGACACCTAATATGCAATGCAACAAGAGAAATTTGATCACTGACGGAGGGACGAAGATACCGACACTAACAAATTGGAAGATAAATTATAATTTCTTCTCATGAGAACTTGTATTGGTTAACTAAGCCAGAAATACTGAGTTAGATTAAAAACTTTGAGTTGTGGGCTAGAGAGGAGGATGTAGAGTTGACTCCATGATTTAAGGGGGTCCAGTTACAGTTATGTATGAGTTGTAATTAGTTAACTCAATTAATTGAGTTAAAATTAGTTTAACTAGTTCTAACTGAGTGATGAGCTAGAGATAGGTCCAGTGAATTAAATATTATTTAATTCACAATGAGTGATCAATCAATTAACTGATAATTCACTATAAATAGATGTTGCCTGTCAGTTCTAAGGAAGGCCCAGTTGAGACCAAGGTTAAAGGGATGATAAATATCAGTTGTATAATTAGAAAATTGTACAGGTCAGGTATAGAGTCACATGGAGGCCTAGGAATAATGGCACAATGAATCTAATGGATTCTCATATTTAATAAGGAAACAATTCCTCATGGAATGAGTGAGCAAGGCAGGTTGAGAAGAGGATGAGCTTTGGCTAAGTATTGGTCTAATTTTACCTAGATCAGTGTGAGACAATTGGCAGAGTGTAGGAGTTTATCTTGAGAGAGAAAGAATTGTATTGTTTCATGATCCTTCACTTTATACAATAT
Organism: Pinus albicaulis; assembly: GCA_034641835.2. Lineage (NCBI taxonomy): Eukaryota > Viridiplantae > Streptophyta > Pinopsida > Pinales > Pinaceae > Pinus > Pinus albicaulis. The sequence continues at coordinate 510,983,922 of CM076573.1, read as the reverse complement.
ACAGATAGTAGGGTTTTAGGCAGTGTGCTTTCCCCAAATACATCTTGTGTTGTGTGATTGATTTACTTCTTTCTCTTACTTTTTATGTGAATGTGTGATCGTGTTTTAATTCCGCAAATTTGTAGAAGGATTCAATATCTTGTTTCAGTACATCATAAGATCAGATTGAATCTCATTGTTATATGTTCTACGTGGTATCACAGTGCTGGGAATTAGAATAGAAGAGAAGAAATTAAGTGTGTTTTACAGGTATTCAAATTCGCAAATTCATTCTTTGGTACTAGCAGCAGATCAAAATGTCTTTCAATGGTTTGGGACTCAAATATGCACTCCAAGGAAATTTGAATTATATTACATGGAAGGATGGGATGGAAGAAGTGTTGGAGGACAATAGACTGAAGGGATTCATTGACAATGATATTCCTCATCCCACTCTAAAAAATGCTCAACAACTTGATGGATGGAATAAGAATGCTAAAAAGGTGAGAAGGATCTTGTTAGAGGGAGTTTGAGATCGTATTGTCTCGAGTATCCATGGAAAGTAAAATCCATATGTGTGTGGAAGGCCTTGACAGATCTATTTCAAACTAGCAGTGACCATAGGAAGTTGGTGTTGAAATACAAGCTCAGAAAGATCAAAATGGAGAAAGGCGACACGAACCAGAAATACTTGACCAAGTTCACTCAATGTTGAGATGAGCTTGGAAATGTTTGAATCAATGTTTCTTATGATGATTTGGTGAGCCTATCACTTCTAGGCCTTCCCAAGAGCTGGCATAGCTTCTAGGACTCTATGAATGGGAGTGAGCAACTTCCAAAGTGGTAGCGACTATGGTCCGACTTGGTACAAGAAGAGCTTTGACGGAGCACCAGAGATGGATCCTCTTCAAAGAATGATGATGAGGAGAACTGTGCATTGGCTAGCAAGGTGAAGAAATGAAAATGGAAGTCATCCCATTCAAAATCTGAGACCGACAAGGCAAGCAAGAAGCGATACTTGTCAAAGTTAAAATGTTTCAATTGTCATGATCATAGACACTATGCCAAAAATTTTCCACAAAAAAAGAACAAAAACAAGGCCTCATGAGGAGTAGTAGGTGAAGCTTTGGCATCACATTTCAAGTTGGACTTCACCCTCATCACATGCATGGTGTCATCAATGATGGTTTATGTGTGGTACTTGGATATTGGAGCATCATTCCAGATGATCGACAATAAATAATTCTTCACTAGCTTGGAGGAGAAGGATCTCCAGATGCACATTAATATGGGTGATGACGGGAGGTATAGTGCTACTAGTATTGGTGAAGTTACCTTTCAGAGAGAGTCAGGTAAACCCCTCATACTAAAATATGTCATGCATGTACCTGGTTTAAAGAAGAATTTGGTTTTTATTTCTATGTTGGAAGATCATGGCTATGATGTGATTTTCAGTGAAGGAAAGGTGTTCCTTCATCACAAAGCCAAGGGAAAAGTGAAAAAGATAGGGGTTCGAGTGAAGAACTTCTACAAAATTGATGTCGATGATTGCACAGTATTGAGCACTAAAGCATAGAAAGTGGTGAGTTGAGATATTGGTGAGTTATGGCATGGTAGGTTGGGTCATCTACACCACAACGATTTTAAGATCATGGAGAATATTTCTATAGGGATTCCAAAGGGTACACTTGCACAGGGAGACACATGAAAAAGGTGTACTATGGGGAAGTATAAAAATGCCACGTTTCACAATAAGGAAATCCAAGCAATGATAATCCTTGAGATAGTTCACTCACCTGTGTGTGGACCGTTCTCAAAAGCTTCCATAGAAAAGCACGAGTATTATCTAGTTTTTGTTGATGCTTTTTCAAGAAAGTGTTGTATTTTCTTCATGCATAAAAAAAACCACACATTCTCCTAGTTTTGTGAGTTCAAGGTACTTGTCAAGAAAGATATAGGTAAGAAGGTGAAGGCTCTAAGGAGAAACAATGGTGGAGAATATATCTCTAATTAATTCAAGAACTTTTGTGCCTAAAAAGTATTTCGAAGAGAATTTATTGCACCTCATATCCCACAACTGAATGAGGTTGTAGAAAGAAAAAAAATAACAATTGTGGGAGAAACACTAGCTATGTTGCATGATTAGGGCCTACCATTGCATCTGTGGGCGGAAACATGCAACACAACAATATTTTTGTAGAACCGTAGTCATCATCGGATACTAGGCATGAGTACACCAAAGGAGGATTTTTTAGGTAAGAGGTTGGATGTGTCATATTTTAAAATTTTTAGTTCATTTTTTTATTTCCATGTGACCAAAGATGCCAGGAATAAGATAGATCCAACAAGAGAGTTGGGGATACTTTTGGGGTTCATTAATACACCCCACAACTATCGGGTGTATTTTCCAACTCATGTCATGATAGTGGTCAGAAAAGATGTGAAATTAGATGAAGAGAAATCCATGTGATTTTCCCTTGAGAGAGAGCTTGAGTTGCATGCAGTTGAGGAGCTCTTAGATCCAAAGGATGAACCTCAGGATGTGGAGCAGCCACAAGCAGAGGAACATAGAGTGATAGAAACCATTCATGCAAATCCATCTACCAAAGATGAAAGAAAGTGCACCAAAGAGGTTGATAAATTGAATCTATATGCAAGAAATAATGTGGGAGCACCCACATCACAGCATAGGCAAAGAAGGTCCCCATAGTGGTACACTAGATACATGAATCTTATGAGTGAATTTATTGATATAGAACCATTTTCTTCTAAGGAATCAATGTAGCATGCAGTGTAGGTTGATGCCATGGTTGAGGAGTATGACTCCATTATCAAAAAAAGTACATGGGAAGTGGTCCCAAGACTAGTGGGGAAGTCAGCTGTAGGATCCAGGTGGGTCTACAAGGTGAGGCAAGAAGCACATGGGAGTGTGGAGAACCACGAGGCTAGATTTTTGGCCCAAGGATTCTCTCCGATGGAGGGGAATGATTATGATGATATTTTTTCACCAATGACAAGGTACTCGTCTATTAGTTCCATCCTTTCACTCTCAACGTATATGGGATGGAAGATACATCATATGGATGTAAATACATCCTTTCTCAATAGATTTATTGAGGAAGAAGTGTAAATTGAGCACCATAAGGTTTTGAGACCTTAGATAGGGAGTCACATGTGTGCAGAATCAAGAGAGAATTTTATGGACTGAAGCAAGAACCTCATGCTTGGTACACGAGGATCGAAAAATATTTCATCAGTTTGGGCTTCACCAAGAGTGAAGTAGATGAAAACCTATATCATATTGTATTTTATGGTTAGATTTTTATTATTGTACTTTGTGTATATGATCTGATACTGATAGGTGATGAGAATCTCATAAATTATTGCAAAGAATATATTGCAAGAGAATTTGAGATGGTCATGGGGCTCTTGTACTATTTCCTCAGATTGGAAATATTGAAAAGAAATGGGGATCTATTTGTATCTCAGGGAAAGTATGCCAAGGAGATTTCGAGGAAGTTCCACATGGAGGGAAGCAAACCCATGGAGACTCCTCTTGCTGGAAACTAGAAGAAGTAGGATGCTAATTCAAGTGAAGTAGTGGATGCTACTATTTACAAGAAGCTTGTGGGTTCACTCATGTATTTGGTGAAAACACGACCAGAAAGATGCTACACAGTTAACCAGCTGAGCCAAGCTATGGTTAAGCATACCAAGCTCTTTTGGAAGGTGGGGAAGCATGTTTTGAGATACCTCAAGGGAACTACAGAGTATAGATTATGGTATAGGTGTAAAGAGGGAGTGAAGCTTCAAGGGTTCAGTGATGCATATTGGGCAAGGAGTCCATATGACAGGAAGAGAACATCAAGGGGCATCTTCAACATAGGATCAATAGCAGTTTACAGGTACAATAGGAAAAAGAGATCAATTGCACTCAGTTCAGCAGAGGCAAAGTACATGGAAGCCAGTCAAGAAGGATGTGATGAGGCCATCTAGATGAGGAAGATACTTGTTGGTTTGTTTGGTCAACAGATGAATTTGACAGTGATACATTGTGATAACTAGAGTTGCATCAAAATCTCGGTTAATCCATTTTTCCATGACAGGTCCAAGCATATTGATATCCAATATCACCATCTCAGATATTGTGTTCAGAGGAGGATTATGTCATTAGAGTACATTCCCATAGAGGAGAAGGATGCAAACATCTTGATTAAGGCACTCGTAAGAAGAAAATTAGAATTCCACAGAGACAGGATTGGGGTAGCAAATAATCCCTTTCTTGTTGAGAGGGACTGTTGAAATGGAACCAAGAAATGGCACCTGAAGGGGGCTTCTGATTTAATTTTCACTTAATTAAATTGGAAGATAAGTTGTAATTTCATCTCATGAAAACTAATATTAGTTAAATAAGTTAGAAATACTAATTTATCTTAGGAAATTTGAGTTTAGGGCTAGAGAGGAGGCATGTAGAGATAAATCCAAGATTTATGGGGGTCCACTTACAGTTATGTATGAGTTGTGATTAGTTAACTCAATTAATTGAGTTAAAATCAATTTAACTACTTATAAATGAGGGATGAGCTAGAGATAGTTATAGTGAATTAAATATGATTTAATTCACAATGAGTGATCAATTATTTAAATGATAGTTTGATATAAATAATTGTTTCCTATCAGTTCTAAGGAAGGCCAAATTTATACTAAGTTTAAGGGATGATAGCTATCAGTTGTATAATTAGAAAATTATACAAATCAGTTATAGAGTCACATATAGGCCTAGGAATAATTGAGAAATCAATCCAAGGGATTTTCCTATTTAATAGGGAGAAAACTCCTCATGGAATGTGTGAGAAAGGTAGGTTGAGAAGAGGTTGTGAATTGGCTAAGTATTGTCTGATTTTTCCTAGATCAGTGTGAGATAGTTGGCAGAGTGCATGAGTTTCTCTTGAGAGAGAAAGCATTGTATTGTTTCATCATCCTTAAATTTATAAAATATACAGATAGAGTGGTTTTAGGTATTGTGCTTTCCCCATATACATCTTGTGTTGTGTGATTGATTTAGTTCCCTCTCTTACTTGTTATGTGATTGTGTGATCATGTTTTGTTTCTGCAAATTTGTAGAAGGATTCAGTACCCTATTTTACTACATCATAAGATCATATTGAATCCTGTTGTTAAATTTTCTACACCTTCCTCCTTGATCATGCTCATAAGATAGAGAATTCATCCATGTTATCAAAACTATATCATGACATGACTTAATCTATCAAATACATACATACCTAGTTTATGTTTTTGGTCATTTAGAATTCCTTTGGAAACTTCATTTCCTTGCTTGAAAGAAATTGAACCATCTTTACATGCTACACTCCAATGTCATCATACCATCATCCTTCCAAATAAAGGATCCCACACAAGGTATAATGTGGACCATCGATGTGACACTTGCTTCTTCCAAGTAGAGGTGAACCTACTAATGAATATTCCAATGGAGGATCTTGATTATACTCATCCTGCAAATTATCCTTTCTATTAATGATGATGTATGGAGATATTTTTCTATCATGCTAGATGAATTTCTTCCAACCATATATACTATTATTTTGGTTGACCTTTTCATGCTCTCATTGAGGTTACCATGAGCTACTTTCATTTCAATCATGATGATTGTTACAATCATGCAGAATTCTACTTCAACTATACTTTCAAGCTTCTATAATGATGTCATGAGCTCTTTTCCACTTCAATCACATGCTTCTAATTTCATGCATCCTATCATTCTTATAATTCTTCTTATTTTGAAAACAATATTTAGCCAAGGTAGAGTTATTTTCACCTCCTACCTCTCCTTTCTATGTACCCTAGAGACTTTAATAGTGAATAGCTATCCCTTCCTTCTTGGATATCTCTTCATCAAGTTCTTCTACTTATTCGATGATGTGGGCTTCATTCCTTTATTTTATTTCCTTGACGTCCTTCTTAATTTTAGGAAAATATCTATTGAAATTCCCATATTTCTAAAATCAATAGCATTGGATCTTTGACATATCGATCTTCTTCTTTTTCTGAGGACCAAGCTTTCCAAACTTTCCTTTTCTCCTAGTAATGGAAAAAATTCTTGAACTTATTCATTTTATCCTCCATCTCTTTTTTCCGTCAAACCAGTTTATTTTATCTTACATAATGACCGGATTTCACTGAATGGGATGGCTTCCTTCTTTATATATATGCTTCATACAAATTCCCCCCATTCATCAAGTAGTGCATTGAGCACTATGGTGGTTATTTTTTTCAGACATTATTTCCCCTAACTCTTGTAGTTGGTATCTTATTTGTGCAACCTCATAAGATATGAGGCTATCCCATATTTCTTTGATAATTTCACCTTGTATAGCTTGGTTCTCAAAGATATGATTTCTTTTGTAGTTCTTATCGAGAACAATTCTACCAACATATCATATATTTATTTTGAATTCTCCAACATTGCTACATAAGGGACGAGGAAATCCTTGAATGATTTTATAAGGATGCTTTGAGCCCTTATTTCCCATTTCATATATTTTGATAGAACCTGATTTTCTTCTTGTGATGGTTTGAAAATTGAACCCTTAACATGTCCAATGAGTTCATTTTCTACGAGGATCAAATCTATCCTCTTCTTCCATGCAAGGATATTTTATGACCCAACTAGTTTGTTGCTCTCCTTGCAAAATCAAGTCATTTAGTAGTATATTTAGACATAGATATATGGATTCTTACTTGTTAAGTGAATATGCTCCTTTTATGGTGATATATTCAACTTTATTCTTTCTTGATTTTGTTGATGATTTGAAGATGACAATACTTCTTCTTCTAGAGATGTCTTTCGTCAAATATGCTTGAGATTTGATCCTTGATTCAAAGAGAGGGATATCACCTTTATTCCTTGATGATGATGGAAATTACTCTTCACTCTTCCTTGGAATGGAGACTTCAATATGCTTTAAATGTGTAGCCCTTGTTTCTTTGAATGATGGTAGGGTATTTTCTTGAAAGTAGAGTCTTTGAGGTATTCTTCATGATGTTTCCTCTGCATTGTATTATCCTTGAGATGAGATGGGTAGCTTCTTCTTGTGATGGTTTAATGTACTATTTTTTTTTATGATAATTCTTCAAGATTCCTTTCTTTGTCTTGTCACCTTAGCCTTAATACCATGTTTATAAATCTGTGGGCATATATATTAGGTGATTTCTCTTACATTGATAATTACTTGTGATGTATTTAACTTGATTAGATTATTATTTCACTTGGTTATAATTATTGTTCATATCATCAAACATCTACCAAACAATAAATAACAATGCGACAAGAGGAAACAAGATATAGGCTACAACCAGGGCCAAAACCTCTCCTCTTAAGAGGAAACATCACAAGAACTCTTCTCTTCTTATAGAAATTCAAATGACGAATTCTAATAATTATGACCCTTGACCAAGACACATCCAAGACAAACTAAAACTTCTTCATTGAATAATTTTCTTCTATCAAATTCAACCCAAGTTGAACTTGCTTTACTTCTATTGCAACTTTCTTCTTTGACCTCAACATTGGACCTGCAAGTTATGACTGCAATTTCGGATACTGCGAAAACCCTAGTCTTTTCACATGTGGGAGAATACAATGATTTTACCCTTATCTCCTCTTATCTTGAATAGTGGCTTCTTCTTCTGCAACTCAAATTACAAGATGGATTTTCTTTCCCTTGTTTTTGGCCTCTTCTAGTGACTAAAATATTTCGGTCTCTACTACAACAAATGATACACATACTTCTTCACACGTATTAGAAGTTTAAACCCTAAAAATAATATTTTAAAATTCATATTCTCCATCCTTGAAGTATTCCTTTTATTCATTGGCTTTAGGTCACTTCTTATTCCTTTGATCAGACTCCTTTTATATTGATGAATGTCCTTTGAATGAGGTTTTGTACCCTTATTTATATGCTTCTTCAAGTACCCTAATAGGTTGAATTGTCCCTCTAGGTAGGTCGACTTGTTCCTTTTTAAAGGCTGACTTGTTCTAGCACTATGACAAGGTATTAGAGGGTCTTTGACCCTAATTTGACTCATATAAACTTTTCTTTACAATATATAACATGTCTAAAATGGTCTTCCATACATGAAAATGATTCTTATGACTTGTTTACTCAAACACAAGCCTTAGAATCACTCAATTGGTGGTTGACCTATACATCAAATAACCTTGAGAATGACACCCATGCCTCAAGAATGACAATAATAAATTTATTTTTCTCTTTACATCAAATACATAAAATCAGGATTACATATGTCATTATGAATAATGAACCTAGTTACATATTTCAATAGTATATTCTCTATTATCATGGTTGTAGATGTCATTTCTTGATGATATTTCCTATTAACATCAGGCTTTTTTAGTTGTCCAACTCATACTCTCTTGTTATGATGTTTTTTAATCCAATATATCCATCACAATATAATGTGACTTGAAGAATTCAACTTTGAGATTATGATCTATAATGGTGGTCAAAAAGGTTATATTCTTCCTGGTTCTAGGAACATACATTATATTTTATAATTTTCACACATGGATATTTAGTAAAGTTACACATACATCATCATAACCATTTATTTTCATGATATCTATCATGTCCTAGATAGATGTGAGTGCAATTATTATTTTTATGGTAGGTATTAAACCATACCCTTTTATGTCATATGAATTGACTCCCTAGATTCAATAAACCATGTATTAAAGTTATTAATTTTTTCTAATAAAATGGCATATAAAATGACTAATTTGATATTTTTGAGACTATCATTAACTGTGTCGTCTTTATCAGCAAAGTCCCATAAATGTGTTCTGTGGTTGGACTCGTGAAATTTATCTATGTTGTAATTATTAACAAAATTTCAAGGCTTTCCATAGTAGAAGCATCAATTATTACTCTTCATATAGGCATTTATCTTTGGTGATGTTGTGTCTTGATTTTCTTTTGATGTCCGATGGCTTTCATTTTATGGTTGTTTCCCTTTAGTTACCAAATCCATATATGAACTTTCGAATATTCCACTGTGATTCTTCTTTCATTGTCTTCTTCCAGGAGAATATTTGTGAATTCATAAAATGTAGGAGTTTTTTCCTTCGTTGCAAGTATAATGATGAACATATGATAATCATCCAACATCTCATTCAATGTAATTGTTACTAGATCATTGCTAGAAATATTTTTACCAATAGCACCAAGCATATCATAAATTTCTATGATTCTAGAAAAAAAGTCACTATTGTTTTCATTTACCTCCATCTTAATCGAAAAGAATCAGATCTTTAAAAATAATGCTTGCTTTGTGTTTGAAGTTTTGTATAGCCTTTTAGGGTGTTTTGTAGGTTTCTTGAGATGTATTGTAGTCCCTGATGTGTAGAATATTGTTGTCCTTTATGGTTATTCTTAAGCATAACTTGGCCTTGGAATAATTCAACTCTCAATCCTTAACTAAAGTTGTTGGTGTTGTCAGTTTGGTTTCAATTCTTGATATTATTTTTCCACACATTGTAGCCTTCCCTTAATGTCTACATCTTCAACTTCAAATTTGCGTAAATCTCTCCATCTATCTATATGGATTCATTTAGGTATGAATTCGCCAATGGATTCACCATTTTTAAATAATAAACATAACCCATGTCTAAATATGAATTCAATTAAAGGAGTATTGATATAATTTTTATGTCGACATCAACAGGTTCATGTCCTATACGCAACATAATAGCATGTCTCTCATTCAAGATCACTATATAAACATGATCTCTACTCAATGTCTCTAAAAAGTGTAAATAGACAAAGTAATAAGGAATCCATGAATAATTTTCATAGATCCACTCCAAAACTCAAGCTTTATTAATCCCTTTTATATGGAGGATTTCCCTCAAGGTGCACAAGTTCAGATGAGTGTCATTGGTCACCAAAACTAGAATATTTTATAAATCAACTAGACTAGAAGAAAGATCAACACCTATGTTTTCCTTAAATTCAAAGCCCCAACTCAAAATTCCCTCAACAGTTAACGTATTCCCCTTTGTTAGTGAATAAATGAATTAGAGATGAATAGTCATCCTTCTTTTTGTCTCCCTATACCCTTATCGCATATGGTGATGTTAATTTCTCATGACTTGGTTTCCCTCAATTTTTTTTGGCCTTGGCACATCAAATTCCACCATGGCCACCAAAGACATGACCTAATTTTCTCTTGTTTCCAACCCTCCTGTAGAGATGGATGATGGTCCTAAGATATATTCTAATATTTTCATATCTATTCCAAATCAATTATTGGACATACCTCACAAATTTCATTCCATGCATTTTTCTTGTTTGGCTAACACCAACAACTGCATGTAGCAATCCTCTAAATAGGTGGCTTTATATATATGGAGCTTCAACTCCTCCTTCAAATAATTTGATGATTTTTTAAATATGAAATGAATGCAAGACAAACCAATCACAATTGGTTTGACTATCATGGGTTGGATTGTTTTATTCGCGCCTGCCACTAATAAACACAATGACATATTTATAACCTTCTTGAATTATTTCTACCATCATCTTATCTCTTTACATGGATTGACAACCCTTTTGGATCTCAAGGAGGAATTTAAATCATCAAATATAATGCACCAAATTGGAAAATTTGAAGCACAAATTGTTAGCTTGGGAAAAACATGTGTAGATGATAGGATGATTTAGAGAGACAAATTACTTTAAGAGATTTTAAAGGAGAATAAATATAGCTAGAAAACTGAGATAAAATCCACGCAATAACCCCACCTTCAAATTTGGTACCAAAATTTAAAAATAAAAAATATAGATGAAAAATAAATGGGAGGGATTTGTTAATGATATACCATTATTAATTCATGCTCACACTAACCCACAAATACAAAATAGATTCCAATTATAAAATTGGATAAAAATAGTGGATAACCACAATAACCTGAAGGATAAATAATCTTACTCCACTACAAATCATTTTTACATTAAAAAACAATGCATTCTAGAACCTGATCTCAAAAATCTATCAATATATATTATATCTAACACAAAGTTCTTTGAAAATGTCACATAAATTCATGAATGTTTTACTAGATTTTAATCAAAGCTAGGGAAAATCAAGCTTAAATTCATAAATTATTTACTATCTTATGTTGGCGACATGATTTATATGTCTTAATATGTTTTCTTTGATGGAAATTCTTTGATAAAATATGGAGTATATGTCTTTAGTAGAAGCTCAGGAGTCCATCAGAAGAAATGTGTAATGTCCAACAGAATATTTTTCAATATTCATATTGAAGATTCTATGCGTGGATTTTTAAAGGCGAAGTCGCGTATACACACAGATAAGAATGAACCAAGTCGTGTATTTCTTTTTCGCTCCAAAAAGATAATACCAGGGGGCATTACCATGGTATTAGCTCACATTATTGAGCGCCATGTCGTCTATTTGATTTCTTCCAAGGATACCATTGGCAATGGTATGGTTTTGACTCATGGTATTGATAAAGGATAAAACTATATAAGGAGAAGAAGAGCATAGAGTAAAGATGCATGTGTAAGGGCTATCACAAAATATTTCTCTCTGAAGTATATCTGCATAGGATGAACTATCTTTTATTGATAAATCTGAATTTATGATGCACCCTTCGATAGATTGATGGATCAAGATCTCTAGACCAGAAATGACTATGTTCTTGCATGGCCCATTGAAGAGATGATTAGACCTGAGACCTGGTGCATGTTTAATGAAGTGGAGTGAAGAAATATGGTGTTTTGATTACAGTGATCTCACTGTTCAGTTTGATGTATTGAGTGAAGTTTATTATTGTTGATCTTTATGAAGGGTTGTGTTGAAGCTATGTGATCTACTATGAAAATTGATGAAACATGGTCTACAGTGATTCTGAGGGAAGTACAAGCGTCCTGCCAGTAGAAGCTGGTGTTCTGATCAGGGGGTTGAATCTCCCTTCCAGAAGTATCTGGTAAACGAGATCACGAGGTTGTATCTCCCTTCCAGTTGTAGCTAGAAAATGAGAGAAGGTTGCAGCCTTTTGCAGGTAGATGCATGCATACTGATATGAGTCTGCATCAGTACAATATTTTTATGCAGAATTATGGATTACGAATAAAAAATTCTTCCCTAGATGTAGTGCTCATCTAGAAAAATAGGTTAAATACTTTGAAACTACGTTTCCTAACTGTAAATAAACACATATAAAAGATCAAATGAGTTACTTGGAGTCCAAGCGCTTCTTATTCTCCTTCTGTCGCTTTTTTTGTAGCTTCAAATATGAGCTAAGTCGCCAAAATATTCTCTGCAAAGATGAACAATAAACAAAAAAAGATAGAAATAATACAGATTTCTATTCAAGTTATTCAGTTAAATCAATAAAACATGAACCATATGCATCAAATAAAAATTCATAATATGAAATGCATGAGCTTATACAGATACATACGTGGGATAGTAAGCAACAATATTTATTAATGGATAGAAGGGGAGGTTACAAACGAGTGATTGATTTAGTGTCACCATCTCCAGCAGCATCCCAGCCTCATCACAATGCACATCTCTCTAGCATCATCCTAGCCTCATCACAATGCACATCTCTCCAACAACATGTCACTCAAATCAATTCCTCAATTTAAATTCCACCAACATTTCTCTACTCAAATTCTTCCTTCACAAACACTAAGATCTGTGCTCAATTTATAGAGGAGTTGAAGGTAGTTTTACAATCAATGAATTTCCAATAATAGGCAAGACATGTTCCCAATCTTGTAGATGTCAAATGGAAACATGGATTCAAAGTTTGACACATGTGAACTCTTCTAGAAGGCACTGGCCAAGTCGAGATTCCAGAACAATAAGAATTTCGCTCCCAATGTGACCAATGCACCCTTGAATGTTAGGAAGTGCTTTGTAGAGCACCCTTGAGTGGGGTTACTTGCATATGCAATGCAATTAGTCCCTTTATAGGCAGCGTTGGTGAGATCTTATATGATATATTATGAACTTCAAATCTTGGAAACCTTTGCAGATGAAATTCATGGATGATTTGTCTTTTCCTTTGTCTTAGGGCATATAACAACTGAAATTATAGGGGATGATAGACCCTATTCATTGGTTCTGGAGATGATGTCTAGTTAACCAGGTCATTGGGAATGGTGCCCAAGTTGACCTATAACAATTGCCCTCTAAAGCATGAATTCAAAATAATAATAACAATATTTTGATTGAGATGCTTTACATTGTAATGGGTTGGTGATGAAGCGAGGTGGTGACCTGCATCAATATTACGATACATTACATCATGATATATCCTCTTGATCATAATTGTTGAGGGTAGGCATTCCCATGTTCAGCACATAAACAATCTAATAACATATACATAATTCAGAAAGTTGTCTACGTTGGAATGTTTCCCAATACAGACATGCCTATAGATATGGGCCCATGTTCAGATGACGATCTATATGTAAAGTCACCGTACAGATGATGTGTACAAAAATCCTGAAATTGTAGCCCGGATGGCTGAAACTAGATCTAGGGTCTTCTTATCTCATTTACTCGATCATTCGGGTACAATTCTAGCCATGCGAATATATGATTTGTAGTCGAACATGGAAAGATGTCATTTGATTACCAGCCAATGATGTGAGTTGATAACAAACACAAGAGAACCACCATTGATGTCAATGGACCTCAAGGTACTACAGTACATTTCGTAAGGTGTGAATAGATGATTTGATGTCAAATACCAAACAAAATCTTTCGGTTAAAAATCCAGAAGCGAGGATCTTGTCGATGCTGTAACAAGCCTCATGGTACTGGAGTATAATGTTTCTAAGTGAACTCCCTGGATAGTGATTTTTTGTCGATAGGAAGCCACCTTATTGTGAACGAGAGTTACTGATTTCAAAGAAAAAGGTATGACTTGATATAGAAATGTTCAGGGATGACTGTCATGAGAATGAAGGTTTATGAGTATTGCAGAAGGATGAGTATTCATTGGATGACTTCTCTTGAACAAATTGGCGACACTGAGATGAGTTGGAACCATTGACCCAAAACCAAAGTGAAGGTATGATGAACCATAGGTATGAATGACCCATCAAGAATATTACCCAGCCTAAACAGTCACGGTGATGGAGTGAAGTGTCATGTTCAAGGGCAACCTGCTACCGTAAAAATTTATGTTCACTTTCCCAAATTTTCCCCGGTCATTTGTCGACCAATACCTCTTTTTTTTTTTTTAACAAGGTTGAGGAGGATAACATTTTCTTGATCTATAATTGAACCCTTCGGGTGAATAATGTATCACTATTTAATAATTTAACGAGTCTAGCAATGAATGAAACTCGATTCTTGCATGATCGACAAGCCCATCTCAATTTTATGTTTTAACGAGCTTAATGACAGTGATAGCCCAGTCCTTTTTCATATTTAGATATTTTGAAAAAGAGGACGAAAGAAAAATCCAAAAGTAATTTTTCATAAAGTTGTCGCTCAGATCCGAAAAAGTGTAAAATAATATCTGAGAGAACCTCTTTAGTCATGTTTGACCAAGGTATTCCTTTTTCATAAATAATCTATCTCAGTCCGAGAAAGAGTTAAACTTATACCGAGTAGATATCAATTCATTTACTTTTACGAGCTTGAAAAGACAAGTGCTCGACAATATTTTCACATTATCGGAGTCTAAAAAGAGCTGAAAGAAGACTGCAGGGTTCTTTTTTCGTTGTTATCAAAGCTCAAAAAAGAGATAAAAGTGTGCTTCAAATATTTTTTCTTTTTTAACAAAGCTCGAAAAATAAGGATAAAAAGTATGCTTTGTGGTCAAATCATTCTTGAAATAAATTTGCACGACTAATCTATTCATCAGTTGTAAAACCTGTTCAGAACAACATCAAATGGATTAAAAATACCTGTTTCATGATAAAAACAAAATAAAACCATGGTAATATCAATAACTATAATTTGCAAACAATCAAATGACTATTAAAAAGTGTTTTTACTATTCATTTTTACCATTCCATAGTTACCATTTGCATTTTGGAGCTCCAAACTTGATTTTGCCCCCAAAATTCAACTGTTGATTGCGATCGTTTCTATGGACGGATTTTGTTACTATTTGATCCAAGTTAGTGCCATGAACCTCCTCTTTCCTTCAGTAATCATTTCATTTCCAATTTCTTCAAATTTTAAGGGTTTTGGGATCGCCTGGAATTCTGCTCCAAAAGAGGGAAACACACCCTTGGATATCGAAAATTGTGTTGCATAGCAACTAAATTGAAGGCTACTTGCATACACAATGCACTGCCTCTTGCTAGAGCTTGCGTTGGACACAATCTACATTTTTTTTTTTTTTGCATTATACCCAAAATTTTCCCAATCTTTTGCATTGAATGGAATCTAATGGTTGTACTTTAGATGTCCATCGGATTACAATGACGATTATATGGAGGGAAAGATAACATGAAGAACATGATATGAATTCCCTAAATGATCCAGGCACAGTAAGGGCCTTAAGAGATTATGGACTGTTAAGGTACTTCCGGTTGTCAAGGATGAGGCAAAAAATAGAACTCTTCGAGTTCTTAGTTTGAGCATGGGATCCAAATATCGAGGAATTTCATATTAAGAACCAAGTGGTTCCCATAACAGTAAAGGATTTATACTTTATTACAGGTCTATCGAGGAGAGGCTTGCCTATTTCACTCTCAAGGTCTATTGTTAGAGGAGAGAATGTGAGAGATTATATTTTGCAACATTGTTATCGAGGGGCAGAGCCAAGAAAATATAGAAAGATAAACATCTAGGATATTAGATATTTTCCTTTGAGAACTATCCTTTTCACGATCGCAAAACTTGCTGGCACCGTTACACTACATGTAGCGAATAGATCGTATATGTAGTATGCGCTAGAGTGTATGGAGCCAACAATCTTCAACTGGTCTGAAGCTATACTTTCTCAGATAAAAGAACAATTGAAAAAAGCAAAGGGAGGAAGGAAGAAGAACTTCAGTTATGGTTCGATCCTCATATCATTTGCCTTAGAATGGATTCCACTGATGCATCCACAGCATGTGACACTAGATGTGTCTAATCCTAGAGATCGACAGATGCAGAGATGGGTAGAACTAATGGGTAGGCATGTAGGCCAATCGACCATTGTGTTATTGATTGCGTTCTTCGCTTGGTTCTAGCGACATATTGTCACCATCGATGAGTATGCATATGCAGGTGTTGATTTCCAAGGAGATTCAAATTTAGCTTTACCAGAAGGTGCTCAGTGGGGTGCAATGGGTAAGAATGTTTTGACCATGTTTTTTATTTTCCTAAGGTTTATACAATGCTTTTGTATTTTTTAGGTTTTCCCAAGACTAAAATAAATGTTTGATGTAATGAAAATGTTGGTCAAGTTCAATAGGTGGAGGAACTGGAGCATGTAGCAGATGAGCCAGTAGAGAGGGTTGTCGGGAGAGTAGTCCTTCAGGATCTTGATATGGCTAAGACTCTGGTTGAGCTTCGGAAGCACATAGAGGGGTTGACCTTCGGGATTCTAGATTTCTTGATCGAAGAGTTACCCATGCGACTGTAGCATCACACTATAGGTGTTCCTAACCATTGGATGCGATTACTACGTAGGATAGCTAGATCTATAGCATGTTACCACAAGCACCACTAGTTTACATTTGACATTTTTGCATAAATTTTGAGGTCAAATGACCAATGTGTCTTGGGCACCAATTTTTGTAAAAACCTATAACTATCTATCTATTTTATTTTAGTGTTTTTCTTATGTTTATTGTGCAATCCTATTCAATGATGTGAATGTTTTCTTTACATGTGTTGCAAATGTCTGTCTAAAACTTGATTAGCTAAAGAATCAATCAAGGTGTTCAAATTTCTGGAAATGTGTTGATATTGAATAAAATCAAAGTGTCTTTCCAAAATTTGAACTCTTAGGAACAATCTATGAAGTGTTGGATTTCTAACAATATAAACACTAGTAAGTTGTAATACCAGAAGTTGTGAGTCTAACCTTATGATGATGCGGTTAATACTAAATGAAATGGCATCAGAGAGAATTTCGATCAACGTGCTATACTCAGTGATATTTTTCATTGATCTATCGATAAAAATCCCTTGAAAACTCACTAACTCTCCGTTCAAAGCGAAAGTGGCCCACGTTACAAATGATAGATTCTGCGTACTACGACTAGCACCATCATCATATTTAACAAATGCTTCCGAAGATTCAAACATCTGCGATGAAATTTAAAGTGGATTACTAATGTCAAGAAAAATCTAAAAACAAACTAAGACAGTGAATGCAAATCAACAACATATATATACAATATAATACAAAAAATTACTATGCTCATGATTAAGCATAGTAACGTTTCAGATACAACCCATTTTTGGGTTGCGCCAATAGAATTCCATCGTTATCAACTAACTCAAAGGCACCCTTAGCAAGAACTATTTTGAAAATATAGGGGCCATGCCATAATGTCTCAAATTTTCCTGTACCTATTACAACAGCTTCCTGATCATAAAGCAAGACCAAGTCGCCCTATAATAAAATGCAAGGCTGGACATTTTTATCGTATTGCACCTTTATATGTCTCTTATGCACTTTGTTGGCCAATCGGGCTTCATGATGCATTTCATCAAGATGGATGAGGTTAAAAATACACTCTTCTTCTTCTGAGGTGTCAAGTAACAAGTCGACTGCGAGTTTTAAAAATGGTATTTCACATTGGATTGGCAAGATAGCTTCCAGAACATACACCAATTGAAAGGGAGTGAATCTGGTTGCATTTCTCACTGAGGTTCGGTACACCCACAAGGCTGAGTACAGGATAAAATTCCAGTTTCTTTTACAAACTCCTATCATTCATTGAAGCATACGTTTAAGAATCTTGTTGATAGCCTCAACTTGTCCATTTGATTGTGGATAATAAGGAGTAGAATTATCATGTGACAATCCTAGCTTGGCAGTTAATTCAGTCATCATGTGATTGTGAAAATTATTCCCATGATCTGTAACTATGCTTTGTGGATTTAAAATTATTACTATGTACAATTAAAAAGAAAAATAAACAATCATTACTAATTTATTAAATAACATCCTTGATATTAATTACAAAATTATTGACTCACAAACAATATAACCATCTTAAACAATAAAGGTTAGTCATGAATTATTATTTGAAAATGATCTATAAAGACAAAATAGGATGCATTAGTCATTTGATTGTGGATTACTAAACAAAAAAAATCTTACACATATGTTACTTTCAATACATATGAGATCTTGAATGTTTGATAATATTCATTAAAACTTCGTGAAATATCTTCAACATTCGATAAACATGTCGAACAAATATCTACAAATTCTTTATAATAATCATTTAAATTTCGCTCCTCATAAATTAAAGTTTACCTTAAACAGTTCATTCAAATAAAAAGTGTATCGTCGACGATCAGATAATATTTGGCTTGGTATCGAATATGTCATTGATGAAGGTATCAGGCCAAAAAGTTTTGAGAGAGGATTTGGAAGTAAATGATGAAATATTTACCAAAGGGTCAGGATAATTATGATCAAAGCAGGGCTTCGTCGAGAATTGATAGTTCACGACATAGTTGCTGTAAAGATGCTATCGGAGGAAAGATCCGCAGGCTATTGAAAACTAAAGACTTCTTTGACTTGGATTTGATGAATTCCAAATCAAATTCCTGCAAAATGACAATTCATTTTAAATATTTCCCCCCCAGCAATTGACGTGATAAGATATACGTCATGGGGTTGCAATCTGAAACAACGGTGGTCTTTTGGAGCAGGATGTAGTGGTGAAATATTTTGACATCTTGAACAGCTACCAAGGAAAGCTTTTCTACATATGAATACTTAAATTCCATATCATTGATATTACGACTCAAATAATAGATCAGATGTTCAATTCCATCTTCTATTTGGACCAAAATTATAGCAATGGCCATTTCAGCTGCGACGATATATAGGAAATAATCATTTTGATAATTAGGGGGATACATTAATGATGCTCGGACAAGAGTATCCTTGACAGCATCAAAATAATCTTGCGCAACTTGGTCCCAATGGAAGGGAACCCCCTTTTTCAAGAGTTGAGTAAATCCTTTAGCCATTTTGGGGTAATTTGGAATGAACCTTCTTAGGAAGTTAGCCTTTCCTTGAAGTTTCTGTATCTGAAGTAAATTTGATGGCGCAGGAAAATCAAGAATGGCCTGAACCTTCAATGGGTCGATTTGAATTCCTTCCTTTAAGACTACGAATCAAAGAAAACAACTAGAAACAACACAAAACACACATTTATGTGGATTGAGGCATATTTTGTAGTGTCGACAGCATAAGAAGATGGCTCTCAAATGCATTGGGTGATCAGTCTGATTTCGTGAATGCGTGGGTAAATCATCTAGATAAGGTTGAACAATGTGATTGATGTCATTGAAAACATAGTCCATTGCTCTTTGAAAAGTTTCCCCGGCTTTCTTTAAACCAAACAGTAGTTTCCTATAAGCGAATGTGCCCAAGGGACAGATGAACTTTGTCTTATGTTGATCCTCTAGGTGGATATTGATTTGATTGTAGCCAGAAAATCCATCCATGAATGAAAAAGTTTCACATCTAGCACAATCGTCAATAATCTGGTCGATAAAGGGATTAGGATAGTTTTCTTTTAGACAAGCGATGTTGACGTCCCGATAATCGATGCACACTCTAATGGTTCCTTGTTTTTCATGACAAGAATGATATTGGAAAACCACTCAGTTAGAAGAACAGGGTAAATGAAACTAGCACGCAAAAAAATTTCAACTTCTGCTTTGATGGCAGCAGCTTTCTTTAGATGAACAGGCCGAAGCCGTTGATGCACCAATTTGACATCAAGATACATATTGATAGTGTGTTCAACAATAAGAGTATCTATGCCTGGAATTTCCTCTTAAGACCAAGAAAATACATCACAAAATTCACGAAATAGAGAGATATATGATTCGAGTTCTGATGGACAACAAGATACACCGACATGAACATTTTCTACAACTCTAGGTTTGGTTGAAATATCGATAGAAATTGTTTCTTCAATATTTGACAGATTTCGCTCAGAATCGATTGGATTAATAGGTAAAGAATTCGAAAATAAATTTTTGATTGATGGGTGATATAGTTCACTAAGATGATTTTCTTCATAATCAAGAAGATGGGAACGATGATGATAATCTTCCCATGGCTCTCCTTCTGACATCATGGCTTCCAAAATATTCTCATTTGTCAAGAAAATTGAGGAAAATGGATTAGATGGAGTACCAAATTCTAAGGAACAATCAACCCAAACAATCAGTGACGCAGATTTCGGATTCGCCGTCCAAGCCAGGTAGATTGATTGCTATGCTAGCTCAATAGGGCTGGGCGGCATAAACTCATTCAACGTAACAATTTCATAATCATCTGTACTCTCCCTTAAGCCAGATGGAGTGGAAGAGATCATGTAGCAGGTCTCTATAATTGCAATTTCTGCTGATGTCACGGGCAGTGGTAATGCAAAGGTTCTCATGAGAGTGGAATCATTTAAGAGTCCTACACCAATGTTATGAACTGCTAGTTGGGGTGTGTGAGTGAACGGAACACTTCCAGTTACCTGCAAAGCAGAGACAAAAAAGGACAGTTTATTAATGACTATGATAGTACATTGATATGGAAAAGCAATCATTCTAAACTATGTAGAAAAAATAGCAGTCATTGCATATACCATGGTCTTCTAAGTAGAATATTATAACCAAGGGTTCCGTCAAAAACCTCGAAATCAACATTCATTGTTTTTCCCCCTAGTTCAACATGTAGGTTATTAATAATACCACAAGGCTTATATGTACATCCATCAAAATCCCTCAACATCGTTGATGATTATGATAAGAGCAGCGAGCCAAGTGAATTCCAACAATTTAGAGACATAATACATGTAGATGCTCCCTCATCAATAATAGTACGATGAACAAGGTGATTGAGAACATTTACTTGTGTGGAGAATGCCAATTCTGCTGGTAGTTGCGGCACGTAGCCCGTATGATTAAATACGATAAGGTTAGAATCAGTCAGATCAGTTCCACCAATGGGCGACAATAAAGCCTGTTTTTGGGAGGGAAAATTTTGTAATACCTCAAGAGTAGACATAGATAAAGGAGATTCAGCCAAATGTTAAAATATATTATAATTTTGAGCAGCTCTTGCTTGAGGATTATATATCGATTTGTGAATTACGCCCTTTGGTGGCTTGATTGTCAATTCAGGAATAGTAGTAGGCAGTATTGATTCCATAGATGGATTCATAGTCAAGGTAGTAGGTTGATCAGTGGCTTGACTACCATAATCTTTATTACGTATTAACACCAAAATATCTGTTGAAGGTTTTTTCATAGATAACATGAATACTTGGGAACTAGAAGGTGGATTCGTAGCAACCAAATTTGTGTCCGGATTCAGAAACGAATCTGTCAAAACAGTTGACGCATTGGAAGTCTTAATGATCTTTGAGACTTTAGCTTGGTGAAGAAAATCCCGAAGAAAGTGTTCCTCATTACAGATTATGCAAGGATAATGAGGTTTCCTAGGTCCAAATGATTGATTAGATGATCTTTCATGTGGGTTAGAAGTTTACTTTTTCTTATGTTTCCCCTCTTTCTTACTTCTGGGTTACTTGTCACTTTTGCACTTGTCAAACAACACATCATTAATTTCGGAAGAAGGTGCAGGATCAGATGCAGTAGTATGATGTGTGCTTGTAGTTCCAATCAAGCCATCTCTGGCATGAGAGTCCTTTAATTAAGGAGGAACAGTAAAATTATATCTCCATGCGTTAGGAATTTTTTCATAAAGCATGCCAGACTAAGTATAAATAAAGTCTAAATATTGGGTATGAGAGATAACTTTCTCTTCTATGATGATGCCACCCTTAGCCACATCCTTAGTTATACATGGTAATAGGGACTTAATGAACCATTCAGCAAGGAGCTTATCAGGAATAAATTTCTTACCCATTCTACGACGACGACGCCACTCATGAATATGATCAGAAATGTGATTAGCATTAGTCTGTTTAAAATTGGTCAAGGGTTTCGTTCCAGTTTCATATTGGATGGGTAATTAGAAGTGAGTCAAAAATCCAGTAGCTAGGGCAGTGAAATTATCAAAAGAAGCTCTAGGTAACTCAATATACCATTTTGCAGTCGAACCTATGAGCATACGCTGGAAAATACATAGTCAAACATAATCATCGTTTAGGGAATTTGATGAATACCATAAATTATAAGTCATGAAATGAGTCAACGGGTCTTCCCCACAGTTTCCATTGAACTTAGGAATATCTGAGGGTAATTTTTGAGGTATCAGCGGCCACCAAGGAGCATAGTTGATTGGATCATTGGTTAGCCGATTTAAATTTGGTAACTCTAATGTTGCAACAAAGGACAACTGTCTATTAAGGTTAGGTTGATCATAGCCAAGGTAAGATGGACTTGCTTGAGAAATAGGCCTTTGAGAACTAGCATAAGGAATCTATTGCTAATAACCCAGATAGGGGTTGTTTTGAAAAGAAAATGCTTGAGGATTCTATTGACCAAAACCTGGATATGATACTTGTTGAAATGAAGTCTGAGGTATTTGTGCCTGAGGATGCCAAGGAGTCTATCCACCAATGTTATAACCCAAATTATAATAATTTGGATCCGGTTGATAGGTATAACTAGGTTGAGGCTGTGACATCCCATAAAATGGTAAACCAACTTGTGAATAAATGATTCCAGATACAGGTTGTTGTAAATTAAAAGAAGGATTTGGAGTCTGTGGACCCAATATTTGAGGGCATTGAGTTGAAAGACCCACTTGATAAGGTTTTTGTACAACATTTTGATTCTGTAATAGGGGTAAAGATGTATTAACAAGTGAAAATGATGTGGGTGTAACAGGTTGAACTGGTTGATGCGAGTATATAACCATTTTTGGTTGGATAGGAAGAGTGGGATGCCATTGAAAAACATTCATTTCAACATTAGGTTGACCAAAAAGTGATGGAGTACTGTCATAGTGGGTGACCAAAGGTTTCCCCCCAGCATGAGGAGGATAATAAGATGGAAAATATTGCTCTCCAAATGCTGGGAGACCAGTTGATATGGTACTTGATGGAATAGACCCAAAAGGACCGACTTGATATTACCCTAATGATGTGTATAAAGAATCAAGCCGTTCAATACTCACTATAGGTTTACCAGCTATAATACCAGACGATGACATTGGTAAAGTCCATGGGTTTGAATATGCACCAGAGAAAATTCTAGATAAATTTTTATAACCTGATGGGACCTGGTGAAGTTGTAAGCATATACGAGGTAGCGAGGGCAGGTGCTGACGTAATTAGAGTAGATGGCCCAACCGAAGATGTTGGTTCAAGCATGTTTACTTGACCAAATGTATACCCTTTTGGATTGACGTGAGTTTGAATAGGAATGGGATCAACAAAATTATATGGTGATGATTGAGGAAAAGACTCGTACAGGTAAAGGTCCTCCCCCAAATGGGTTGGAGTTAAAGGTGTCTCATCTTGTGGGATTTCTTCAATTGAAATTAAACCAGGTGGAAGTATTTCACCATCAGGCCCAAATTATTTCAGGTGGTTAACTGTATGATATAGGAGACTCAATGGCTACAGAATTTGTTGGATGACCAAGGCTGGAACAACTTCCGGTTGTTCGACTTCAGGATTCAGATGTTCTAGAAAATAAGAGACAGGATTTGGATCAACTTCTGGTTGAACAACGTCAAGTCCAGGAGGTATGGTCTAACTGATTGGATGGATCATGACCATGGGTAGCTATGAGGACTCTGTTTCAACAACAATAGATGAACTAGGATGTGTAGAAACAACTTGAGCTAACTCTGGTATATGGGAAGATGATGTTTCACCAGCGGTACGAATAGTACTTGATTCGGTAGAATGTTCTTGCCTTCACCGACCAGGAGTAACTTCTAGTGGTAAAGGTGGTTTTAATGCTAATATCAGCGAACGACGGGGGAAAGGATTGTGTTCGTCCACGATTATTTATTTATTTTAACCAAAACAAATAAAAAAAAAGGGTATTGCTAGGCAAAAGGTTTACCAAGAAACTATGAACTACAGAATACCTCTTTGTGAACCAAGAAGTATGGGTAGGAAATCTCCCTGAATGTTGTGTTCGGTGTATCACAATTTACAAGGTGGCCGACTAGGTTCACCATGGATGGATAGCAACCTAAAGTTGTCCTCCCAAATATATCTAAAGGTACGTGGAGGCCCAAGTCTGTATTAGCATTGTCTGATGCGAAACCACATAGTGAGAGCACCCCTTTATACTTTTCGTACTGTAACACCGCCTGATATACCCGAAAGTACATGGACGAGCTATGATATACTTACGTACGTGGAGTGAGGTATCACACTCGGAATGTATCACAGACAAGTTAACGACAACTGCTATGTATTATGATGTCGGGACACGTCTCTAGCCTAGAACTTATAAATATTGTCGTTATGGTTCCAATGCTTTGTTAGTTAAATTGAGATAAATTTTAAGTTGATCTTGTTTATCAATTTTCCTTTCAAGGTTTACCGTGATGATGTATTGGAAATTCCTAAAATTCAAACTAAAATGATAAGCAATCTTTCACTTTTAGTTTTTCAATGAAAATACTAGCTACTAGAGGGAAAGAGCAATCAATTTGAGAGAAAACAAATCAAATAGCACAAACTAAATGCATCTTTCCTAATTGTTCCTTTTGCAAAACACACAATCCACTACATGCAAATGCAGGTTTTTATTTTCAGTTCCTTTAATGTTATGAATTCAGAAAAGAAACTAAGTGCACCAAATCAATAAAAACAAATGCCTTTTACTTTTGAGAAATGAGGAATAGAACAACAATTTCTCTTTTTGAAGGAAAAATGAGGAATTTAACAATAATTTCTCCTATCTGGAAACAAAGAATTAAACGACAATTTCCTTTTTCAAAATAAAATGGATCTAATGCAGAAATGAAAATACTTTGAAATTAATTCATCAATGATAAAAAAAAACGCTTTAAATAAACATTGAACAAACTTTTCTCTCAAAGGAGGAAGGAGTAGGTAAGGTCATTGGTCAATCTGAGGTATCAGGCTCTTAAAACACGGCAAATAACAAACTAAAAACAAATTGCTATGAAAAATTCAATGTAATTTTGACGGTTTTAGGAGGCAACGCAGTCTCTAAGGAGAGATAGTGCGTTGCAATGCAAGTCTGAAAGGGAGACAATGCTATGCAAAGCACTGTGTCCTATCCAATAGTGCGGTGGGCATAGTGTATAAGGAAAAATAAAACTATTTAACACACTTCTAATGCAAATTTGGATTTCAAAAATCCTAATATTTTTGATTAAATTCTACTGGGTGAATAAACAGAGAAAATTAGAGGCAAATACACTAAGGATGAAGGGTAAACTCCTCAGTAGAGTTGCCAATTTGTTATGCGGAATTATGGATTACGGATAAAACATTCTTACCTAGATGTAATGCTCATCTATAACAAAAAGTTAAACACTTTGCAACTACGTTTCCTAACTGTAAATAAACACACATAAAATATCAAAGAAATTACTTGGAGTCCAAGTGCTTCCTATTCTCCTTCTGTCACTTTTGTTGTAGCTTCAAATCTGAGCTAAGTTGCCAAAATATTCTCTGCAAAGATGAACACCAAATAGAAAAAGATAGAAATAATACAGATGTCTATTCAATTTATTCACTTAAATCAATAAAATATGAACCATATGCATCAAATAATAATTAATAATATGAAATACATGAGCTTATACAGATACATATGTGGGAAAGTAAGCATCAATATTTATTAATGGATAGAAGGGGAGGTTACAACCCAGTGATTGATTTAGTGTCACCATCTTTAGTAGCATCCCAGCCTCATCACAATGCACATATCTCCAGTAGCATGTCACTCAAATCAGTTCCTCAATTGAAATTGCATCAACATTTCTCTACTCAAATTCTTCCTTCTTAAACACTAAGATCTGTGCTCAATTTATAGAGGATCTAAAGGTAGTTTTACAATCAATGACTTTCCAATAATAGGCAATACATGTTCCCAATATTGTAGATGTCAAATGGACACATGGATTCAAAGTTTGACACATGTGAACTCTTCTAGAAGGCATTGGCCAAGTGGAGATTCTGAAACAATGAAAATTTCGCTCCCAATGTGACCAACGCACCCTTTAATGTCAGGAAGTGCTTTGCAAATCACCCTTGAGTGGGGTTACTTGCATATGCAACACACTTAGTCCCTTTAGAGGTAGCGTTGGTGAGCTCTCATATGATATATTATAAACTTCAAATCTTGGAAACCTTTGCAGATGAAAGTCATGGATGATTTATCTTGTTCTTTGTCTTAGGGCATATAACAATTGAAATGATAGGGGATGATAGACCCTATTCATTGGTTCTGGATATGTTGTCGAGTTAACCAGGTCATTGGGAATGGTGCCCAATTTGACCTATAACAAATATTGTAAGTAGTTTTCCATATAATAAATATTGAAGATAGAGATGACAGCAGTGGTGGTTTTCTCCCGAATTGGGTTTCCACCTTAAATCTTGGTTTTAATATGTGTTTCTCTTGTGTGATGATTTATTCTACTGTTACTGCACATATTTACTGAGTAACTTACAGATGAATTACTGATAAATGGAGTTACAGATTTTTTCTGAAAATTTTTTCTAACAATAAAATTATATCAATATACGCTAGTTTCTTTTGGTATATGCGCGTGTATACGCGAGTTGGGTTCATCAAAGTTATGTATGGAATTCAGTAAAGAGAAAGTTAAATTATCAGTAAGCTCTAAATAATAAGCTCTAAATACGATTCACCCCCCAAGTATTTTTCCCAACAATTGGTTTCAGAGCAAGTCCTTCTAAAGAAGCTTAATCGCTAGAAGGAAGATCAACCAAGATGAGCAATCAAGATGAGACAACATCTATCAGGCCTCCTCTCTTCAACGGAAACAACTTAATCTTCTGGAAAACAAGGACAAGATCTTATCTTCAGTCTCTTGGAGCATATGTATGGGTATAGTTGAAGGAGTTTATCAATATCCAACTTCTGTTCCAACAGATGCAGCAGCAAGAAAGAACTATGGAACCAATGCAAAGGCGATTAATGCATTGTTGGGAATTTTGACTAAATCAGAATTTTTCAAAGTTATGCGGTTGAATATAGCAAAGGAGATATGGGAGAAAATAATTCTAAGCTATGAAGGTGATGCCAAGGTAAAAAGTGCTAAACTCCAAACTCTCAGAATATAATATGAAAAACTCAGAATGCACAATGAAGAAAGAATTCCCAGTTTATTTTTATGTCTAGATGATATTGTAAATCATATGAGAAATCTGGGTGAAAATACATCTAACACTACTTTGGTAGAAAAGGTTTTAAAATCTCTAACTCCCAAATTTCAATCAAAAGTGTTTTCTATTGAAGAGAAGCAAGATCTACAAACTCTTACTTTTTTTCAAATTCATTGGATTCTAACTGCTTGTGAAATGAGACAAGGAGGTCCATATGAAGTCAAAGAAGTTGTCTTCGGGGCTGCTGCAAAAGTAAAAGAGGTAGAAGAACAAGAAGGATCAGGGTATGTTTCAGAAGAAGATGAGATCAATTTTGTAAAGAAGCTACAACTTGGCACTGGAAGGTTTAGAGGTAAGCTTCCTTTTAAATGTTTTGCTTGTGGAAGAGTTATTCATTATGATGCTAAATTTCCCCATAAAGATAGTCATGAAAAGGTAAAGGAAGTGGCTAAAGGAAATAAGAAACATTTTATCAATATAAAAAGGTATTATACTCATGAAGATAGTGATGGTCTGTCAAATAGTGAAGAAGGAGAATCTGATCAAGATATTAGATTACTCAAGGCTTTTGAAAAGGACTCTAGTGATACTTTTATGGATGCATTAGAAGAAAATGACTTTCTTGATGAAATAAATCATCTCAAAATATGTTTGGAAGAAAACAAGATTTCCATAGATACTCTAAAAAATCAGCTTATGGAAAAGGAGAAGCACAATGAGAAATTATAATGTGAAATAGTAAGTCTAAGAAAGGAAATTGAGAAAGTGAAAACTTTAAATCTTATATTTTCTAAAGGATCTGCAACCTTAGATGAAATTATCAAGGTACAACACTCTCCTCTTATAAAGATAGGCCTTGGATATATTGGAGAATCATCTTAGTCTTCAGCACTAAGTTAACTAAATGCAGCTAAAGCAAGCCCGCAACATTCTATCTCTCATCAAAAGAACAAAGAAACTACTCAAGTAAAGCATGACCACTTTAATACAAGGAAGAACAATAACATAAATATCAATGAGCAGGTAAACATAAATAGAAAGTTTCATGATCACATAAATTTCTTCTTTAATGGACAATGTTTCTCCTGTCATGAATTTTTTCATAAGGTTGCTCAATGTGTTGCATACAAAACCATCATGACCAGAGAAGCAAGAAAGCAAAGAAATGAGACTGGAATAAAGAATAATACTTGTAAAAAAATTTCTCCTCTTCAAAATGAAATTGAATGTGCTTATTTCAATAACTTTGGTCATGAAGAATCTGAATGCAAGAGCAGAATTCAGCCAAAAGAGCATATACCTTCAAATTCCAAGGTTTGGAGAAAGAATGACTTACAGGTTGAAAGTTGTGGCATAACTTTATTTGCATAAGGGGAAGAGAATCAATGGTACATTGATAGTGGATGCTCAAAACACATGACAAGTGATAAAAATAAACTCCTTTCATACAATTCTCTAGAGAAAGAAAATAATGTTACTTTTGGAAATGACTCTCCTGCCGTCATTAAAGGAAAAGGTTTTGCTTTTATAAAATAAAAGGTGAAAGATAACAATGTTATGTATGTGGATGGATTAAAGCACAACCTGTTAAGTGTAAGTCAAATTTGTGATCAAGGAAATGAAGTTGTCTTTAGTTCAAAAGAATGTATAGTACATGAACTTGACACAGGAAAAATAGTAATAAAAGGAACTAGAACACCAAGAAATCTGTATGTATTGAAAGGTGGCCAAGAACAATGCTAATTGGGTAAATATTCATAAAATTGGTTATGACACAGAAGGTTGGGACATTTGAGCTTCTCTCAAATAAGCAAATCCAGCAGACTCAAAGTGGTTTGTGATCTTCCCAACATCACTCTACCTGAAAGTACCATATGCAAATCATGCCAATTTGGTAAGAAAACCAGGGTGCAATTCAATGCTAAAGAAGAATCAACAAGTAAGCCTCTTGAACTGATACATACTTATCTATGTGGTCCTGTAAGGAAAAATTCACCTCGTGGAGAACAATACTATAATTTATTTATTGATGATTTTTCTAGAATGTTTTGGATCGGTTTACTAAAACATAAAGATGAAGCATTTGAAAAATTTAAGATCTTCAAAGCTTTGGTTGAAAATGAATTAGACCTAAAAATCAAACATCTCAGATTTGACCGAGGAGGAGAATAAATATCAGAGGAATTATTTAATTTTTGTGAACATCATGGCATAAAAGACAGTTTTCTGTAGTTGGAACCCCACAACAAAATGTCATGGCAGAAATGATAAATAGAACAGTTCAAAAAATGGCTCAGGCTATGCTTGATGAATCTGGAACTCTCGATACCTTTTGGGGAGAAGTAGCACATACTACGGTAAATATTATGAACAAGGCTCATGTTCGGTAAACAGTGATAAAACTCCTTATGAACTCTGGTATGGCAATATTCCCACTGTAAAGCACTTTAGAGTTTTTGGAAGAAAATGTTTTATCAATAACAATGATGAAAAACTTGGTAAATTTGAACCTAGAGCAGTTGAAGGAATCTTTCTTGGTTACTCTTCTATAAGTAAAGCATATAAATGTTACAATAAAAGACTTCGGAAGATTGTTGAATGTATTGATGTTGTAATTGATGAGTCTCTCTCAGCTCCTAAAAGGGAAATACCAACAACAAATGAAGATGATGATGATGTATATCCTCCTACATCAAATAGCATCAATATAGAAGGTGAACCCAATGAAGCACTAGAAGAATATCTATCTGAAAAGGCTCCATCCAGGTATGTTCAAAAGAATCATCCAAAATCTCAAATTTTGGGAGAAAAGGGATCAGGTGTACAAACAAGAAGAACTCTTGTAGGATCTCCTAGCTATCTAGCATTTCTATCCACTATTGAACCATAGAATTTCAATCAAGCTAGCAAAGATGAATGTTGGATTCAAGCCATGAATGAAGAACTTGATCAGATTGAAAAGAATCATACTTGGGAAAAAAATGGATATTCAAAAACAAATTAAATGAAAATGGAGATGTTATTAGAAACAAAGCTAGACTTGTTTGTAAAGGGTATTCTCAACAAGAAGGTGTAGACTTTGAAGAAACATTTGCTCCTGTAGCTAGAATTGAAGTCATAATAATGTTTCTTGCTTTTTCAAGTTTTCAACAAATCAAATTTTATCAAATGGATGTTAAATCTGCCTTTCTCAATGGTAATCTAGAAGAAGAAGTTTATATAGAACAACTAGAAGGATTCATTCTAGGAAATGATGAAAAACTTGTTTGCAAACTTAAAAAGTTGTTATATGGTCTCAAAAAAGCTCCTCATGCATGGTACTATCGTCTTGACAAATATCTTCATCAACAAGGTTTTACAAAGAGATATGTTGATTGTAACTTATGCACAAAACTAGAGAATGATAAACTATTTATTGTAGTTGTATATGTTGATGACATCATTTTTGGAAGTAATGAAGAGTCCATGAGTCAGAAATTTTCTTCTATTATGAAGCAAGAATTTGAAATGTCTTTACTTTGGGAACTAACATTCTTTCTTGGCTTACAAGTGCAAAAAGCAACAGATGGCATATTTTTATCACAAGCAAAATATCTTAAGAAAATTCTGAAGAAGTATGGGATGGAAGATTGCAAACCTGTGAGTACCCCAATGGTAACTGGATGTAACCTGAGTTTTGATGATGATTCTCCCATGGTGAATCAACCAGAATATAGATCCATTATTGGAAGTCTGTTGTATCTAACTGGGACAAGAACAGACATCATGCATGCAGTTGGGATTGTTGGCCAATTCCAAGCTAATCCAAAAGAGTCTCATCTTCAGGCTGTAAAAAGAATATTCAAATATCTACAAGGGACTCAAGACTTTGGTCTATGGTATCCAAAGAATGCTGATCTCACTCTTCATGCTTACACAGATGTGGATTGGGCTGGAAATGTTGATGATCAAAAAATCAGTAGTGGAGGTGCATTCTATATGGGGCCCCTATTAGTATCTTGTTTCAAAAATAAACAAATTTCTATTGCCTTATCTATAGTAGAAGCAGAATATGTTGCTACCGCATTGTGTTGCACACAACTCCTTTGGATGATGCAAACTCTACAAGACATTCAAATCAAATTTTCACCTCCCATCTCCATTTTATGTGATAATACGAGTGATATTAGTATCTCAAAGAATCCTGTTATGCATTCCAAGACTAAGCACATTCTATTATGAAACCAACTCCAAAAATATAAGAAAAGAGATATCAATGCCTTAGAAATAAGCTACTTCAAGGGGGCAACCTCCAATACATTACATGAATGAACAATTCTTGGATGATAAAAATTACCAAAACCTCCTTCTATATATAGGAGTCCATGGGCCTACAATATAATCCCAGCCAACCTAACAATAACAATTTAAGGGCACAATAATAGCAATATTGGGGTTACAGGGGTACAACAGTAACAATAAGAGGGCTACAATAATAACAATAAGGGACTAAACTAGTAATATAGGGACCTAACATGCCCCTCTCCTTCAAAAAAGTGTTATCCTCAACACTTGAGTAGCTCTGGGTGCTTATGTATAAAATTATCATCCTCCCATGTAGAATCTTTAGTGGGTAAGTTCTTCCACTTGATGAGATACTCTGAAATTGATTGATTTCGTAGCTGTCGAGTTCTTGTTTCTGTGACCACTTCAGGTTCCAATATGAATTTTCCTTCCTCATCAAGTTCTGTAAATATTGTTTGAACTAGAAGATTTTCACCTATAACCTTCTTTAAGCATGAAACATGGAAAACTGGATGCACTCTCGAAGAAGCAGGAAGCTCCAATTTGTATGCCATAGTACCAATCTTTTGCAACACCTTGTAAGGACCATAGTACTTTGGCGATAATGTATTATCCTTCTTAGCTTGCTTAAGGGACATTTGTTTGTATGGTTGTAGCCGTAAAAATACCCAGTCTCCTACATCAAAACTTCTCTCGCTGTGATGTTGATCTGCCCGTTGTTTCATTTGATTTTGAGCCAAATTTATTTTATCCTTTAAGAGTTGGAGAACTTGTTGATGCTCGATGTGATCTTCCACTGCTTTAACCTTATAATTTTCTCTTAAAGATGATGAGAACTTGTTGATGCTTGATGTGATGTGTTGGGGTTCCTATGTTTTGGCAGATTTGGTAATACCAAAAGATAAGACAACATCAAACGACTTTGGGACCTCAGGATCTAGCCCTTCTGGGTCCAGAGAGGGATCTCTCTACAAATGCAAAGAATTATACATCTTTGAAGCTCAAATTGAGGTATTAGGCTAGGTATGAAGCACAAGGGTTTTTTAAATGATTTGGTTGTTGGGTTGGTCGGAGATCATTAACTCATAAGGTTGTGGGAAGAAAGGAACAAAGCAACAGGATGTTTTGGCAAAAGAGGATAGGTCAAGAAAGTGCCATCCATTGGGCTATGGAGACATGAAAGGGGATTACTTGCAAACAACCAGCCAAGGCTTTCAGAGGGAAACTCATCTATACTAAGGGATATTTTAGATAGATGGTGAAATGGAACATTAAGGAGTGAAGGTGAAAGAAGGAAAGAAACCAGATTTCTGTCTGGAGATCAGGTTAGATGTCATTTAAATCCAGACCTCCTTTGACATACGCAAAGGAAGCTTTCAATGAGGACATAAAGGGCAGCTTGAAGATCAGACCAGAGGTCAATTAACTCTAGGCCTGCTTTAGCATGCTCCAAGGGAAAACAGAGATAAGATTTAACACAGAGCTATAGTCTATAGATCGGAGAAGGACTTTTAACCTTCCCTGCTTTGACACCAGCTAGAACATCCAAGCAACAAACCCTGAATTCACACATCAGCTAGCACTGAATAACAGCTACTACACTGGTTAAATTACATGATTTTTCTCTTAGATTCACTATTAGAAAAAAACATTAAAGGTAGGGAGAGCAGAAACATAGGGTACCATGCAAGGGCATATCCTATGCCAGATTTCTGATGCGTACCAGAAGACCAATGAACATCATGAAAAATGTAATGAAACAATATGATAAGAGAAACATCACCCGTAGTAATAGACCAGGATCCTGTGAAATTTCTTGATTAATTGATATGCAAAACCAGTCACATACACTGAGCTCAATGGCTAATATAATCCAAAATTTCTCCTCCCAACCTACTAAATTACAAGCTACCCAGCTACTCTCACTCAACAACTGTTCTAACAGTCGAATGAGTCCCCTACACTAATAGCAACAACCGAACCCTTTACAATATGTTCTTGGGGATTATTATAGGAGAATGAGTAATAGCGGGAGTAGATGTTCATTTAATTTGATTCATTAAGACAAAATGGCGGAAGTGTTCACACCCATACTACTTAATGTTTCTTCGTTGACTATGTGTTCTCTATAGTCTAGTTCAAAGATCTCTGTCAGGTCGGATTTGACCTCGGATGTGTTCTTTTTGTCCTTATGGATGTTTGGAACTCTGCGCTGCCTTCTGAAATTGGTGAACTCGATAGAAGGTCTACAGGCTGCCATACTCCATAAATTATGGTTTTGACAGTCTTTAAGAAGTTTTTGTCAGTGTGTAATTAACTGTTTCTGGGCTCAAGGAGGCATGGAGGCTTTAGTGGGAAGGTGTACTGTCTGGAGAAAAACATCCTGCTGATATTTAAACACAGATATGGCTGTTGCATGTGCTCTTTAGTCTTCCAACTGCATCCTTTCCTTTTTAATAAGGATTAAAGCGTTTAATCTTCAATTTTGGGCTTTAATCAATCTTTAAATCTCTACTGTTGTTACACTGGCCGCGGTTGCCAAGGCCTCTCTGTGATCTCTGCACAATAAAATAAACCTGTCACAAAACCCAGGCAGTGGTGGAGAAATGATTTAAAGGCCTGGAGGAATGGTGGCGCGATAGAAGCAAATGAGGCTAGAGCCTTTGAAATGAAATATAAAGGGAAAAGAGTAGAAATGCAATGAAAAGGGCTGAGGAACTCGTGGGACTCGGCATGGGCGGAGGGCGATTAGATATGAACCGTTGGATCTCAGGAGGAGATCAACGGTGGTGATTAAGCGATGAAGTTAGAGGAGGTTTCAATGAAGAAATATGGATGGGGAGGCGATGCAATGCGAGCTGTAGATTTCGTTTGAACTGACACTCATGATTGGATCAGAGGATCGCGATCGGGGGATGTCAAGGGTGACACAGTTAAGAACTTGCAATTGGCAATGCGCGATTGAGCACCAGCCGTCCGATCTGGAACAAGGTCGATGGCAGAGACTCAATCAGCGGGGAGACAGACAAGGGTAAAGGAGCGGAGCGGGGGAAATAAGGGTCGTCGGATCAAAGGGAAATAAATGGTAGAGATTACAATCGGAGGATCACAATTAGGGAGTGCGACGGGTGGCACACTTTTAAAATTGTGATTACGATTGGTGCGGTGGTGCGATGGCCATCCGATCTGATAGCGAATCAATGGTGGAGATGAGCATCGAAGGGGTGAAAGGATCGAGGCGATGGGCACGATAGAACTTGCGTGGACTGTCGGATCCGTATAGATCGATAGCGGGTATTACACCCGCACTCCACAGACCATAACACCATCGCGTCGGAAAAAATCAGGTTTACAAAGGATTGCGCCCACATTGATTGTTCCGATTGCGATGAGCACCCAGGCTTAAGCGCTTGGTCCTGAGCGCAGGGAATATGGGGAAGTGGTTTAAGGGAGCTAGCCCAAAGGGGCTTAGCTTGTATATGTAAAATGAATGGTTTTTTGGCCTATTTTCAATGCATTTTGAGGCCAAAAAGGGGTAATGGTAGAGAGGAAAAAGGGGGTTATTAAGCCAAACAAAGGGTATTTGAAAGGTTTGAACAGGGATTTGGGTGATTTTAAGGGGTTAATGGGGGAAATAGAGAGGAGTAAAAATGGAAGAAAACAGAGGTTAAGTGGGAATGAAATAAGAGGGAAAAGGCCTTTTTGGGCATTCTTCTTCACAAACAGAGAGGCTTTTAAACTGGGAACAACAGTGAGGATCTATAAAAGGGAAAAGGCACAAGGAGGCTTCAAGGATGATGTGTTTTCAGAGGGAATGCATTCCTTGAAGGCTCAAAAACATTTTAGCCCCTTTTTTGCTTGTCAAAAAATTCATAGGGGGCTAATAGTGGCTCCACATGGGGATGGCTTCTTCTTGAAGGAGTCAAGAATTCAGAGAATGATATTTGGTGTAGGCCAAATGCCTGGTACTTGACCCATCCATTTATTTCTTGGATCAACTGCCACAAATCATGAAGACATCAAATTAGTAGAAAAAATTCTGCCAAACAACTACCTACCCAGACTATAGTCCTATCATTTTTTCTTTTGAGTGCATTTGGACTAGCAAACCCTTTACATCATCAATTTTTTACAAACAGGAAAGAAAACTATTCTAATTCTACCCTTATTACTCCATGAGACCAGATTAAACTGTTGGCCTCATATTTTCTCTACCTAAACTAGTATCTTCTAGGATTAAACTATCTAGCAGATTTCTTCTCTACATTCTAAGACATAAATTGAAAAACAACCAAGCTGGGATTAGACTGTCTAGATTGCTGGACTTTGCAGAAATTAAACAAATAACTACATGCTCACACATTGAGCTTTATTTCAGACTTCCTACCTACTCTACTCTAACCTGGAAATCTCTGATGCTCTAGGTGATACAATAATGCCAGTGCAGCCAGTAAAGCAGCAACAAAAAAGGATAGAAGCACTGACTGCTCATCAGAGACAACCACAAGGTGCTCTGCAGGTGTTTTTTCAAAACTGTAGTCACCATCAGTGGTGACCATTCCTGATGAGACTGGCCCTTGCGAAGGATCAATGCTGGAGAATTTGAGCTAATCAGGGCCTCCATGTACTCTGTCACACGATCAATGAACACATGATGTACACTTTCTTCTTTCAGGCCTGCCATGATTGGTAGGTTGTCTTCATCCTAGGCAGATTTGACTATTGCTTCTTCCACTGCATATTCGGAGTGGCTCTTGAAAGCCTGATCACCTTCTTCTTGCACATCGAAAGGTAGTGGAAGCTCTCCTTTTTTAGGAGGAGGGAGACTTTCCAAAAAGGCTCTCGGGTCTCTGAACTGACATGATTTTTCTTGTGAGTTCAGAATTTCGGTCTCACCTTCATATCTTTCAACCACCAATTATAAGAGAATTTTCCTGAGCATGGGTTTGAATTTTGAGCTGAGAAGAATAGCCCCTGGAAGGTCCTCCACCTCCAGTTCTACCAAGTCACTTGAAATTGTATCACGACACTTTTCTATGAAACTTGGATGCATTTTTGCAAACTGTTCAGAGTCTTCCATTAGTGAAGTGACTTGGTCTTTAGCATGGTTTATGTTGTACTACGACATGTTCTCCCAGTGGAGTCTCATGAAACCAAGATAATCAGCGGCCTACTGATCACCAGTGGAGTCTTTTAATCATTTAGGAACTGTGGAGTCGCCAGGTGGAGGATTTACAATTTTACTTTCCACCACAGTGATTTACCAAATCAAGTCTGATTGGGCTCTTTCCCAGTGGAGTTTCCATTTTGTTGGAGACTAGAATGGGACACAAGACCAGATATAGCAGTTAAGGGCACTCAAATTTTCTCCCCAGCGGAGTCGCCATTATGTTGGGGTTCTTATGTTTTGGCAGATTTGGCAATACCAAAAGATAAGACAACATCAAACCACTTTGGGACCTCAGGATCTAGCCCTCCTGGGTCCATAGAGGGATCTCTCTACAAATGCAAATAATGATACATCTTTGAAGCTCAAATTGAGATATTAGGCTAGGTATGAAGCATAAGGGTTTTTTAAATGATTTGGTTGTTGGGTTGGTCAGAGATCATTAACTGAGAAGGTTGTGGGAAGAAAGGAACAAAGTAGCAGGATGTTTCGGCGAAAGAGGATAGGTCAAGAAAGTGATATCCATTGGGCTATGGAGTCATGAAAGGGGATTACTTGCAAACAACCAGCCAAGGCTTTCAGAGGGCAAGTCATCTATACTAAGGGATCTTTTAGATAGATGGTGAAATGGAACATTAAGGAGTGAAGGTGAAAGAAGGAAAGATACCAGATTTCTGTCTGGAGATCAAGTCAGATGTCATTTAAATCTAGACCTGCTTTGACATACTCAAAGGCATCTTTCAATGAGGAAAAAAAGGGCAGCTTGAAGATTAGACCAGAGGTCATTTAACTCCAAGCCTACTTTAGCATGCTCCAAGGGAAAACAGAGATAATATTTAACACAGAGCTATAGTCTATAGATCGGAGAAGGACTTTTAACCTTCCCTGATTTGACACCAGCTAGAACATGCAAGCAACAAACCCCGAATTCACACATCAGCTAGCACTGAATAATAGCTACTACACTGGTTAAATTACATGAATTTTCTCTTAGATTCACTATTAGCAGAAAACATTAAAGGTAGGGAGAGCATAAACATAGGGTACCATGCAAGGGTATATCCTATGCCAGATTTCTGATGCATACCAGAAGACCAATGAACAAAATGAAAAATGTAATAAAACAATATGATAAGAGAAACATCACCCATAGTAATAGACCAGGATCTTGTGAAATTCCTTGATTAATTGATATGCAAAACCAGTCACATACACTGAGCTCAATGGCTAATACAATCCAAAATTTCTCCTCCCACCCTACTAAATTATAAGCTACCCAGCTGCTCTCCCTCAAAAATTGTTCTAATAGTCGAATGAGTCCCCTACACTAACAGCAACAACTGAACCCTTTACAATATGTTCTTATGGATTCTTATAGGATAATGAGTAATAGCGGGAGTAGATGTTCATTTAATTTGATTAATTAAGACAGCATGGCGAAAGCGTTCACGCCCATACTACTTAATGTTTCTTCGTTGACTATGTGTACTCTATAGTCTAGTTCATAGATCTCTGTCAGGTTGGATTTGACCTCGGATGTGTTCTTGAAGTCCTTATGGCTGTTTGGTAGGGAAAATTTTAAGGATGGAAAATTATATTGAAGTTTAAAAAATTGGCGAATCTCATTAGTCCCTAATGTGAAAATATAAAATGTTTATTGATGTATTTGTAAAATTATTCAAATTTATAATGATATTATATATATTGTCTATATAATGTTGGTGATTTTTCAGGTAAAATAATTTTATATTGTAAAATTTGGGCGAATCACTTTTATAAAAAAATGGAAATTGGCGAATCTTTTTTTTGGAAAAACCATGGAAAATTAGCCCACCTACGAATATTAGCCCCTGCTGCCTTTTGGAATTGGTGAACGGATAAAAGGTCTGCGGGCCTCCATACTCCATAACTACTGGTTCTTACAGTCTTTAAGAAGCTTATGTCAGTGTAATTAACTATTTCTGGGCTCGAGGAGGCATGAGTGGGAAGGTGTATTGTCTGGAGAAAAATGTCCCGCTGATATTTAAACACAGATATCACTGTTACGTGTGCTCTTTAGTCTTTCAACTGCATCCTTTCCTTTTGAATAAGGATTAAAGCATTTAATCTTCAATTTCGGGCTTTAATAAATCTTTAAATCTCTGTTGTTGTTACACTGGCCGCGGCTGCCAAGGCCTCTCTGTGATGTCTGCACAATAAAATAAACCTGTCACAAAACCTGGGTAGTGGTGGAGAAATGCTTTGAAGGCCTGTAGGAATGGTGGCGTGATAGAAGCAAATGAGGCTAGAGCTTTTGAAATGAAATATAAAGGGAAAATCACGGAAGTGAAATGAAAAGGGCTGAGGAACTGGTGGGACGCGGCATGGGTGGAGGGCGATTAGATATGAACTGTTGGATCTTAGGAGGAGATCAACGATGGTGATTAAGAGATGAAGTTAGAGGAGGTTTCAATGAAGAAATATCGATGGGGAGGTGATGCAATGTGAGTCGTAGATTTCATTTGAACGGACAGTCACGATTGGATCGGCGGATCGCAATTGGGGGATGCCGAGGGTGACACAGTTAAGAACTTGTGATTGGCGATGCACGATTGAGCGCCAACCGTTCGATCTGGAACAAGGTTGATGGCGGAGACTCAATCGACGAGGAGATGGACGGGGGTAAAGGAGCGGAGCAGGAGAAATAAGGGTTTTTGGATCAAAGGGAAATCGACGTCGGAGATTACAATCGGAGGATTGCAATCAGGGAGTGCAGCAGATGGCACACTTTTAAAATTGCGATTGCGATTGGTGCGGTGGTGCGATGGATGTCCGATCTAACAGCGAATCAACGGTGCAGATGAGCATCAGAGGGGTGAAAGGATCTAGGCGATGGGCGTGATATGACTTGCACGGACCGTTGGATCCGTATAGATCGATGGCAGGTGTTACACCCGCGCTCCACAGACCATAACACCATCGCGTCGGAAAAAATCGGGTTTGCAAAGGATTGCGCCCACATTGATCATTCTGATTGCGATAAGTGCCTGGGGCTTAAGCGCTTGGTCCTGGGCGGAGGGCATATGGGGAAGTGGTTTAAGGGGGCTGGCCCAAAGGGGCTTAGCTTGTATATGTAAAATGAATGGTTTTTTGGCCTATTTTCAATGCATTTTGAGGCCAAAAAGGGATAACGGTAGAGAGGAAAAAGGGGGTTATTAAGCCAAACAAAGGGTATTTGAAAGGTTTAAATGGGGATTTGGGTGATTTTAAGGGGTTAATGGGGGAAATAGAGAGAAGTAAAAAGGGAAAAAAATAGAGGTTAAGTGGGAATGAAATAAGAGGGAAAAGGCCTTTTTGGGCATTCTTCTTCACAAACAGAGGGGCTTTTAAATTGGGAACAACAGTGAGGATCTATCAAAGGGAAAAGGCACAAGGAGGCTTCAAGGATGATGTGTTTTCAAAGGGAATGCATTCCTTGAAGGCTCAAAAAAATTTTAGCCCCCTATTTTCTTATCAAAAAATTCATAGGGGGCTAACATGATGGATGGTGGATGATATCCATAAAGTGCCATAAATGGGGTCATTTTTGCTACAATATGGAAGGAAGTGTTATACCACTATTCAGCGAGAGGTAACCACTTGACCCATTGTGTTTGTTTATTAGATAAAAACACTGATATCCTTCCAAACATTTATTCACTATCTCAATTTCACCATCAGACTGAGGATGATAAGATGAGCTATGAGCTAATTGAGTACCCAAACAAGAAAATAACTATGTCCAAAAATGTCCTGTAAAAATGGGATCTTTGTCGCTCGCAATAACCTTTGGGTT
This sequence comes from Pinus albicaulis, assembly GCA_034641835.2. NCBI lineage: Eukaryota > Viridiplantae > Streptophyta > Pinopsida > Pinales > Pinaceae > Pinus > Pinus albicaulis. The sequence continues at coordinate 510,943,124 of CM076573.1, read as the reverse complement.
TCGATGTAGCTTTTGAATTGAGTCCATAAATGTAGTAGCAACTGTACTTGCTTTAAATGGATGAGAAAATGCATAAAAGTGTGCATACTTGGTAACTCTATCAACTACCACCATGATAACACTCTTTCTTTCGGACTTAGGTAAACCTATAATAAAATCCATTGAAATTTCCTCCCAACATTGACTTGGAATGGATAAAGGTTGTAGAAGACCGGGGCTCTTAATTGTATCAACTTTATTTTGCTGGAAAACCAAACATTCTGCCACAAAATTACGAATATCATATTTAAGGCCATCCCAAAAAAAATATTTCTTCACCCTATGGTAAGTTTTTAAAAATCCTGAGTGTCCTCCTAAAGGAGAAGTGTGCAATTCCAAAAGAATCTTTTTTTTTAGCTGGGAATTCTTACAAAGATATAAGCGATATTTGTACCATAAAGAATCATTTTTCTAAATAAATGCATCAAATGTACTGGGATCTTGCTGCAAATTTTTAATGAGTGTCCACACTTCTTCGTCCTTCTTCCATTCATCCCTTGCTTCGGTTATCCAATCTGGTTGGATAATAGAAATGGCACGAAGAAATGCTTCCACCTCTTCATTATTTCTTAAGAGTGCATCTGCAACAACATTTAGCTTCCTTTTTTTGTAGATTATTTCAAAGTCATAACCCAACATCTTTGTGACCCATTTTTGCTGCTCTTCTGAAGATAGTCTTTTCTCCAAAAAGTGTTTAAGACTATCATGATCATTTTTTACCTTGAAGTGTCTTCCCATTAGGTAAGGTCTCCATTTCTTTAGTGCATGTAGTATTGCTAACATTTCCTTCTCATAAATAGCTTTCTATAAATACTTTCCTTTGATTGGACGACTTTCAAAAGCAATGGTTCTTCCTTCTTGCATTAAAACAACACCAATTCCATTTCCTAAGGAATCACATTCCAAAATAAAGGTTTTTGTGAAGTCTAGCGTAGCTAAGACCGGTGCTAGGCACATTGCCTCTTTAATATGTTCAAAGGCCTTAGTTGCTTCAGGAGTCCATGAAAATGCATATTTCTTCAATAATTTTGTTAGAGGTGCTACTATTCTCCCATAATTCTTAACAAACTTGCGATATTACCCTTTTAACCCGAGAAATCCTCGCAACTGCTTTATGGTTGTGGGGACTTTCCATTCCTTAATGCCTTTAATTTTGTTAGGGTTTACCTTAACACCCTCGTGAGATACAATATGACCCAGATATTCCACCTCTTGTACTCCAAAGAAACATTTGGATGTTTTTGCATATAATTGTTTCTCCTACAATAGTTTGAGCACCCTGTCAACATGTTGAACATGATCCTTCCAAGACCTACTATATATTAGTATAGCATCAAAAAATACTAGAACAAATTTTCTAAAGAAGGGTTTGAAAATGGAATTCATCAACCCTTAAAATGTAGAAGGTGCATTGTTAAGGCCAAAAGGCATGACCAAAAATTCATAATGACCCTCATGAGTTCGAAATGTTGTTTTCGGAATATCTTCAGTCTTCATTCTAATTTGATGATATCCTGAGTGAAGATCCAAGTTGGTAAAATAAATTGCTCCATGTAATTCATCCAATAATTCATCAATCACAGGAATGGGAAATTTATCTTTAATGGTGAGCTTATTGAGCTCCCTATAATCCGGACACATGCGTCATGATCCATCCTTCTTATGCACCAATACTACTGGAGCAGAGAAAGAACTTTGACTAGGTTGAATTATACCAACCTCTAACATTTCTGAAATCATACCTTCAATTTCGCTCTTTTGGACATAAGGATATCTATAAGGCCTGATGTTTGGAGGAACACTTCCTGGAATCAAATGAATAGCATGAACATGATCACGAATAGGTGGGAGTCCTTTGGGAGTTTCAAACACCTTGGAATGATTTTCCAAGACTTTTTGGAGATCTGTAGAAATAGATGATTTTGTTGTTGGAACTTCTAGTGAGCATAATTTTGCAGTCACGCCTCATTGTTCTTTCTTCAGAAGATTTTTCATGATATTAAAGCTTATTATCTTTCCCAGATTCGCTGCGATACCCTGTAATTCGACTTCCTTTCCTTCTAAAAAAGAATTCAAGAAAATTTCTTGAAATTTAAAAGCTACTGTCCCCAAAGATTGTATTAATCCTAGTACAACATCTGCACCTCCCATAGGAATGGAAAGAATTGGAATATTCAATACATATTCCCCCATGGTTAGCTTGATATTATGGCATTTTCTAGAGAGATTTATAGTTCCTCGATTTGCAACAATCACTTGACATTCTGGTGCTGGGTATAGGAAACAATTCAATTCCTTGGCTACCTTACAATGAATAAAATTATGGGTACTACCCGAATCAATCAACACTATTACCTTTTTCTTCTTGATATGTCCTTCTATCTTGAGATTTTGCGGAGTGATAATTCCTACCAATGCATTACATGATATGGTCGAACTCATTTCTTCCTCTTCTAGGGTTGGTTCCTGGTGTATATCCTCTTCTTTTGATGATTCTTGTTCATTTTCTTCTTCCTCTTCACAATCTATGTAAAATAATTTCTTCTCAACACACTTATGACGTTTAGTGTATTTGCTATCGCAACTGTAGCAAAGCCCTTTTTCTCTTTTTTCTTCCAATTTTTGTGGTGAAAACCTTATAGGTTTTGGAAGTCTAGGAGTAACAACGCTTCCATCTTTATATATGTGAGTGGTAAGCTTCCTTGTTACAATAATTTTAGATTCAATTTTTCTTGCCAACCTGAATGCCTTTTCCAATGAATCGGGTTCCCAAACTCGAACTTCATGTTGGATGTTATCCTTTAAACTCCCTATGAAGACATCAATCCTGTGTTCCTCTAGAATATAAATTACCCTTATATTGAATTTTTGGAAGTCCTCAATGTGCTCCGCCACTAAACCATTTTTGTTTGAGATTTATCAATTGGCTAAAGAAGTTATTTCTTTTTGTATCCTCATAATATTCTATCATTTCCTCTGTAAAAATTGACCAAGTGACAATTTTTTTACGGGAGCAAAGCCATCAATACCATACAAATGTATTTTGTTCTAAATGTAAAGTTGTAATGCGTACCTTTTGTGTGTTTTGCACATTATAGAGATCAAAATATTGCTCCATCTATAGTATCCATGTTACAATATCCTTTCCATCAAACTTCCTCATATCCATCTTTGGAATATGGTGGTTCTTCCATCCAACATTAGAGTTTATGAAATCATGATTAACATTTTTTTTGTTCTCATCATGTGTTTCTTCTACTATCTTTTCGCCATTAGGAAAAATTTCTTGTATGAACTTTTCCAAACCTTCGATGTCTACTTTTAGATCATTCTTCATGTTTTCCATTTTTTCATCAAACTTAGCTTCCATGTCATCTATCTTAACTTCCATGCCCTCCATCTTAGCTTCCATGCCTTTCTTCAAACCATCCATGTTATTTTCCACGCCTTTCTTCAAAACTTCCATTTCATTTTTTGTTGCTCTTTGCGAAAGGTGCACTTGCTCTTGTAATTTTCACATCTCATGTTGCATTTCTTCGTCTGCATGAGTCATAGTAAAGCCTTCTGAAGGTTTAATGGGTGTTAAATTATTTTTAGGGGGAATTTTAGAACCCAATACTGATATCTATTCTTCAATATGCCCTTGGAATAAATTCAAACTATTTTTTTTCAAATGAGACTTATGTAATTCGAAAAAAATACACACCTTTTTCTTGCTTTTGAGGAGCTCGATATTGAAACTAAAATATCTCTGTGATTTTGGATCTTCAATATCTGAAATTGAGCCCTGAGGTAACCCTCTAAATCCTCTTTCGAATGCCACAAGTCTAACCTAATTTAGACTCTTCAAGGAAAAGTTATATCCAATCTCCCACAATGACCTAATTATGGACTTGTTCAATAGAGCGCACTTGTAAGACTTTCCACGTATCACCGTTTCCTCCTTCGGCTCTGAAATTTATAGATAGAACACTAAATTCTATGTAATTGTGGCCAATTTTTACAGAATCTCAATCAAATTCTCATAGAAAGAGTTATGATGTTTTTCCCACGGTCACCTCTTTTATATGAAATTTGGGAGCCTGAAAAAATCCTAATTTCCACAGATCATATCTCCAAAAATACTGTGAACCAAGATCTGAAATTTTTACAGGAAGTTCTTCAGGATTTTGGATTCGCTCTATGAAAATATCAGCTTCTGAAACCTCGTATAAAAATATTTGTAGCCAAAATTCTGCGATGACCTGTTTAGGTTAAATTCAGGAGCCTGCAAAAATCCCTAACTTCCATTGATCATATCGCTGAAAATGTTGCGAATAAAGCTCTGAAATTTTGCAAAAATGTTCCTCAAGATTTCAGCTTCACACTCTAAAAATTTCAGCTCCTAAACCTTTCTAAGAAATAAGTTATAGTAAAAATTCCATGATGACCTGTTTGGAGCAGCAAAACCGTAGAATCCAAAGCTCTGATACCAAATGTTATGAAACCAACTCCAAAAATAGAAGAAAAGAGATATCAACGCCTTAGAAATAAGCCACTTCAAGGGGGAAACCTCCAATACATTACATGAATGAACAATTCTTGGATGATGAAAATTACCAAAACCTCCTTCTATATATAGGAGTCCATGGGCCCACAATATAATCCTGGCCGACCTAACAATAACAATGTAAGGGCACAATAATAACAATATTGGGGTTACAGGGGTACAACAGTAACAATAAGGGGGCTATAATAATAACAATAAGGGACTGAACTAGTAATATAGGGACCTAACACATTCCTATCAAGTATCACTTCCTACGTGAACAAGTGCTTGAACAAAAGGTTAAATTGGAGTATGTTCCCTCCAAAGAACAAGTTGTTGATATATTTACTAAACCTCTTCCGAAGGAAGTATTCGAATATCTTAGACAGAAGCTGGGATTTGTCTCTACCACTCTGGTCAAATCTTCTTAATGTTAGAATTTTAAGTTCGATACGCAGGTTTCTTAAAAACGAATCGTGTATATATGCAAGTTTCTGTGCATAAAATCGTGTATGGGTTTTGCTGACATAAATTCTCTGGGTCAGCACTCAGAACAGTTGTGGTACTGTTGGGAAATCTCTGTTGTTATTCCAACATTCATATTTTTATTTGTTATTCCAGCATTAATATTTTTATATCATTCTCTGATGAAGATGCTTTGATGAATTGGTTGTTGAAGGTGTTCAGGATGCATCAGCTTAGGGGGAGCACCTGTCTTGCTGAAAAGGATGCATTGTTGGCATTATGATTGGTTTCTGATATATGATCTCTCTCTTGAGATTGTTTGGTCCTATTAATGACATATCATTTCTGTAATTTGATGAAAAGGGGATGTTGACTCTCATGATGTAAATTTTTCTATTCAGTCATGTACAAAATTGTTCTACTATGTAATTCCACTTGGTTGGATCATTGATGTAAGTGTCAGTCCTTGGTGATGGGAAAGGTCATACTTGGTTGAGCTATAGAGTCATGTAATTCATTAAAAATATCTGAAGATTAAGCATACACTAAGGGGGAGCATGGTAAAAATAGTTCTCTTTGCTTTTGATGTCAAAGGGGGAGAAAACTTTGGGTGTTTAAAGTATTTGAATAATGGTTATGTATATCTATCTTTTGTAGTGATCAAACACCATCATGGTTGCCATCTAGTCCAAAGGGGGAGATTGTTGGCAATATGATTCCTATGTCTTAATATGTTGTCCTTGATGGAAAATCTCTGGTAAAATATGGAGTATATGTCTTTAGTAGAAGCTCGGGAATCCATGAGAAGAAATGTGTAATGTCCAGCAGAATATTTTTCAATATTCATATTGAAATTTCTATACACATATTTTTAAAGGCGAAGTCGCGTATACACGTGGATAAGAATGATCCAAGTCATGTATGCCTTTTACACTCCAAAAATATAATACCAGGGGGCATTACCATGGTATTAGCTCACAAGATTGAGCGCCATGTCGTCTATTTTATTTCGTCCAAGGATACCATTGGCAACGGTATGGTTTTGACTCATGGTAGTGATAAAGGATAAAACTATATAAGGAGAAGAAGAGCATAGTGCAAAGGTGCATGTGTAAGGGCTACCACTAAATGCTTCTCTCTGAAGTATATCTGCATAGGAAGAACTCTATTTTGTTGATAAATCTAAATTTATGATGCACCCTTGGATAGATTGATGGATCAATATCTCTAGACCTAAAATTACTATGTTCTTGCATGATCCATTGAAGAGATGATTAGATTTGAGACCTGTCACATGTTTGCTGAAGTGGAGTGAATAAATCTGGTGTTATGATTATAGTGATATCACTGTTCAGTTTGATGTATTGGGTGAAGTTTATTATTTTTGATCTTTATGAAGGGTTGTGTTGAAGTTGTGTGATCCAGTATGAAAATTGATGAAATGTGGTCTGTAGTGATTTTAAGGGAGGTAGAAACTTCCTTCCAGTAGAAGCTGGTGTTCTGATCAGGGGGTTGAAGCTCCCTTCCAGTAGTGGATGGTAAACGAGATCTAGGGGTTGTATCTCCCTTCTAGTTGCAGCAGGAAAACGAGAGAAGGATGCATCCTTTTGCAGGTAGATGCCTATGTACTGATATGAGTCTGCATCAATACAATATTGTAAGAAGTTTTCCATATAATAAATATTGAAGACAGAGACGACAGTAGCGGTGGTTCTCCTGAATTGGGTTTCCACCTTAAATCTTGGTGTGCATGTGTGTTTCTCTTGTGTAATGATTTATTTTGTTGTTACTGCACATATTTACTGATTAACTAACAGATGTAGGATTGATAACTGAGTTAAAGATTTTTTCTAAAAAAAAATTCTAACAATAAAATTATATTAACATATGCTAGTTTCTTTTGGTATATGCACGTGTATACATGAGTTGGGTTCATCAATGCCGCGTATGGAATTAAGTAAAGAAAAATTTAAAATTATCAGTAAGCTCTAAATACTGATTCGCCCTCCCCCCACCCTCTCATTGTTTTTCCAAAAAGCTTATTCATTAATTAAATTCATAAATTCTTTACTAGATTATTCATTAATTTGGAGGAGCATCAATTGTTTGAATACTAATGGTATTAAAGGATAATTCCTAAATATTTTCTAATCAAGTGATTTTCCTTATGCCTTCAAAGCAATACTTTTATATATGATTATTAACTTTGTTTATTTGAATTTTTTTTGGGTAAGTTTAGCAGTGGTGAGGCTACATCATGGTCATGTACATGAATAACACTTGAATAGGGTGGGGAATTGAATGAGTGACTTAACATCAAGGAGTACCTTAACACCCCACCTGATCATTGTCCATCCAAGACCCTATAGACTCATTTATTTGAATTATTTTTAACATTATCATGTCTTTTTAATATCAAATATGCATAATGACGCATGAGTACCTTTAAATATTTCCATAGTTATATTTATGTTCTAAATTTAGGTAACTATAATAATCACATTAAAAATGATTCATCTAGGATAAGTTTTTTAAATCAAAATATTTAAAATTTAAAGGATTTATCATTTGTAATTTAAATATAGTATTTAATATTTTGTAATATGTGTTTGTCTAATTTGGAGATCTAAATTAGGACATAGTTTTCAAATCAATCCATTGTATGTAAAATTTGAAACACACTACAATATGTAATGAGTTAACTTATATTAGTTTTCGCTTCTAAGTCAACAATAGTAACTAAATTAAGGAAGCATGAAACATAACTTTTAATATAATCACACAATATTGGAATGCAAAGCAAAATGAAGTGAATTATAAACACTTTAGATTATTTATATACTGATATTTCTCACACAAATCAAAGTTCTCTATGCAACCATGTTCAAAATGTCAATATTTCATTCAAATGCTTAGAAATGAAAACAGTTAAAGGGGTTTTGAATCTAATGTTTTAATTAATGCAATAAGGTATTTATTTTTAGTGGATGAAATCATACACTCCAATAGTAATTTAATCAATCAAGTTGATTTTGATGCAACATTGGTTAAGAGGTTGGGAGTGCACTATTGCATCCCCCATTTTTCAGAGTGAAGATAGGTTGTTAATCATAGCATTCTACTCGTCCCTTTTAGTTATCATATTAAACCATAAATAGATCCTAAAAAAAATAGTAGATGAAAATCATTGAACTATTGTGTTTAATGAATTAAAGGATAAATGGAAAACTTCCTAAGAAGTTGGGGCCTTATTCACCTAGAAAGCTGGTAAATGGCACTCCATATGCCTTGGTTACTTTTTCTAATTATTTTTGTTCTTCTAAAAACAACTAATATATGATAAGACTTGTAAACACATTTTAACTCCTAGAAAATATTTATTCTAATATCTTAACACAATATTGAATGAGTATGGCTACTATGCAATATAGTGATATGTGGCTTAGAATTTCTAGCTAATTTGTACTAATAATTAGTTGATATAGCTAGAATACAGCAACATTTAAAGAATTTGAAATTATATAGTACAACAATGAAATAATCATTAAATAAAATTTATGAACAAAGGCTTTAAAACTAGATTTAAATTATATCTACTAAATGACCAAGAAACTAGTTTCATAAACAATTTTAGGTTTGAATGTACAAGATGAAATCAAAGCATATAAAAATGAGAAATATGATAGAAAAAAATGTGAAAAAGTGAGTATATACCAGGTTAATGTGCAATGATGAAATAGTGTACTAGCTTAATTGGTGGTGACCCTTCCATTTCTCAAAAAGTACACTTAATTTAAAATTAGAGGTTGATACTTGAAAAGAACTTTGTAAATTATTAAAAAATTTCTAAGAACATGCTTGTAATCCAAATCCAAGCTCTCAAGTCAAAAATTGATTTCTAAAAAATAATAACAAGTCTTAGCAAGCTAACCTTGCTTTCCTTTACAAGAAAAAATTCAACAATGTACCCAAAAATATTGTTCTAAACTAATTACAACCTATGACAGGGATAGAATTTTATCCAATCAACCTTGGTGGGCACTCAAATCATGTATTTAATCTCTAAAAATTATATCTAGGTTAATTTATCAATTTTTTGTTACATTTTTTCTACTAGAATGCATGTGTTGACCACATGTTAACTAGGGGTCTCAGAGTTGTTTCACGATGGACAAGTAGGAAAATCACCATGTTGGGATCTCGATGATAAAAAATATAACACCCCACCCACATTCATTACAAAAATTTTGAGGTAAAAAATGGGCCTCAAAACAAAAATACACAACAAAAATACTCTTTATAAGAACTAATAAGATTCAATATGAGTATGTCAACCATGGGGGATGATTCGCCATTTTTGGAGTAAAAAGATAAAAATATGAAAAAATTTAAATTTAAAGACTAACTTTTAAACTCATATTTTCAACTTATCTCCTTACACTTTTACTCAAAATTCGAGCAGGAGCACTCATTGGATGCGAAATTTATTTTTTCATCCAAGGAGTACCCATGTTGCAGATTTTCGATGGACCCCACTACACGAAAAATATGAAATACATGAAAAAACATGTTTGCAATCACATTTTTTCATGTATTCCACATTTTTCATGTAGTTAGGTCCATGTAAAGTATGAAACATGGGTACTCCTTGGATGTAAAATTAAATTCTACATCTAGTGAATGCTCTCGCTCAAAATTTGAGTGAAATCATAGGGATATAAGTTGAAAAAGTTGTTTTTTCCTTTTCCCTCCAAAACTTGATGAGGTAATTTAATATTATTTTATTATTTCAACTATTATTTTATAATATTTCTTAGGAGGCCCAATTTAGACCTCAAAATGTCTCTAATGTACCTTCTTTTATAAGCTCTCTAGGGTAAACAAGAGTTGAGTGTTACTATGACATAATGTGACCTCCAAGTTCTAGTTATGGAAGTTGTTCCTACAACCGAAACACTTACTACAACCCCTTAGGGTCTCTAGATCACTCAATAGCTTGAAAACCACTCCTAGTGATCAAACTCTGAGATGGAACTCATTTACACAAGCTTGACACCCCAACATCACCCATGACACAATGTGCATATGATTATGAGGCTCCAACTACACCCATAAGCCTATCTACATGCGGTCATGACCCAAATATTCTATTTTTGTGCATGCAATTGTGATATCTATGTCACTTCTTTAGGCTAACCTCTAGACCACTGCCCAAATTTCATATAACTTTCTGGAAGCATAACTAAGATGATAACAATGATTAACAATCAATACTTTAGAAAAATCTTGACCTAGACATGTCTAATACATGATATTCATTTCGTCAAACATATCATGAACATAGAAGCTATAGGTCATGAATGCATATCTGGTCATAAAATTTTAAACTTCATCTAAGAATCACCAAGAATTCTCTATGCCATCTCAAGCTAGCAAAAACAACACTATTTATCCCATGCATTAATCAACCATTCAATAACTTATCAATCAATGAAAGGGATCCATAGTAAGAGCACATCATATAATTGTGCATATAACCATAATAGAATTCATGAAAAAATAGCATAAAACCAACACATTAACCAATACAAGTACTCATACATCACAATAGGAAAATAGCTCATATTGACATAGGCAAATGAAAACCAAGTTAGGGACTTATATGTACCACCTTACCATAGATTGGCCTGCACCAAATATCTCTTTTAGCCAATCACCCCCATGTCCTATTCTAAGAATGAATGTGTGATAATATGGGTAAACCAAAATAGAACCAACCAGGGAATCTAGAGGCCAAACCAGATCAAACCTCAACCACAGTGATTTCACCTAACCAATCCATAAATCACTAATACCAAACTAGATTAGTCTCTTCCCAAGTTTTCCAAGGTTCCAGGAATTCTATATCAACCCACAACCTCCAAGGAACCCAAGTTATTATAGGGCTCTAGATATCTCCCATCTCAACCCACAACCTCTAGGGAACCAAAGTTGTTACAGGGATTTAGAGATTCTATCCCAACCCATAGCAATAAGGAACTTGAGAACCAATTATAAATCTAAATAGAGAACTCACTACATCATGGTTATGCAAGAAATGGAAAGGAAAGGATTAAACCACTATCAATTGAGAAAAAATTTCATGTCAGTGACAACAAATAACCAAGGAACCACATGTATGTGTCATGCATCTAAACCTCGACAAGAAATCCACACATGCAACTTGTTACCTGCAATGAAATTTTGTTGCAGTTGTTCATCCAACTATGTCCTTGTGCTCCCTTTCTTTCCTTTGATTTCCTTTGCTTTCACTTGCTTACTTCTCTCCAACTACAAGTGAATGATAGAACTTGCCAAGAATTATCTAAGTGCATAAGAGTGTAGGAGAATAAGAATGAAAAAGTGCTGAGCCAAAACTGCCAAAAGGAATTAATTGTTTCTATGATGTCATTTTATCATTTATGTTAAAAGTGTGAAATTAAATAATTGAGCAATTACTCAAAGTTATTTTTCTAAAACATTATAATTATGAGATAATAATTATTTCATAATTGAGATAATTAAGAAAAAGTTCATGATTGTGAAAAAGGTTTCTCTATTTTCCCATTCCCAAGGAGATCAAATTGACCCACTTGTGTATGAGTTGGCTAGGGGTAAATTATTGTAGAATTTTCCTAAATTATCAAGTCCCTAACTGTCTAGATACATTCTCCCAATGGATGGAATGAGCCTATATAACCTCACCAAGAGGAAAGGGTGTGGGGATAAAATATCCAAACTATAGGGCAAGAGATTTGTTTTATTGGGAGAGGATACCATCCTACAAGTTGGAGAAGAGGAAGATTTGAGGCGAAGATATAAGCATTTTAATTTCTTTTATGATCATTGGAAATTTATGTTCCTTCCCTTATGTGAATGTGTATTCAGCATATTTTATGATCGATTCTATTTATTTTTATCTAACAATATTCCGAGGAATATCAATTATTGTCTTTTTTTAGATGTGATTGTGTACAGGGATAAGAGATCAGGTGCAGACATGGTAGATCGCTCGAGTGGCGCACAATATTTTCATCGAACTCAAAACCCTTCCCCAACCTGCGAGGAGGCTAGGTGTGATCTCATTTCTCTATAGCATAGAACTAGTTGTTTGTTGCATGATTCATCATTCGGGATCAATATTTACTCATTATTTAATTGGTATTGTTTTCCTGTGTATGGTGATCTGATTGTACACAAGATCACAGAGAAATAACTCCTTGGAAATTTAGATGCAACAGAACTGTTGCTTTCAATGAGAGAATACTTTCTTTGTGTCTGGTTTGCCTCTGATTTTGAGAAATTGATTTCTTTCTTTCTTGGTCTCCCATTGAGTTCTTTGTAGGTTTTTGGATTTATTTTGATCTCCATTGATTTTATTTTCTTCAAATTTGTGTTGATCTTAGATTTGGAGTTTTTTGTTTTGTTTTTTTATAATATAGAATAATAGATTGTGCATTTAAAATAAAATTATGGAATTTTATGTATATAATTTTATTAAATCGATCATAGATCTAGGTTCCTATGAAAATTTTCTCCAGAAAAAAATAAAATAAATAAATAAATAAATAAATATAAATAAATAAATAAATAAATAAATCATTGAAAATGAACTTCGTATGAGGAATTTATGGCTGATTGAAGTTCGCTAGCCGAATTTTTTTCCTTGGATGCTACCTTATAGGCTTATGCGTGTATCTAGAGGTGCTTAGATGCTACCTGGCAGGCATGTTCTTGTGCCCAGTCACTCCCTGGCATATTCTATGCATGTGTCTAGGCTATTACCCCCTGGGAAGAGTCATTTTTATCTATCTGAAATTTTATTTCTGCATTTTTCTAGTCTGGGCCTCCTGTCTGCTTGCTCAATCTAGTCTAGATCTACCTTTTTTCACTGGTTTTCTTTGGATTGGTCAGTTTCCTATTTGGAGGACTTCTTTTCTTTTATTCAGAATTAAGCTTCTCATTACTTACCATTCTGTTGGAAACTTTTTTGGTTTGTCATTTGTTGTAGCTTATCAATTGGTGTATATCTCTCGTTGGGTATGTGTTATATTTTTTCCACGACTAAGCACCCACAGGGGGGTAAGAGGGGGGGCGATAACCCCCCTTTTGCGCTGGGCACAACAGGGGAGTCACAGGGGGGGTAGTAGCCCCCCCTGTTAGTGTCCGGGGCAGCGCTCCAGCGAAAATTTTTGGTCCTTAATTTCTGGTGGGTAGTCCATGCCCATGGTTCTGTGCATGGTTTTGCACATGGTTTTGGGGTACGATGGTTTTCGACCCCTGGTATTTTTGTAGATCTGGTCAAGGGAAATATGGTTATGTTCTAATCTAGGGTTAATGGATTAGGGTTCATGTATGCTTCGGCATGTATATATATGTGTTGTAACACTAAAAGGAATATAATGAAAAATCAAGCTGATCATCCCGATTTGGGATCCAGGGGAAAATCTCTGTGTTTATCTGTTTTATGTTTTATGCTCTTGCTATTGTTTATTTTCTGTTATAAGATTCATGTGTAGATAATTTATGTTCAGGGTTAAAACCTACATTTGGTATCAGAGCAGTTTCGGCTTCAAGGGGACGCCTTTGCTACTGAGGGTTTTTTTGCTCGGGCCTGAGTTAGACCCTGTTCAGTGGGAGATATGCGGGATCAATTCTTGCGGTGAAAGAAGATGGGGAGCACCGGAAGATAGAGATCAAGAAATTTAATGGTCAGAGTTTTGAGTTATGGAAGCTCAAGATGGAGGATCTACTGGTGGATAAATATCAGTGGATCGCGGTAGATCCAAGTACTAAACCAATGGAAATGTCAAATGAAGACTGGAAGAAACTGGATCGGAAGGCTAAGAGCACAATATGGTTGTGTGTCTCAGATTCAATATTGTTGAATGTATCTGGGGAAGCTACGGCGAATAATTTGTGGGAAAAACTTGGGACTTTGTACCAATCTAAGTCTCTGGTGAATAAGTTGTTCCTACGGAAAAAGTTGTATAACCTAAGGATGAAGGATGGAGACTCGGTGACAGAGCATCTGAACGCCTTCAATACTGTGGTAAGTCAGCTGTCATCTGTTGATATTAAAATCTTAGATGAAGATAAGTGCATCAGTTTGTTGTGTTCTCTACCTGATTCGTGGGACAGTCTGGTTATTGCAATAGGTAGCAATACAACTACCTTGAATTTTGATGACATTGTCTCAGCCTTGTTGTCGGAGGAAATGAGATGGAGGAATATGGAGGGCTAGAATGGAGATGCCTTATCTGTACGAGGAAGGTCCCAAAACAGAAACAAGAATAAGTTTTCGAGTGGGAGATCTAAATCTCTTGGAAATTTTGTAAAGGTGTGCTAGAAATGCAGAAAGGAAGGGCACTACAAAAAGGACTGCATATCTAAAGCTCCTGAGAAAGGAAAGGGATTTGATGATGCTCCTTCTGCAGAGGAAAAAACCACCTCATATGAAGGTGGGGATGTGTATTTGGCTTCTTCTTCAAATACACATGTACATCATGAGTCATGGTTGATTGAATCAGGTGCATCCTTTCACTTCACTCCCCATCGGGAGTGGTTCTGCGAGTATGAGAAATATGATGGTGGTGATGTCTTCCTAGGGGATGATAGGAAGGCCAAAATCATCAGACGTGGAAAGGTCAAGTTGAAGCTGCAAGGTGGAAGGATTAGAACACTTCCTGGTGTTCTACATATTCTTTCATTGGCCAGAAATCTGATTTCTGTAAGCAAGATGGATGATGCAGGTGTAAAAACAGTGTTCAAGAAAGATGCCTACAAGATGGTTTGGGGAGCACTGGTATTAATGCGGGGAGTTCAGACTAGAACTCTGTACAAGCTACAAGGTAGCACTGTTATTGATGGGTGTAATAGTTCTATGGTTCCTGAAAGTGGAAGGGAAAGCCTAGCTGTCTCTGGAGAAAAGACAATGCTATGGCATCAAGGGCTTGGAAATATTGGAGAGAAGGGCCTTCAGATACTGCATAGAAATGGTATGGTAGAAGGTATGTCTAATTTCTCTCTGGATTTCTATTTCTGTGAACATTGTGTATATGGGAAGCAGAATCGGGTGAGTTTTCCTTCTGGTGCTAAGAGTGCGAACAAGATATTAGAACTCGTGCACAGTGATGTGTTTGGACCTGTGTCAGTTCCATCACTGGGAAAGTCTGTGTACTATGTTTCATTCATAGATGACTTCTCAAGGAATACATGGATATATTTCTTAAGGAAGAAATCTGAATTCTTTGACTAATTTAAAGAATTTAAGGCTCTGGTGGAAAACTAGACAAAGAAGAAGATAAAGGCATTGAGGACAGATAATGGTGGGGAGTTCTGCAAGAAGGAATTTGAAGAGTTCTGTAAGAAGTTTGGTAT
Organism: Pinus albicaulis; assembly: GCA_034641835.2. Classification (NCBI taxonomy): domain Eukaryota; kingdom Viridiplantae; phylum Streptophyta; class Pinopsida; order Pinales; family Pinaceae; genus Pinus; species Pinus albicaulis. The sequence goes on along the minus strand of CM076573.1, from coordinate 510,927,673 downwards.
AGCACCTCAGAAGACTAATCCATACACACCTCAGCAAAATGGAGTTGCAAAAAGAATGAACAGAACACTGATGGAAAAGGAAAGAAGCATGCTCAGTGGTACTGGGTTAGGACAAGAATTCTGGGCCGAGGCAGTGGACACTGCATGCTATCTGGTTAACAGATCACCTTCATCAGTGTTGGAGGACAAGACTCCACATGAGGTATGGACTGGTAAGAAAGCCTCTCTTTCACATCTAAGGGTATTTGGATGTGATGCATATGTACATGTTCCAAAGCAGAAAAGGACCAAGTTGGATAATAAATCTGAAAGGTGCATATTTATAGGGTATAAGGATGGTTTAAAAGGTTACAAGCTTTGGAACCTGGAAACAAGGAAGGTTGTGTACAGCCTAGATGTGGTGTTTAGAGAGGTGAAATATGTTGTTAAACATGAACTCATACCAAAGGAACCTGAGAAGATAGAGTTTGAGCTAAAGGAGGATGAATCAGACTCTACAACAGAAGAATACTCAGAAGAGGAAGAGCCACAAACTCCAGCTGTGAGAAGATCAGCTCGGGAAAAAAGGCAACCAGAAGGTATAGTCCATCTACTTTCTATTTAGGGTTTGCCTTAACTATAATTTATGATGATCCCAGAACTATCAGGGAGGCAGTAGATTCAGAGGATGGAAAACTCTGGAAGGAGGCCATGGTTGATGAAATGGCATCCTTGCATAAAAATGAGGCATGGGATCTAGTTGAGTTTCCGGCTGGAAGGAATCCCATCAGGAGCAAATGGGTGTTTAAAAAGAAGATGAATGTAGAAGGCAAGGTGGAGAAATACAAAGCTCGGTTGGTAGAAAAAGGTTATTCCCAGGTGCCGGGAATTGATTTTGGTGATATTTTTTCTCCTGTTGCCAAAGTTACTTATATTAGATTACTTTTATCTGTTGCTGCTGCATTTGATTTTGAGATAGAACAGATGGATGTGAAGACAACATTTCTTCACGGGGATCTAGAAGAGGAGATCTACATGAAGCAACTTGAAGGCTTTATGGTGAAGGGTAAGAAAGAATTGGTATGCAGGTTGAAGAAGTCTATGTATGGGTTAAAACAGTCACCAAGGATGTGGTATCAAAAATTTGATACCTATATACGGGGACTTGGCTTCACCAGAAGCAAGGAGGATCACTGTGTTTATTTTAAATTAATTGGTGACCGTGTTATTTATTTGGTCTTGTATGTGGATGATATGTTGTTGATTGGGAATGACAAAGAAATTATCCAAGATTTGAAGACCCAACTGTTCTCCAAATTCGACATGAAGGATCTTGGTGCTGCAAACTATATTTTGGGCATGGAAATTAAGAGAGATCAGGCAAAGAGGAAGCTCTGGTTAAACCAGAGGAAGTATGTCAAAACTATATTGTAGAGGTTCAATATGCAGGATAGTAAACTGGTGAATGTTCCTATTCCCGTAGGTGTAAATATATCTATTGAATAGTGTCCCAAGACACAAGAAGAAGAGGAGGATATTTCCTGTGTTCCATATGCAAGTGCAATGGGGAGCCTAATGTATGCAATGGTCTGTACTAGACCAGACATTGCACATGCAATGGGAGTATTGAGCAGGTTTATGTCAAACCCAGAGAAGGAGCATTGGATAGCAGTGAAGCGGGTTTTCGGATATTTACATGGCACTAGTGATTATGGCTTGTGCTACCAGGGAAGACTAGGATTGGAAAGAATGTTGTACATTCGTGGTTTTGTTGATGTAGACTGGGCTGGAGATCTAGACCAAATAAGATCTACAAGTGGGTATGTGTTTAGCCTATTTGGTGGCACAGTCAGTTGGGTGAGTAAAAGACAGTCTGTAGTGGCTCTTTCAACTACAGAGGCAGAATACATAGCAGCCACTCATGCAAGCAAGGAAGAAATCTGGTTGCAGAGATTGTGTTCAAGTATGGGGTTGGTACAGCAAGCTATAAGGATAGACTGTGATAGCCAAAGTGCAATTTTCTTGGCTAAGAACCATGCTTATCTTTCAAATACAAAACACATTGATGTTCAATATCACTTTATTAGAGATATGGTTGAGGCTAAAAGGGTGTTGCTAGTAAAGGTGGACACTTTGAAGAATGTTGCAGATGCATTGACGAAGTCCATGAGCACTCAAAAGTTCTCTTGGTGTAGAGAAACAATGGGTGTCGAAGAATTGGGCCAATGACTAAGCTCTCTTGTGGCCCCCTACGGAAAGAAAACAAAAAGTGGGAGAATGTTGGGTATGTGTTATATTCTTTCCATGACTAAGCACGTGCGAGGGGGGGGGGGGGAGGCGATAGCCCCCCCTGTTGGGGTCTGGGGCAGCACCCCGGCGAAAATTTTTGGTCCTTAATTGCCGGTGGGTAGTCCGCGCCCATGGTTTTGGGGTACGATGGTTTTCGGCCCCTAGTATTTTTGTAGATCCGGTCAAGGGAACTATGGTTATGTTCTAATCCAGGGTTAATGGATTAGGTTTCATGTATTCTTCGGCATGTATATATATGTGTTGTAACAATAAATGGAATATAATGAAAAATAAAGTTGGTTGTCCCAATTTGGGATCCAGGGGAAAATCTCTGTGTTTATCTGTTTTATGTTTTATGCTCTCGCTATTGTTTATTTTCTATTATAAGATTCGTGTGTAGATAATTTCTGTTCAGGGTTAAAACCTACATCTCTGTTCTGATCCATTTCGATAATTTTGTTCAAGGTATTCCATTGCTAAAACTTGTTCAAATTGCTTCTTGAGTTTTGATTGGGCTCCTTGGATTGAGGTTTTATTTTTGCCTCTATATTTCATTATCAGTTTTGGTTGCAACTATTTAGACTTTATTTACATTTTGCCTTCAGATTTTTTGGCTTCTTCTCATTTCTGTTCCTTTTCATTGAACGATCTATTTGATATTTTTCTCATTTGTGTCATAAACGATGGTGTTGTGACTAGTTGTGTAGATGTCATCTAAAAAATTTCCTTTGAGTGTGCTTTGGCATGTTGTGTCACCTTTATTCAATCTTGTTTAGGCCTCCTTACCTATAGGATTCAGTTTAGACCTTTGTAGCACATTGGCCATCGTTGAGCCATTGTACTACAACCCTAGCTTGATTGATATTGCCTTATTTTTCTCTCTTTTGGCTTTCATTTTGATTTCTTTGATTGTCTTTTTATTGAGATTTTTTCGTAGTTGTTTCTCTTTTGGAGTGCTTTGCGTTCTTGCTTGGAAAACTTACTTTGGTCTCTTTTCGATTTCTTTTTTGTGTCATTAATTCACAAATTCTTGGGATATTTTTCATTCAAGAAGATCTAGTGAAAAGTGCATCATAATATACATTGGTGTGTTATGAAAACTCTTACCCTCTCGTAGCTAGTAGTAATATCTGAAAAGGGAGAATGCAGTAATACAAAAACACAATATGAGACATGCAGCAAAGTAAACAATACATATAAATACAACATCAGAGTGTATAGAATAGTTGAGCCATTTTATTAATATGGAGGCGGAATAACCAGTGAAACAGTGCTCAAAATATGAGACACTCAAGCCAAAGAGATGGCCTAGAATGACCCTAAAATGATCCCACAAGAGGGACTCTGTAACTGTTGAATTGTTGGAAGGAAAAATATGTTCTCCCTGCTACAACTGATGGGACTTCAACTATCGACAAAGTGTAAAGTTATATCTAGGTATTTTTGGAGCTCTGATGATGCTGAAAATATAGATCTAGGCTCTATGATGGATACCCAAGATAACCCAAAAAGAATTTTCCAAATCTATGAATCTAGGAAAATCACCCTCTTAGGGCTTGCACATATAACTGCTAGGTATGCATATCTGAAGTAAGATATGACAAATAGATGGTTTCAATATGTCACACAATCATATCTATGCTTGAAGGGTTGATCCCTTCACTAGATCCTCAAGCTAGAAGCTCAATATCTAGCTCCTCCAACCTTCTCCATTGAATCTAGCTGCTGCTACACAACTTCTTGAAAAAAACTTTGCTGTCAAGGAGGAAGGCTCTCTAGCCTGATGCTAAAAATGTCAACTCAACTCAAAAATGGTGGAAACAGTGAATTCAAAGTGAGAAGATGGTCCCTCACAAGGTTTCAAGCTGAAATGCTAAAAACTTCCTTCCTCTTTTAGATCTGCAAGACTGGATTGCGCAATCCTTGATGGGATTGTTGTTGCATGGAGATAAAGTATAATGGCTTGAATTTCAGATAAATATTTTCTGCTCTTGGAAGACTGAACATGAAGCATAAGGTGAAAGGATTAATCCTCCACTGGTTTCGTAGTTGAAGTGCTAGAAACAACCACCACCTCTCAAACCCTTGAATAGGAATTGTGTTATTCCTATAGTTGGAAGCACATATGAGTGTGGCTAAAGATGGAACCAATGCCAGATGATGAATAAATCCCAATACAAACCTTCCCAGAGTGGTCACTCGAATTCCCCCATGGGTAAGGGTGGGATTTTTGCTCGGAAGCACCCTGTGCTAAACAGCACTGTAGACTTAGCTAAACAGCATAAGTGTGCATAGAAATGTCAAATGAAAAATCTAGATATAAAAATATCAGAAATAATAATCTAAATCATGCCTTCTATTGTGCCTTCATCTTCATTATGTATATTGTGAGCCTTCCATGGCCTAGTCCCACCTCATAACTGGATTGTACATATGGCCACTAGCCTCCATAAATATTTTGATGTCTCTCCATGATCTCCATCATGTTCTGCATTAAATTTCCACTCTTTCCATCATGTGTGCATTAGATGCACTACTTCCTCCTCTATCTCATCATTAGTGTTCTATGATCTTACTTTTAATGCACCACGATCTCAGTTGACCTCCTCCAAGATCCTCATGATTTTACATTAAATATCCATGATCTCCACTCTTCCTTCATTTAAGAAGTTTCTCCACTACTCCATAATGTAGATGTAGATCTGAAATATCCACATACACACATCAAAATTGTATTTTATTCATCTATGGGGTTTGTGCGTCCCTCCACCCTCTTATTTACTTGATTAATTAGGAAAAATAAGAACTCTAATATTCCAATTATCTTGTGAAAATTGGGAATATTACAGTCCTCCCCACCAACATGTTGCTTGTCCTCAAGCAACTGCAAAAGTGGATGCTACAGCAAACATACTCCCTCCAAATGGCATCCTCATATGGAAGGCCTTCCCATCTATCACAATGTGTCATGCATGCGCAACTCCAAGGCTGTCTCTCTAGAATGTCTAGAATGGCCTCCAACTGAAAAGTTATAAACCCTTCCTCATCAATGAATCTCCAAGTGGCAACCATATGATTTCCAAAGATATCCTCTATACATGAGATACATGAAATGAAGTGGTTCCTTCCGAAAGTGGAAAGTCCCAACTCATGAACTATCTCTCCAACCCATGATACATAGAGTAGATTGCATCTAACAATGTTCTCATCATTAGCCCTGTTAGCCATGTAGGAACCAAATACCACATCAACATAGTGAAAAAAAAGAAGTAGAGACATATGGATGAACATGAACAATGTCAAACCATATTCTCCCAATAACAACCACCGCAGAAAAGCCTTTCATTGTCATGCTAGATCATCATGAAAACAAGTAATAAATTCATACTCTCTCAATATAAGCCACCCCAGCAATGCTTCTTGCCGTCATGCCAAATCAACATCAATATGGATATTAGAGCCATACTCTCTCAAAATAATTCACTGCAGAAATTCCTCTTGCTACCCCACCACATCGTCATTGTACTAAATGTAGTGGTCATATTCTCTCAAGAGAAGTCACCTTAGTAAGGCATCTTGCTGCCCCATCACATCATCATCATACTAAGTACAATGACCAAAATCCCCCAATAGAAGCCAACGTTATAAGGCCTCTTGTTTCCATCCTCCATCAAGGTCATGCAATGTATGGGAAGAAATCATCCCATACTCTCCCAATAGTAACCAAAGCAACAAGGATTCTTGCTGCCTCCTTACATCATCAAGATGCAAGTCATGGAGCAACAACATATTAATGGACATGTGGAATTTCCCATCAGAACAATACAAAGAGGCTCCCTTATGCAACACCATGTGAGAGTTATGCTTTGTCCCAAACAAAAATACATACATGAGCATGAGATATATCCCAAACAGAAATACATGTGAAGACATGAGACATATCTCAAAAAAAAAGCAAATACATGGACATAAGATATATCATGAGATGTCCAAACTCCCTCATCAATAACCAACGCAGCCATGCCTCCTCCTGCTATATGTCATCATTTATATAGATGGCATGGATCCCTGAAATGTGAGATGATGGGTAGTTTCCATACTCACCCAAAAGAAACCATCGCAGTCATGCTTCTTGCTACCCGGTATCATAGATCTATAGGAAGGTAGGCAACCTCCTGCTCCTAATCTAGATCCATTCATCCCAATGTGGATGATGAATCATGCCAAGCTCAATATTGGTATCCTCCCAATGTAGAACACCAACATCCTCCATGTGAATATATTTGCACTCCATGAAATGTTGAAGTGCACCTCCATTGAGGTCTCTCTATGATATCCTCTCATCAATGGCCCATTGGAACCTATAAGGCTCCATACATGTTGTAGGTAGATATCCCTCTTTGAGTTGTGAGATGCTCATCAAGGAAACTTCATCTTGAAAATGGAAAGTGCTCTACATAACAAGATGTTTACCATCTATCATCTTCCCCTCCAGTGCTTCATGAGTGAAGCTACCTTCAGAATACTTCAATAATAATGCGGCCCTCTCATCATTACTGCTACTAAGTGACAACATTGTAGATCTGCATGGTGATACATGTGTTATCTCATGGCCACATACAATGTTAAACTCATATATTGGCACTGTAGTGAATAGGATTGTGCTCGTTCCATCTTCTGCAACTCCACACTTCAACAAAAAGTGTCGAGTGTAGCTCAACCATGAAAAACTAGGATAGCTATACATATGTTCCTTGATCAAATCAAGGGTCCTTTTTGTAGTAATAATTTGCTGCTCCAAATCAGCAAGGTGCTCTAATCCTTGGTTATGCACTTGCCCTGATGGCATGGTCTCACATATCTCAATATGAGGTACTGAAATAATATGATAAGAAAGTATGTGCAAACCTTGGATAAGCTGAATCTCTAGAACTTATTGCACATCCCTAAGAGTTCCTCCAACCAGTGCAATGGTCTCTCCAACTACTGGTAATGATGATGGTTGCATCTCTTCAACTGTACTAGTGCTGGTATCTTCCTCCTCCTCATGCATCTCATGAATCATGCATGGGGCTCCAAATGTCAATAACTCAATACCATCTTGCAATGATGCAAGTGATCCTGCTTCTGATGTAAGTACATCTACAACTAGTGGTGGTGGTAGAGGCTCCTCCTCCTGAGTGATAATGAGGACATCTTCCTTGGGTTCTTCATGCACTATATCCTCAATGATAGGAGATGAAACTATGTGAGATGTCTCTAGTTTCTTTCTACCATACCTCTTCTTCATTCTTTGAAAAAAATTTGCATAAACATATACTTTCATATGGTAAAAGTGACTGAACCACCAATCTCTTGCATCACCTTCTAGGTGCAGTACTACAAACTCCACAGCCTCACTTTCTGCTATAGGATATTTCAGAAAGAATGTATCTAACTCTTCCCTCCAAGCCCTCAATGTGCTTGTGGGAGACCCATCAAATGTAGGCAAGAATAATATACGCCTCTTACTTATATTGCTGCTTCGAGATCTCCTCTCCTCTTTGAGTTGCAATAAATATTGGAGAGTTAGATTCTCCTTGAGAGCTCTAGGTTGTGCTTTGTACTCTGACAGATATTTACTTAGCGTCTCATGCCCCAAGTCTCCTTCATATTCAGACTAGTCCTCTCTCTTATCAAAGAAAGTGGATCTAGTAGAATGACGTGAAGCTCTTTGCTTCTCTGTTTGCTTCTCATGCCGATAGGAAGTGCTGGGACCTTCCTCTTTCAATATTCTTCTTGCATCCTTCCTTTGCCTATCTCTCTTCATTTGATTTAACTCCTTGGAGAGATCTTGCAGGGATCTAAAGAGAAGAGTGGCAAACATGCAATCCTCCTTCATGATAGATTTCTACTATCTACTTCTTCTTTTGATGTAAAAGATGAAGAGTCCACAAGCTGAGCCAAGACCATGCTCTCATACCACTGTAATATCCCAAAAGGGAGAATGTAGTAATACAAAAACACAATATGGGACATGCAAAAAAGTAAACAATAAATCTAAATACAACATCATAATGTACAGAATATTTGAGCCATTTTATTAATATGGAGGTGGAATAACCAGTACAACAGTGCTCAAAATATGAGACACTCAAGCCAAAGAGATGGCCTAGAATGACCCTGAAATGATCCCGCAAGAGGGACTACGTAAATTTTGAACTGCTGGAAGGAAAACTGTGTTGTTCCTGCTACAACTACTGGGGCTGAAACTACCGGCAAAATGTAAAGTTAGATATAGGCAGTTTGGGAGCTCTGATGATGCTGAAAATATAGATCTGGGCTCTATGATGGATACCCAAGTAACCTAGGATTTATGAATCTAGGAAGATCACCCTCTTAGGGCTTACACATATAATTTTTGGGTATGCAAATCTAAAGCAAGATCTAAGAAATAGATGGTTGCAATATGTCACACAATCATATCTATGCTTGTAAGGTTAATCCCTTCACTAGATCCTCAAGCTAGAAGTTCAAGATACAGCTCCGCCAACCTTCTCCACTGAATGAAAGTGGTGCTACACAACTGCTTGAAAAAAACTATGTTGTCAAGGAGGGAGGCTCTCTATCCTACTGCTAAATATTTCAAATCATCTCAAGAAAGGTGGAAACAGTAAATGCAAAGTGAGGAGATGGTCTCTCATAGGATTTCCAATTGAAATTTTGAAAACTTCCTTCCTTCTTTAGATCTGCAAGACTAGACAGCGCAATCCTTGAAGGGACTAATGCTACATGGAGGTAAAGTATAATGGCCTGAATTTTTTATATATATTTTCTGCTCCTGGAAAAATGAACATGAATCACAAGGTGAAAGGATGAATCCTCCATCGGTTTCCTAGCTAAAGTGCTAGAAACAACCACCACCTCTCAAACCCTTGAACATGAATTGCGTAATTCCTGCAACTGGAAGCACATATGAGTGTGGCTAAAGATGGAACCAATGTAGGATGATGAATAAAGCCCAATATAAACCTTCCCATAGTAGGCACTCGAAGTCCCCGTGGGTAAGGGTGGGATTTCCGCTCGGAAACACCCTGTGCTAAACAACACTACATACTTATCTAAACAGCATAAGCGTGCATGGAAATTTCAAATGAAAAATTTAGATCTAAAGAGATCATAAATAATAATCTAAATTCTACCTTCTATTGTTCCTTCATCTTCATTATATATATTGTGAGCCTTCCATGGCCTAGGCCCACCTCATAACTGCGTTGTACATGTGGCCACTAGCCTCCATGAAGACTATGTTGTCTCTCCATGATCTCCATCATGCTCTGAATTAAATTCCCACTCTCTTTGTCATGTGTGCATTAGATGCACTACTTCCTCCACTATTTCATCATTATTGCTCTATGATCTTACTTTAAATGCACCATGATCTCAGTTGACCTCCTCCAAGATCCTCATGATTTTTACATTAAAGATCCATGATCTCCACTCTTCCTTCATTTAAGAAGCTACTCCACTACTCCATAATGTAGATCTAGATTTGAAATATCCACATACACACATCAAAGTGTATTTTATTCATCTATGGGGTTTGTGGGTCCCTCGACCCTCTTATTTACTTAATTAATTAGGAAAATTAAGAACTCTAATATTCCAATTATCTTGTGGAAAATTGGGAATATTACACTAGCATTCATCCAAGAGAAAAATGAAATGTTTTGACTAGCTAGGAGTCTTATACACCATCTGAGTTTCATGATGCATCCTTCTTCTGTAAACAACAACCATTAAAATCAACACAATAATAAAATTAACTAGATTTGTGTTTTACTTTCACTGGTAGTACACGAACACTAGCTTATGCTAGGGTCCTGGAGATAGGAGTGTGATTTAACTTCTCCAAGACCATAAAATCAACTTAATAGCTTGCAGTAGGGAGTAAAATCTATTTTCAATAGTGCAGATTGGGAAGCCCTTCTCACAAGAGGGTCAAGCACGAGGTCACACTTAGGCCAGGCAGGGTGACATGACCCATTTTGCTTTGTTTCAAGTGGTGCAATATATATGAATTTTCACGCATACAAAAAGTGCTATTATCACTTAGGGACCACTTGGGGGTTAACTCTCAAGGGGGTTTCGGTCTTGGCTCCCTTTTGGAGTTAATTTTCCTGCCTTTGCATGTAGATTTGTCCTGCAACTATCCCCCCCAGGTCATATTATTGTCTATGTTGACCATAGTGGCCTTTCTTTCTAGGGATCATACATAGGTGTAAGGCCAAGGTCGTCTTCTCTATACCCGAGACATGTATTATTCATACTCTCTTATTCCTCTCAGCGGGTGTCCCATATATAGTTATGGTACTTGTTTCAATTTTGTAGCTAAAAGGGCTCGAAATCAGGTTGCTAGTATAAAATTGTTCCACCATCGGCTTATTTATATTTTTGTTTGTGAGTGCTATCTTTTAGGATGTTTCTAGTGTGTGATGTTTTTCTTGAGTCCGTATTTTTTTCCTTAGGGTGTTTTCACTAACACAAATGTTTTAATTATAATCACCCTGGCTGAATTTGTTCGTTGATGGTCATGTCATCTTCATGGTTTACCTCTTGAACGAGGTGAATTCATTACTGTTGCATGGAGAGTTCTTGTTAGCTCTCAAGACTTAGACCATCACATTGCATTGGAATCTGTACCTAGTCCCATTGGTAGTGATCTGGTCTCTATTGATACTTTGGCGGATGACTCTGACGTTGCTACCAATCCACCTTTGACCGATCCATTAGGACCTACTTTGTTGCCTCTTAACTCGAACGGTTCTACAATATCCTATACTCATGTTCTTTTGTCCACTCTTTAACCTTTGGCAGAGTCTGAGATCTCATTACCTTCTGAATCGGTAGTGTTAGTTATCATGTCAGCATTGCCACCTCTTAGTGTGGCCATTACAACTCCTCTTTCCATGCTTCTCTCTTCTTCCTAGGGCATTCCACCACTCTTATACATGACTCCTACTAATTTCCTAAAAAATTTTCGTGCCCACACCATCTTCAATGTTGACTATTGTGCCTCAACCAAGTCAGTGGGTAGGTCCAGGAATTTATTCACTTAGCTTTTCCCAACCAACCATTCATGTTACTCAATTAAGCATAGTTACTTCAGGAAATATGTGGGGGGGATCATCAGTTTTCCCTAGTAAGCCTAGGGGAAATGTATCTTCTATTATGTCGTAAGCTTGGTATAGTTCACTCTTTGGAGGGGTGCCACCTACCAGTACTTTTACTAGAGGGGCTAGTTTACTGAGGGGGAAACCCTGCTGCTAGTACCGTCGCCCACATGAGTTATCCTCCTTATGTCAGTCCTACTGCACACAGTAGTCATTATGTCACCCCTAGGTACAACCCCATAATCATTCATTCCCTTAGGGCTCATTTCTCTTCAAATGTTCTTACCCTAGGAAGAATTACCCATCTACCAGTTATCCTTGCCCGCAACAACATTTTTCTGGGGTAGACCCTTTTCTACACCAGCAAGGACATCTATCTAATACTTATATGGGGAGAACACAAGGTTGGTTAAGGGATTCTCCTACCTATTGTCCATTTATTCAAATCCACAATTTGTTTTTATCTTCTCTCAATTTACCAGATTTGGCCAAATTGACTAATGACCCCATGTGGCCACCCGTGCCAAAAAATTTGTCATTGGATATTCCCAAGTTTGAAGGGAAGCCTGTGAAGAATATATCAACTCGCATTACTACCTATCATTTATGGCTCTCATATAATTATTTGGTGAATGATTCTATTAAATTTTTCTTGTTCCAACTAACGTTAACCGAGGATGTCGCAAAGTGGTATATCGAGTTAGACACTACATCCTACAATGACTTTTACTCTTTAGCTCAAAATTTCTTGACACACTTATAGTTCCCTACTTGGTAGGATATCTAATCCAACCACTTTTCCAACTTCAAACAAGATGATGGCACATTAATTTTTTATCACATTCATGAGTGAGGTTGTCGCAAGAGGTTAGTTAGAACTAAGTTACCTACTAATATTATACATAAATGGTTTATTCGATCTCTTCGACCTTATATTTCCAAGGATGTGTCCATGTTTTGAGTTGTTACCGAGGAGAAATCCATCCTAGCTTATCAACTGTTAGACCTTATTACAAGTCAATTTGGGCATCATCCCCCAAGGCCAATGAATAGTGTCTATCATCCCTTAATTTAATTGCTACATGCCCTAAGAAAATTCATTCCATTGATGGCTTCAATTTTGAGATTTCCAAGGTTCAAATTATAGATTATATGACCCATTGACTCAAAAAATCCCATTTTCATGGGCCTAACTGCCTAATTGCATTGCAGTGCACTGCAATGCACTTCCCGACACTTAAGGGTGTGTTGGTATCCTAGGAGAGAAATCATCATTGTTTCGGGAATCTCCACATTTCCAGTGCCTTCTAGAATAGCTCATAGGTGTTATACTTCAAATAAAAGTGTTCATCCATCACCACTGAACTTGAAAAAATGTCTCACCTATTATTAGAAATCCATTCAATTCCATTTATTGAGAAACTACATTCAATTTCCCTATAAATTGAGGACTCATCTAAGTGATAGGGAGGGAGAAATTTTTGTAATGTTGTGTTGTTGGATTCTCAATTAATGAGAGCTGGAAGTATTTTTATGCTGCTAAAATAATGCTTCGTGTGATGAGGACGGAATGAATTTGGAGCAGGTTGACAATAAATCGATCTATTGGTTGTAATATTCACCTCCTACTTTCGTAAGAAAGATATATGTTTATTTTCTCATATGTATGCTTATATCTTGTGAATTTCATTCTCAATTGTGTATTTATTCTCAGATCTAATCATTTTGATTTGGTTAAGATAAGTAGATACTTGTATATTTGTATGTTGTTCGTTGTTATTTGTCTTTGATTGCAGGTATCGATCTAGCGAATTTAGTTGGATTGAGGGAGACGACAACAACGAAAGAAGGAGAAAGAGAGCAAAAGGATTACAAGTAGGTTTCTTTCATTTCTTTCTATATATTTCTCTTAGAGAAAATAATAGTTGTATTTCTTCTGTTGTTCTAAGTGAAGGAACACCACACTCAGGGAATCTAGTTTATCCGTAGATTAGAATTCCGTATAACAAATTAGAAACTCCACTGGGGACAAAATCCATCATTCCTGGTGTTTATGTCTCTGTTTACCATCATCGGTAGACTTTACTTCATTTTATTAGTCATTTGAATGAGCATTTTTCCTTAGAAGTGTGTTTAAGCTACTTTTTTTCCAAACTTAGCTGCGCCCAATGCACTATCGGTTAGGGTACAATGCACTACAATGCATTGTCTCCCTTTAACGGGTGCACTGCAATGTAGTTAGGCCCCTTATATGGTGTTTTTCCCCCTTAGCCAGCCAAATTCCATCAAAATTTGTCTTTTCATTAAGTTTCAACCAATTTTCTGTTGTATTCTCAAATGTCTGATTTCTCTTAGAGACCAGTAAACATTACTTATTCTTCATCCTTTGAAAAGGTGTTTGTTAAATGCTTCATTAGTTGTTTTCTTTATCAATGGAAAATTAAATTCAAAGTAGTTAATTTTTTTCATTGGATCAATTATGTTTTTGAAAAGGAAATTGTTGTTTCATTCCTCATTTCCTATAGGAAAATTGTTGTTTCATTATTCATTTTCCTAAAAGAAATTGTTGTTCCATTCCTCATTTCTCAAAATAAAACTTTTGTTTTATTGATTTGTGCATTTAGTTTATTTTACTCATTCACATTAAAGGAAACTGAAAATAAAGACATGCATATGCATTTAGAGATTGTGTGTGTTGCATAGGAATAGATTAGGGAAATCTACATTTAGTTTGTGCTCTTTGTTGTATGCTCAAAAATTTGATTTCTCTTTCCCCTTAGTAGCTAGGATTTTCATTGAAAAACATTGAATTGAAAAGTTTTCTTCTCATTTAGTTTTCATTTTAGGAATTTCCCATTACATCACGTACTGAACCTCAAAGACAAAATTTTAAACAAGATCAACATAAAATTTACCTCAATCAACCTAAGAAAGCATTGTAACATTAACGATAACACTTAGAAGGTCTTGATAGAGATGTGTTCCAGCATCGTTAAACATAGCATATGTCGCTAACTTGTCTGTGATACATTCCGAGTGTGAAATCCCACTCCACGTACATAAGTATATTGGAGCTCTTCCACGTACCTTCGAGTATATAGGGCGGTGTTATAGTATGAAAATTATAAGGGGGTGCTCTCATTGTGCAGTTTCGCATTAGACGGCACTAATATGGACTTGGGCCTCCATGTACCTTCAGGTATATTTGGGAGGAAAAATTTAGGTTTCTTACCATCCATAGGTAACCGAGTTAGCCACCTTGTAACTTGTGATACACCGAACACATAATTCGGGAATATTGCCTATTTGTACTTCTTCGTTCGCCAGGAGGTATTCTACCATTCACAATTACTTGGTAAACCTTTTTCCTAGTATCACCCTTTTATTTGTTTATGTGTTTTTGTAATAAAATCAACTAGTCATCATGGAAGAAGAACATCCCTTTCCCCATCATTCGCATAGAATAGAACTTAAACCACCTTTACCATTAGAAGCCATTTCTGGTCGGCGAAGGCGACCTTGTTCTACCGAAGCAAGTACCATCACTACCTCTGGTGTGCCATATTCATCACATCTACTAGAGTCATCTCAAGTTGTTTCTACACATCCTAGTTTATCTACTGTCATCGAAACGGAGTCCTTGGAGCTACATGTGGACACTGCACATCCAATTAGTGAGACCATACCTCCCAACTCGACGTTGTTCAACTAGATTTGATTTGGATCCCATCGTTCTTTTACCAGAACATTTAGATCCTGAATTCGAACAACTAGAAGTTGTTCCTGTATTGGTCGCTCCTCAGTCAATCGTAGTCATTGAGTCTTCTCTTTCGCATAGTCAACCACTTGAAATATATCTCGGGCCTGACGATGAAATTCTTCCACCTGGTTTCATTTTGATTGAGGAATAACCTCAACAAGAAACTCACCCTTCAACTCCAATTCATTTTTTGTTAGGGCTTTATCTTTACGAGTCTATTCCTCGGCTGACTTACACTGCTTATTTTGATCTTGTTTCAATTCAAGTTCCCGTACATCATATAGGGTATGCATCGGGTCATTTTACCATGGCTGAGTCAACATCTCCAACTGTACCATTTGTTATAGTTGCGACAGCATCTACTGTTGCTACTCTGTCGATGTTTAACAAATCACCAGGGTCACATCTTTATGGTGTTCCTTCCATCTCACCGAGTTACCAATCATTATCTGGAACCTACTCTAGTGCATCCTCAAATCCATGGACTTCACCCATTTCATCTTTTGGTATTTTATCTGGTACATCTCTAATGAGTACTGAACGGCTTAATCCTTTATATACATATTCAGTGCAACATCAAGCTATTCCATCTGGATATATTCCATCCAGTTTAATCTTGGTTGGACTCCCACCATTTGGAGAACAATATATTCCATCTTATTATACTCCTCATGATGGGGGGAAACCTATGGTCACCCATTTTGACAGTACTTTATTGTTTTATGGTCACCCAAATGTTGGAATGACTATTTTTCAGTGGCAGCCTATCTTTCTCATTCAACCACAAACAATTGTGCATTCATATAAACTAGTTCAACCTGTTGCACCTACATTTACTCCACATGTTAATACTTCATTACCCCTATTACAGGCTCATTTGGTTCTACCTCAACTGTCTCAGGTGGGTACCTCAACCCATTACCCTCAAGTTTTGGGCCTCTAGACTCCAACTCCTTCGGTTGGCTTACAACAACCACCTGTATCTGGAATCTTTCATTCATAGGCGGGATTACCCTTTTATGGGATGTCACAGTCACCTACCAGTCTTACCTATTCACAACAGGGTCCAAGCTATTCTGGTTTGGGCTATAATCTTGGTGGACAGACACCTTGGTAGCCACAACCTCAAATGCCACAACAATAAATAGCTTAACTGCGTCTTAGACAATATATCCCTCAAGCGTTTGGTCATCAAAGCAACCCCTATCTAGGTTAACATCAAAAAATGCCTTATGTTGGTGTTCAAGTCCTTTTTCCCAAGCAATTCCATCATATCCTGATTATGCTCAACCTGACTTAAATTGACTCCCATCAGCTATTCTCTTTGGTGGTCGGTGATACCACATAAATTACCCTTTGAAATTCCTAAATTCAATGGAAACCCTAGAGAAGACCCATCAATGCATGTTATGGCTTATCATTTTTGGTGCTTATCAAACTTCTTAAATTATGACTCCATTCAACTACGTCTTTTCCAACGTATGCTTACTGGTCCAGCCGCGAAGTGGTACATTGAATTACCATGAGATTCATTTGATAGTTTCACTACCTTAGCCACTACCTTTTTAACCCACTTCCAGTTACCCATATGATATGAAACTGGAATAGAACTATTGACCAGTTTTAAATAGACAACTACTACTCACATTTCTGATCATATTCATGAGTGGTGTCGTCTTCGTAGAATGGTCAAAACATTTGTTCCTGATCAACTCCTCGTTGAATGGTTTATTAAGTCCTTTCTGTCATATATCACCGAGGATGTAGCTAAAGGCGGCGTCATCACTAAAGAGCAATTCATTTCTCATTCCTAGTACTTAGATTTGATTTACACTCAGTCTGGCACGCCCTATGAGAAAATTCCAAACGCGCCGGGATCAAATCTCATGCCGACGATGGTATGATCGGTTCTACAAACACTCACAGCTTTACTGCATCTGATCCTGAACCTTCTTCAAAAATTCATGTCATGTCATCTGACAAAGGAAAAAGTGACAAGCAACCCGGAAGCAAGAAAAAGGGGAAAGAGGAGAAAAATAAAAAATCAACCTCATAGGAATGATCATCTGATCAAAAATTTGGCAAAAATCAAAAAACTCGTTACCCTTTCTTGGTATGTAATGAGGAGCACTTTGTTCAATACTGTCCTCACCATGCTAAAGTCTCAAAATTTCTTAAGACCTCAACTGCATCTGTTGTTTTGACAGATCCTTTTCCGAATCCAAACAAAAACATGGTTGCTATGGATCCCGCTTCTAGTTCCCAAGTGCTTATGCTATCTATCACAAAGGAAAAAACTAATATTTTGGTGTCTACATGAACAAATATTATAGTATTTAGGCTATTGATCAACCTACTAGCTCGACCATGAATCCGTCCACTAAATTAATTCCACCAACTTTTATTCCATAGTTAATAATAAAGCCACCGAAGGGAGTTGTCCACATATCGACATTCAATCCTCGAGCCCGAGTAGCTCAAAATTATAAAATAGTTGAATATTTGGCTTAGTCACCTTCAGCTATGTCGACGCTTGAGGTACTTCAAAATTGACACTCCCAGAAGCAGGCTTTGTTTTTGGCAATTGGTGGAATCGACCCGACAGATGCCAATATTGTAGTCTTTAATCATACACGTTGTGTACCACAATTACCAGCTGAATTAGCATTCTCTATCCAAGTAAATGTTCTAAATCACCTCGTTCATCGCACTATTATTTATGAAGGAGAATCTACTTATATTATGTCTCTAAACTACTATAAGTCACTTGGCTCACCTCGCTTATCTCAATCGCCTACGATTTTGAAAGATTTTGATGTTCGCACATATAAGCCTTGCAATATCATCAATAACCTACATGTCGAACTAGGGGGGAAAATATAATTGCTGAATTTGAGGTCGTTGACAGAACCCTTGACGACAACATTTTACTTGGAAGGCCATGGGTTTACGCTATGACTGTGATCGTCTCTACTTACTTTAGAATGATCACCTTCCCTCATAAAGGCATTATCACAGTCATCAATAAACTCTCCTTATTTGCCTCTAATTCCTAAGAAACTCGAACCATTATGTTAGTTCATGCACCCCAGCTATCACTTCAAAACATTGGTGTAGGTCTCTTAAAGGATTCCTCCCTAATGGGAACATTTTCATTACCGTCGCCTGTGACGTCGGCAGAAATTGCAAGAATAGATACATGTTGCATGATATCTTCGAATTCATCTAACTTAAGGAAGATTACCAATGATTCTAAATTTGATATGTTGGATGAATTTCTACCGCCAAGCCCAATTGTGCTGGCATAGCAATCAATTTACTTGGCTTTGGCGGCGCATCATGATTCATCGTCGCTGATCGTTTGGATCGATATTTCATTAGATTTTGGTACTCCATCTGATCCTTTTTTATCCACATTCTTGACTAATGAGAACATGGTGGAATCCATGATTCCAGAAGGAGAACCATGGGAAGATCATCATCATCATTCCCATCTTCAGGATTAAAACGAAGATAATCTTATTGAACTATATCACCCTATGATCTCTACTTTATTTTCAAATTCTATTCCAACTAATGCCATTGAATCTAAGTGAAACTTATCAAATATCAAAGAAACAATTTCTATCGATATTTCGACCAAACCTGGTGTTGTAGAAAACATTCATGTCGGTGTGTCTTGTTCTCCATCCGAACTCGATACTTATCGCTCTCTTTTTCATGAATTCAGAGATATATTTGCTTGGTCTTATGAGGAAATTCTATTCATAGATTCTAGTATCGTTGAACACACAATTAGAATGTACCCTAATGTCAGACCGGTATGTCAATGCCTTCATCCTATTCATCTGAACAAGGATGCTTTCATTAAAGCAGAAGTTGAAAAACTTTGGCTAGTTTTATTTACCCTGTTTCTCTTACTAATTGGGTTTCCAACATTGTTCCTGTCATGAAGAAACAAGGGAAAATCAGAGTGTGCATCGATTATCAAGATTTCAACCTTGCTTGTCCAAAAGACAACTATCCTACTCACTTTATCGGCCATAATATTGACGAATGTGTCGGCTGCGAAATCGTTCATGGATGGATTCTTCGGTTACAATCAAATAAATATTCACCCACAGGACCAATATAATACAACATTCATCTGTCCCTGGGCACCTTTTCTTATTGTAAACTCCCATTTTCTTTAAATTACATTGGGGCATCATTTTAGAGAGCAATGGATTATGATTTCAATGACATCAAGCACATTGTTCAACCTTATCTAGACGATTTATCCATGCATTCACGAAAATGGATTGATCACCCGGTGCATTTGAGATATATATTTTTACGCTATCGACACTAAAACACATGCCTCAATCCACACAAATGTGTGTTTTGTGTTGGTTCTGGTCATTTTCTTGGATTTTTCGTCTCAAAATATGGGATTTGAATCGACCCATTGAAGGTCCAGGTGATTCTTGATTTGCATGCACCATAAAACTTACTTCACTTACAGAAACTTCAAGGAAAGGCTAACTTCCTAAGGAGATTCATACCCAACTACACCGAAATGGCTAAAGGATTTACTCATCTCTTGAAAAAGGAGATTCCCTTCCATTGGGATAAGGTTGTGAAAGATTCTTTTGGTGCTCTTAAGGATACCCTGATCTAAGCGTCATTAATTTATCCCCCTAATTATCAAAGTGATTATTTCCTATATATCGTTGCGACAGATACGACCATTTCTATGGTTTTTGTCTAAGAAGGAGTTTGGATATAACATATGATATTTTTTTGAGTCGTAATCTCAATGATACGGAAGTTAAGTATTCATATGTAGAAAAGTTTGCCTTGGCAGCCATTCAATTTGTCCAAATATTTCGCCATTATATCCTGCTCCTGAAGGCCATTTTCATTTCGAATTGCAACCCCATGACATAAATTCTGTCACATCAATTGCTGGGAGGGAAATATTCAAAAAAGATTGTCATTTTAAAGGAATTTTATTTGGAACTCATCAAATCCAAGTCAAATAAGTCTTTAGTTTTGGTTGAGCTTCTCTACGACCTTCCCTCTGATAGTACTGAAACAACATCAGAACCATCAATTCCAGATGAGTCTATGTTTCTAATTGGGTCACCTGACCCTTGGTATGGGGATTTTATCATTTATCTCAAAACACAAACTTTCCAACCTGATAATCTTGCTCACAACAGCGACGTATTCGATACCAAGCTAGAGATTATCTGATCGTCGGAGATACACTTTATCGTCATGGTGTCGACACAATTTTAAGGAGGTGCCTCACTCATGAGGAGGCCGATAAAGTTCTAAATGATTTTCATGTTGGTGCTTGTGGTGGAGACTTGTCTAGATACGCTACCACGTATAAGACTCTCTATGCCAGTTACTTTTTTCCAACCATATTTCACAACTGCATCCTCACGGTCAGAAGTTGTCATGCATGCTAGATATTTGATCATAAAATCCGCATGCCGCCAGCACCAATGCATCATGTCATCACTGTGGGACCATTTGTAAAATTGGGCATTGACTTCATGACCTGCAACCCTCGTTTAGCCGGGGGGAATTGTTATATTATTGCCGCAGTCGAATACTTTACCAAGTGCGCAGAAGAGATGCCAACATTCAATAACATAGGTGAAACAGTTGCATTGTTCTTTTTCAATCGTGTCGTCTCATGGTTTGGTGTACCACAAGCTATAGTTACAGATCATGGTAAGCATTTTTGCAATAACATGATGAATGAGTTGACTGCCAAATTAGGACTGTCACATGATAGTTATACCCCTTATTATCCACAATCCAATGGACAAGTTGAATCCATTAACAAGATCCTTAAGAAAATGCTTCAACAAATGATAGGGGTCCACAAACGAAATTGGCATTTAATCTTGTACTCACCTTTGTGGGCATATCTAACCTTGGTGAGAAATTCAATTGGATCTACCCCCTTTTAATTGGTGTATGGTATGGAAGTTATCTTGCCAATCTAATGTGAAATTACGTCATTAAAACTTGTTGTTGACTTGTTACATGAAACCTCTGATGAATAAGCGCGTCTTTTTAACCTCATCCATCTAGATGAAACATGTTGTGAAGCCGCATTGGCCAACTAAGTGCATAAGAGATGAATCAAGGCGCAATATGACCAACATGTCAAGCCTCACATTTTCTCAAAGGGAGACCTGGTCTTGCTTTGTGATCAAGAAGTTTATTTGATAGGAACAAGAAAATTTGAGCCGCTATGGCATGGCCCCTACATTTTCAAAAGAAGTTTTGCTAAGGGTGCCTATGATTTAGTTTATTATGATGGAATTCCACTGGCGCAACCTTGAAATGGGTTGTATCTTAAATGTTACTATGTTTAATTGAGTGTAGTAAACTTTTGTATCATATTATATATATGCTTTGATTTTCATTTACTATCTTAGTTTTTTTTTCTAGAGTTTTCTTGAAGTTATTAATCCATTTTATATTTCATTGCAAATGACTAAACCTTTGGAACGATTCATTGGGTATGCCGATGGTGCTAGTCATATTACGTAGAACTTATCCTCTGCAGCATGGGCCATTTTCACTCCAGGTGGCAAGTTAGTGAGTTTTCAAGGGTTTTTCTATTGGTCAATCCACAAACAATATCGTTGAGTATAGAGCATTGATCGAAATTCTCTTTGATGCCATTTCATTTTTCATTAACTGCATCATCATTAGGTTAGACTCACAACTTGTCGTACTGCAACTTACTAGTGTCTATACTGTTTGAAATCCAACACTTCATCATATGTTCCTTAGAGTTTTAATTTTGGAAATACATTTTGAACACATTCAATATTAACACATTTCCAAAAATTTGAACACATTAACTTATTCCTTAGAGAATTGTGTTTTAAAGAGACATTTGAAACAAATGTAAAGACACATTTTCAATTCACATCACTTAATTGAATAGGATTGCGCATTAAACATAGGAAAACACTAAAAAAAAATAGATAGATAGTTTATGTTTTTAAAAAATTTGTGCCGAAGACATATTGGTCATCTGACCTCAAAATGTATGCAAAAAATGTCAAAAGTAAACTAGTGATGCTCATGATAACAAGCAACTGCTCTAGCTATCCTATGCAATAACTACATCCAGCAATTAGGAACACCAATAGTATGGCGCTGCAGTCTCATAGGTAACTCGTTGATCCAACAATCTGGTATCCCAAGATTCAATCCCTCGACTTGCTATTGCAGCTCAGCAAGAGTCTTGGTCAAATCTAAATCCTGAAGGGCTTCTCTCCCGATAGTCCTCTCTATTGGCTCATTTTCTTCCTACTCTAGTTGACCCACCGGTTGAACATGACCCACATTTGTGTACATAAAAACTTTTTTTAAATCTTGGGAAACATCAAAATGATACAAAAACATGTAGAAACCTCAAAAATCTAAAAACATGGTCAAATTTTTTTTACCTATTGCACCCCACTGAGTGCCATCTGGTAGAATCAATTCTGGATCTCCACGGAAATTTTTGCCTGCATATGGATAACCATCTATGGCGATAACCTGTCATCTGAACTAGGCAAAGAATGTAGTAGAGAATATGATGGTCGATTGACCAGCATATCTAGACATCAATTCAACCCATCTCTACATCCGAGGATCTCTAGGACCATATATGTTGTGTATGCATCAATGGAACTCTCTCTAAAATGAAGGAAATGAGGATCGAGCCATAGTTGAAATTATTCTTCCTGCCACCCTTTACTTTAGTGAGTTGTTATTTCATCTGAAAGAGTACTATTTCAGCCTAGTTGAATACCGTTGGTTCTAAACACTCAAGAGCATACTGCATACATGATCGGTTTGCAACATGTAGTGTCGCAGAACCAGCAAGATTTACAATAGTAAAAAGGATGGTTCTCAAAGGCAAATCATGTACATCACGGATATTATTTTCCCATCTTTACTTGGTTTGGTACCTAGCTGACAATGTTGGCATGTGTAATCCCTCACTGTATCTCCTCCAAGAGCAGATATTGCAAGGGAAATATGAGAACCTCGTCTTGATAATCTAGTTAGAAAGTAAATATCCTCAATTAATATTGGGAGCACTTTGTCCCCAATGTGAAATTCCTGCAATACCTGATACCATGAACGAACTAGGAACTCCAATAGTTCCATATACTGCCTCATCCCTGACAACCTGAAGTATTTAAGTAACCCACAATCAATGAGGGATCTTACTATACCTGGATTGTTTAGGGCAGTCATATGTTGTTCTTCATGTTCTCTTTCTTGCCATGTAATCATCATTTTGATCTGATCAATACCTAAAATCCAATCATAACATTAATTAGGATCCATTTCATGAAAAAAACTTGGGAAATTTTGGGCACACAGCAAGAAACAAAAATGATAAATGTGCCCAATGCACCCCAGGTCAAGGGACAGAGTGTTGCAGTGCACCTGGACTTCAATTTTAGTGCACTGCAACGCACCTTTCGACATTCAAGGGTGTGTTTCCCTCAAAAAATAATATATTTACCCTAAGGGGATAAAAACCCTAAACATTTACCATGAAATGCAACATAAATGATACCAAAATAAAGAGAAGGTTCATAGCTACAACCTGGATCAAAAGGCAAGATAAATTTTCCACTGAAACTGTCGCAATCGACTGCTGAAGTTCAGGGGAAAAACTGGTTCAAAGCTCCTAATTTTCAAATGGTAACAATGGAATAGTAAAAATGAAATGGTTAAAACTCTTTTTATTAGTCATTTTTATTATTTTAAATCATATTTAATGTTGTGACTATGGTTTTTATTCATTTTTACTATGAAACGAGTATTTTTAATCCATTTGATGGTTCTCTGAATAGGTTTTATAGCTGATATAGTGAGTTTAGAGTGCACAACTATTCAAGAATGGTTTGACCACAAAGAATACTTTTATCTTCTTTTTTCGAGCTTTGATAAAATGAAAAGGGAATTAGAGCACACTTTTATCTCTTTTCCGAGCTTTGATAAATACGAAAAAGGAACCCCCTAGAGTCTTCTTTTAGCTCTTTTCAGACTCCGATAATGTGAAAAGATTTTTGAGCACTTGTCTTTTCGAGCTCGTAAAAGTAAAATGAAATTACATCTACTCAGTATAAGTTTAACCATTTTCTGAACTGAGATAGATTATTTACGAAAAAGGAACACCTTATTCGAACATGGCTAAGAGGTTTTCTCAGGTATCATTTTACACTTTTTTGGACCTAAGCAACAAATTTACAAAAAAGGACTCATGGAGTTTTCTTTTTGTCCCTTTTTTCAAACTCTCTAAACATGAAAAAGGATCAGGTTTTCATTGTCGTTAGACTCGTTAAAACATAAAATAGCAATGGACTTGTCGATCATGGCAAGATCGAGGTTCATTATCATTAGACTCATTAAATCATTAAATAGCGATTGATTCACCCAAAGGGTCGAATTATAGATCAAGCATATGTTACCCTCTTCAAGCTTGTTAAAAAATAAAGAGGTACTAGTCAGCAATGACTAGGTAAAATTTGGGAAAAAGAACAAAACACTTTATGGTAGCAGGTCACTCTTGAACACGAAAATTTCCCTTCATCACCATGAATTTTGGGTTGGGTAATCTTCTTGACGGTTCATCATACCTATGGTCCATCATACCATCACTTCGGTTTTGGGTCAATGCTGCCAACTCATTTCAATGTCACTGATATGTTCAATATAATTCATCTAGTAATTCCTCATCTTCTGCAAGACTCATAAACCTTCATTTTCATGATATTCATTAGGAGAATTTTGAGGTCTAAAATGGGCCTCCGAATGAAATTATAAAATAATAGTGGAAATAATAAAATAAGATTTGATGACATCATCAAATTTTAGAGGAAAAAAAGAAAAAACTACTTTTTCAACTCATATTTTCAGCTTATCTCCCAAAGTGTTTACTCAAATGTCGAGCGGGAGTACTCGGTGGATGAAAAATTTAATTTCTCATCCAAGGAGTACCCATGTTGCATACTTTTAAGGGACCCTTCTACACGAAAAATGAGAAATACATGAAAAACGTGATTGCAATCACGTTTTTCATGTATTTCTCATTTTTCGCATAGCAGGGTCCATCGAAAGTATGTAACATGGGTATTCCTTGCATGAGGAATTAAATTTTTCATCCAATTAGTACTCCCACTCGGAATTTGAGTAAAAACTATGGGAGATAAGCTGAAAATACGATTTGAAAAAGTAGTTTTATTATTTTATTATTTTTTAATATTTTTACCATTTTACTTAAAAAATGGTGAATCATCCCCCATGGTTGACATCCTCATATTGAATCCTATTGGTTCTTATAAAGTTTATTTTGGTTGTACATTTTTCTTAGGAGGCCCATTTTAAACCTCAAAATTCCCCTAATGCATCCCTGAACATTGCTACATCAAGTCAGATTTTGTCTCCAAAATCTATACTCCCATTTCGCGATAAATTTGCTTCCTATCGACATCAACTCATCATCCAGGAAGTTAACTGTTGGAACAGAGTCTCCTAACAAGCTATGAAACTGGTCCATTTTGAATATTTTTTATTAGATTTAGTCTAGCGCAGGGGTTTTGGGGCGGGTCAAAGCCCTGAACGCATTGTAATGGGTAAAAGCATAAACTAGGGGTCTGAAAACCATGGTTTATGGACCATAGGAAAGTCTAGGCTAGATTGATATAAATATAGGAGCATTTTGCATTTTAAAGGACACGAATGATGAGCTATTGATGCAATTTGTGGTTTAAAGCAATTTGTTTGGGTTTTGGGGAACAGAATCCTGCTGGCTATGTCCGTGGAGATCCAAGTCCAGCTGTGTGCGGACCCTGCTGTTGTGTGCACAGGTTGGGAAGGGAATTGTAAGGAATAATTGATGAATGAATGAATAGAAGGATTGATAGAGAACTGAATATGTGATTAATCTGGTGCGAATTATTGGTAATTTCTATATTGTGTATTTTCTGTCTTTAAGCTACGAAGATCTATGTAAGTGTGTTTCTGGATCTGGATCTATTCTGTTCTATTTATATATTGTTGTGTTATTATCATAAAAGCACATAACTATAGATCTAGCACACGTGGATGCAAACAGAGACCTAATTAACCCTATGCAAAACAAGGAAATCGAGGATTACAGGACCTAGCGTAGCTCTGCTTGCTTTACCCATCCTTTCTCAAGGTGTGGAAACCTGGTTTCGGCACCCAGCCATAATACTTCGGGTGAGACTTTGACCTGCGCAAGTAGGTCACTGCTGAAAGGGCCAGTAGTATATGGGTTTTTTGGCAAACCTTGCACACCGAACCTGGGTCAAGACCCCTCGAGCCAACAAATGGTTCCATTTCCAGGACCGGAAGAAGTCTGAGAGAGGGATCGGGTATTGACAAGCGAATACTGGAGAAGGGCACCTATGGTGGGCCTCTAGGAAACCATGATGATACACTTTAAATTACCTACCTTTAAAGGCACGATCGATGAAGACATGGAGCGGTTCTGGTCTGTGGCAGAGTCGATATCAGTTGCGCAGGGTGTGGTGAATGACACGGTGAAAAAAGTGTAGCTATCCATAGCCTTTGAAGGAAGATATTTGGATTGGTATATGGGATACGTGTCGCAAAATAAGGGCGCAAATATCCAAAACATCAAGGATGCTCTGAAACAGTAGTTTCGGAACCCTAAGTCCTACTCTCAGGTAGTAGCAGAACTAAAAGATTTCAATCAGGGGCCAACTGAGTCTGTATGGGAAGCAGATCAACGCCTAAAAAAATCTATCAGAGAAGGAGGATTTCGATACGATGACAGACAGCGTATGGAATGGTTCATCGCCATGCTACTCCCTCACCTACGTGTACCTATGGGTCACCAGACCTTTGAATCACAAGAGGAGGCCCTGGAAGCTACTATGAAATTAAAAGCTACACCTCTAAAGGATGCTGCGTTAGAGGTGCAACAGATCCAGGTGCAGCTGGAGGCCATGCACCAAGAAGTTTAGAATCTACAATGGGAGGAAGGAAGAGGGGATGGCATGGAACTAGGTCATGCAGCAAGCCATCTGGGATTAGGAACGCGTAGTCCAAAGCAGTAGGGCCCAAGGGGACCTACGCTCTGGCACAGGGAGATCCACACAGCTGGGTTGCATAATAACAGCCGATGGCCCTGTCCGGGCACGCCTGTTTCCAAACCAAAGCGACGTTGGTGCTGATTTTGCCGATCGGTTGGCCATGAAGAGCAGGACTGCCGAATCCGTAATGAATTAGTGGACGAGGGAGAATACCCTGCCTCACCAAAAACCACCTCGGGTAGAACTGACTCCCCTGGAAGAAGAGATGGGAGTCAAAGCGGAAGCGCGGGTCGGGGTCGAGGTCAGTCGATCTGCTATAACTGTGGGGGAACAAGGAATTTTGTTAAGTATTTCCTGGACCCCTTAGGACAATCCTGCAGGTATTGTAGATAGTTGGGCCATACGCTAGAATATTTTTCCAACCTTAAAAGAAAAGATACAAGGAAAGCTACTCCCATCTGCGCAGAAGATGTGAAGGGTCCAGACCGAGCTGAGGGGTAAGGATACAAAGGTAAATGTGGTAACGCGCGGTGGATTGGCGACTAGGGGTGCTAAGGAGAAAGACAAAATCGACGCACTAATTTTCAGGGCAGTTAGCAACCAAGAAATAATGGACCTGGACAAAACAACAAAAACATTTATGGAAGTGCGGAGGGACTTCCTTGGGACTAAATTCCCGCCATGTGCATGCCTGAGAGATGTGGAAGTATCCGAGGAGGTTAAACCCTTCCTCCGGGCATGCGTGAGGCTACTACACGACCCCCATGCAGTGAAAAATGTGCAGGATTTACTAGAGAGTTGTGCAACGCACACTGCCCTGTCAACCAACATTAAGGATGTGCATAAGTTATTCAAATATGAAAAATGCACTGGTAGGGAGATGCAGCTGATAGTCTAGATTGGCAGCCATGAAATGGACCGGGTTATCTTAGACCTTGGATTGGACGCCAATGTACTACCTAAGCACACTTGGAAATGCATGGGGGGACCCAAGCTGGAAAGATCCACCATCTAGCTTCAAATGGAAAATCAACAAAAAATAATTCCCCTAGGTAGGCTACCAAAATTCATGGTTGACATCATAGGGGTAAGGGTCCTAGCTAATTTTGAAGTAATAGAAATTTTGGAAGATGCGGATCCCTACCCTGTGCTCCTCGAATTGGGGGGTCGTCATAAATATCAAAAATCGTAGCATGGTATTTGAAAAGGAGGGCACCTGGTTCCTTGTGCCACTAGACCCCGTAGAACGAAAATGTTAAATGTAACCTATACCCAAGGAGGGAGATGGGGATTATATCTATAAGTTAACAACATGAAATAGGAACAACCCAACCTAGGATGCAGTCCCATGCTATGAGGGGGATGTTGAGGATACCAATAAGGAACTAGAAGCTTGGCAGACCCGGCTAGATGAAGCCTCTACATTGCGTTGTATTCGTATCACAAAGGACTCCCTCTTTATGATCCCTATGGAAAAGGCTGGAGTAGAGCTAGGCCTAAGCAACTGTGGATAACCCACCCTAGGAGAGGGTTAGGTCGACCCACGAGTGAGCAACAGGTTCCCTATGACACCTGTAGGTTCAATAGGTGGTGGTCCCATGCATCAAGCCACCCCTATGACAGAGATACAGCTAGGGGTCAGGAAGTTGGCTCCAAAAATAGCCCCCCTTGGGGCCTTAGTAAAAAAGATGATAAAATCCCTTGGTCTTGGGCCAAGAGCTACCTAGGAAGCAAGCCTGTGTTGGGGGAAGATAGGCAGCTATCACAACTAGGCAACCTTAGCGTGACAAGTATGCCAAGATCACTGGGGACACGACAACTAGCCGTTGGAACTGTACCCTCTGGTAAAAAGTAGAAGTTACCATTGAAAGGAGTGGCTCCCAAGCCATTGGTAGGTCGATTTATGGGAAGTTTTTACCGTTCCTTTGGAAACCCGCCCTGAGTAAAATATCTCTCTCTATCATCCGATGGGAAGTGCTTAAAAGGGGGCAGGATAGTCTGGTTAGCAGTATTGTCTCAGTTACACAACTGGCCTGCCTTAAGTGTCTTGTAGAAGCAATTGAGCACCAAAATTTCCCATAACCACAACCTCCCTCTCATGTCCGATCAACCTCCTACGTCAGATAGTAGTCACCCAGAGCCTAGATTCATTTTTCGTGCAAGGATGCTAGCTGCTACCCCTGCCGAAACCTCCGCCCCAACTGAGCCTAATGTTGAATAAGTCCTGGAGGATGATCCTGAGTTAGAATAATTCCCCCCTCCAAGGCCCACGAGGAAAGGCAAGGAAAAATCACAAAGCTCGGGGAAAACCCCACAAGCGGAAAAAAGGCCCCGAAGCTCCCCAAGACGTGCGAGGCCCCCGCCCTCAGAATAAGATGACCAGGAGGGCACTCTGTTGGCTAACCCGATCAATTGGTTACCTCCCTTTGTTCACCCATGAAGTTCATATACATGAACGTTGAAAAATTCGGATGGCTTGATCACCTACCTACAAACCCCGTTGACACCAGAAGAGGTCCCCATCCTCGGTGATCCCTGCAGACGCCTCCATGAGGTCAAGTTCGATAATCACGACCTGGAAGACCATGACGCCCTCCCATAATTAGCCCCTGCATTATACTTTGATACAATCCATGAGGCTGATGGAATCACAGTAGTACTTCAGCGCTGGGTATGCGGCTTAGCAAGATCCGGACTCCTGAATCTGCTCTGAATGCCCCACTTCGGTCATTACAACGTCACCAATTGGTTGGCTTGCCAGTTGCTCACCCTCATTCATGAAGGCTGCCTATGGATTCATGAGAGAGTCCCTATTGATGCTACATTGATCCATAAGATTACAAGCCTCCCAATGCAAGGACTGCACCCACTAGCGCAGGTCAGAAAGAAGTATGAAGCCGCTACTGCTCTTTTTTTATGGGAGACCTATGTAGTACAACGCAATTAGCGGGGATTTATGATCCAAACCATCAATAATCCTGCTACATAGATGGGTACTTGACTTTTAGCCTAAAAACTAATGAGGAGGTGCCAGGTTGCGACTGTCCCCGCCTATGTGATCTAGTTATCCGGACAATGCGCGAAGGGTGTTTTTTTCATTTGGGCTCAGTACTTGTGTGATGAATTTCTAACTAATGTCCGCGAGTCTCAGGAGCATGGGACATCTTTTTTATATTCGTGGTTATTATTCCTAATAGCACTAGTCACCTGGGAAAAACCAGAGGAGTTTGTCATTCCTGAGCTCCATGATGGGATGTGCAAAGGCGCTCGGTATGCTCACTTGTGGGACTCTAAGGATAAGAAATGCATCAAGGATAACAAGGTCTTTTGGGTCCTCTTCCAGAGCAGCGTTGCCACTGCCATAAACTGCCGACCCCAGTTATCCCCCACCATATATGACAAATAAAAGCATATTACCGCATTCCAAATCACCATGCACCATGTCCAAATTTGCAACCTTGCCAATAAGACATGGACGAAATTTCCTTATATGGTGATCGATGAAGAAATTGACCTGCTGATCTCACTGTGGCCCCTTGCCTGGAAAAAAGGCCTCCCCGGCACTCCTGGGAAACCACAGCGCCTCACAAGCCATCATCAGTTATAGCTGAACCCAGAGGTAACCGGCTAAAGTAGCTTAATACAGCTCTGGCCTAGGTAGACACAGCTACCACCCTTCCCCCGGGGACTAAGAGGATAGGGGCATCAACATCAGGACCAAGGAAGAAACAACACTCCCATCGCAAGCACTACAATGCGACAGTCACATTAAAGGATGGGGACCTGGAGCAGATCACGGACGTGGTCACCATGGCTACGGAAGATAAATGGGAACTTATTGTGACCTAGTGGAAAGTAGGGGTTGACTCTCCTCAGGCTGACCTCTGTGCTCTCCAGATCAAAATGGATCACCCCCCAACCAGTGAAGGACAAGTACAACCCCTGTCAGTCGACAACAGCCCGACACCACTTAAGGAAGCTAGTCATCTCTGGGGTATCCCGCACAGTGCCTTGGTCGGAACGCAACCCCTAGAAGCCACAGGAATTCAGCTGGACTTGGCTCAGCTACCCCACGTAGCCTTAGAAAGCCTCAATCATGCTATCTCCCGGGAGATTAGTAACCGCACTCAATCCGCAACCCAACAACTTAAAACAGCCCAGCACACCATTGCACAGAAGGCTACTAACATGATCCAGGCCTTGTCGCAATAGGCGGAGCTTGAGACTGTGATCCACCAGCTTTGCACGGAAGTCACAAAGGAAATCACGGCTGAGGATACATCTAGGGATAAGGTGGAAAAATTGGTTGCTACTCTCAAAGCCTCTCGGCTAGAAATACACGCTATCAGGACTCAACTAGAACAACATATTTCAGACTTATAGGCCAGAATACAGCCCGTCACACCCCCGGAAGTCCGTGCCCAGCATATCGCCCTAGTCACAGATGCAACAATGATAATTACAGGGCAAATTTCTCAAGGTGCTACACTGCTAGAATCAACCATACAACTATGGACTCGGTTCCAGCGCGATCCAGTCCTCCAAAAAATCAATCAGGACCTACGACAAAAAGAAGAAGTGGTTGAAAATATCAACTCTACGTTGCCTACCTTGGTGCCTGCCCAGCGCTTTGCATGATTTAAAACCAGCAACA
The DNA here is from genome assembly GCA_034641835.2 of Pinus albicaulis. Taxonomy (NCBI): domain Eukaryota; kingdom Viridiplantae; phylum Streptophyta; class Pinopsida; order Pinales; family Pinaceae; genus Pinus; species Pinus albicaulis. Next base: position 510,895,729 of record CM076573.1, on the reverse strand, counting down.
ACCTCCAAGACGAGATTGAGAAACTCAGGCATAAACAACACATCATGGTCGAACGTCTAAAGCCCTGGACTACTTCATCCCTCCAGTTAACACAATATATTGATGGCTCAACCAAGTGCCTTAATCAACTTCTTCAAAGCATTACCACAGCCGCTGAAGATCTGCCTTCTCAAAAGCTGGTCGATCTTGCACAGAATGCTGCTACCCAAAGTCAGGATGTACTCCCTCAGCTTAGCAGTGTTCTTGATACCTTGCGTGCGTAGATAGAAGCTGCACCACCACAGTGACTCAGGAAGAGTCACAAGATTGTGTTGGGGGACTATTGGAACAGGGTCTCCTAACAAGTTGCGAAACTGGTCCATTTTGAATATTTTTTATTAGATTTAGTCTAGCGCAGGGGTTTTAGGGCGGGTCAAAACCCCGAATGCATTGTAATGGGTAAAAGGGTAAAATAAGGGTCTGAAAACCATGGTTTGTGGACCATAGGAAAGTCTAGGCTAGATTGATATAAATAGAGGAGAAATTTGTATTTTAAAGGACAAGAATGATGAGCTATTGATGCGATTTTTGGCTTATAGCTATCTATTTGGGTTTTGGGGAACGAACTCTTGCTGGCTGTGTGCGCGGAGATCCAAGTCCAGCTGTGTGTGAACCCTGATGTTGTGTGCGTAGGTTGGGAAGGGAATTGTAAGGAAGAATTGATGAATGAATGAATAGAAGGATTGATAGAGAACTGAATCTGTGAGTAATCTGGTGTGAATTATTGGTAATTCTTGTATTGTGCATTTTCTTTCTTTAAGTTGCGAAGATCTGCGTAAGTGTGTTTCTAGATCTAGATCTATTCTGTTATGTTTATATATTGCTATGTTATTGTCATAAAATCATATAACTATAGATCTAGCGCACGTGGATGTGAACAAAGACCTAATTAACCCTATGCAGAACAAGGTAATCGGGGATTACAGGACCTAGTGTAGCTCTGCTTTCTTTACTCATCCTTTCTTAGGGTGCAGAAACCTGGTTCCGGCACACACCCATACTACTTCGGGTGAGACTTTGACCTGTGCAAGCAGGTCATTGTCGAAAGGGCCAATAGTATAGCGGTTTGTTGGCAAACCTTGCACACCGAACCTGGGTCAAGACCCCTCGAGCCAAAATTAACTTTGAAACATATTTTCAGTACCATGGGACTTGCTACATCATCGACAGGTTTCTCGATTCCGGACCTTCAACCAAAATGTTTTTTTGACGTTCAACATCAAATCATCTATTCATGCCTTGCAAATTGTATTGCAGTACCTTGAAAACCATTAACATCAAAGGTGGTTTTCTTGCATCTGTTAACAACTCACATCATTGGTTGGTAATCAGGTGATGTCTTCACATGTTTTACTTCAAATCATATATCCACATGGATAGAATTGTACTTGAACAATCAAGTGAATGAGATAAGAAGACCTCGGATCTAGTTTCATTCATCTGGGCTACGATTTCAGGAATTGTACACATCATATGTACAATGGCTTTACATACAGATCGTCATCTGAACATGGGCCTATATCTATAGGCATTTCTATATATGTAGACGAATTTTTGAATTATGTACATGTTATTATATTTTATGTGTTGAGCATGGGTATGCCTCCCTCAGTAATTCATGTCCAAGATGTAAGATATCATGATGTAATTTATTGAAAATTGATGCAGGTCATCGCCCGCTTCAAATCCCACTCATCACATCATAAAGAATCTCATCCAAATATTATCATTATTTTTACTTCATAATTTAGGGTGCATTTGTTACTAGTAAATTTGGGCATCATCCCCCAAGACCAATGAATCGGGTCTATCATCCCCTAATTCATTTTCTATATGCCCTAAGAAAAGTCATTCCATTAATGGCTTCAATTGTGAGATTTCCAAGGTTTGAAGTATAGATTATATGGCCCATTGACTCATAAATGCTCCGCTACATGGGCCTAACTATGTTTCAGTTCACTTACCTACATGAAAAGGTGAACTGCAGTGCACTTTCTGAAACTTAAGGGTGCATTGGTTTCCTAGGAGATAAATCATCATTTTACTGGGAATATTGACATGTCCAGTGCCTTCTAGAAGAGCTCATAGGTGTCATACTTAAAATACAAGTGTTCATTCATCACCACTTAACTTGGAAACATCTCTCACCTATTATTAGAAAGCCATTCAATTCCATTTATTGAGAAACTACCTTCAATGTTGGGTATGTGCTATATTCTTTCCACGACTAGCCACACATGTTGTACGTTGTGTCGGGCGCAGCAAGGGGGTCACATGGGGGCGAAATCCCCCCCTGTCGGGGTCTGGGGCAGTGCCTCGATAAAAAAAAAATTGGTGTGTGGACCCACCCATGTTTTGTGCATGAATTTGCACATGGTTTTGGGGTTCGATGGTTTTTGGCCCCTGGTATTTTGTAGATCTGGTCAAGGGAACTACGGTTATGTTCTAATCCAGGGTTAATGGATTGGGGTTTATGTATGCTTGGCATGTATATATATGTGTTGTAACACTAAAAGGAAAATAATGAAAAATCAAGCCGGTCATCCCGATTTGGAATCCAAGGGAAAATCTCTGTGTTTATCTGTTTTATGTTTTATGCTCTCACTATTGTTTATTTTCTATTATAAGATTCATGTGTAGATAATTTTTGCTCAGGGTTAAAACCTACATTTGGTATCAGAGTTGTTTCAGCTTCAAGGGGATGCCTTTGCTACTGAGGGTTTTTTTCCCGGGCCTGAGGTAGACCCTATTCAGTGGGAGATCTACGGGATCGGTTCTTGCAATGAAAGAAGATGGCGAGTGGCAGAAAGATAGAGATCGAGAAATTTAATGGTCAGAGTTTTGAGTTGTGGAAGCTCAAGATGGAGGATTTGCTGGTGGATAAAGATCAGTGGATCGCGGTAGATCCAGGTACTAAACCAACGGCAATGTCAGATGAAGACTGGAAGAAACTGGATCGAAAGGCTAAGAGCACAATACGGTTGTGTGTGTCAGATTCAGTATTGTTGAATGTATCTGGGGAAGCTACGGCAAAGAATTTGTGGGAAAAACTTGGGACTTTGTACCAATCTAAGTCTCTGGTGAATAAGTTGTTCCTGCGGAAAAATTTGTATAACCTGAGGATGAAGGATGGAGACTCGGTGACAGAGCATCTAAACGCCTTCAATAATGTGGTAAGTCAGCTATCGTCTGTTGATATTAAAATCTCAGATGAAGATAAGTGCATCGGTTTGTTGTGTTCTCTACCAGACTTGTGGGATAGTCTGGTTATTGCAATAGGTAGCAATACAACTACCTTGAATTTTGATGACATTGTCTCAGCCTTGCTGTCGGAGGAAATGAGACGGATAAATATGGAGGGCCAGAATGGAGATGCCTTATATGTACGAGGAAGGTCCCAAAATAGAAACAAGAATAAGGTTTCGAGTGGGAGATCTAAATCTAGAGGGAGATCTAAATCTCCTGGAAAGTTTGTAAAGGTGTGCTGGAAATGCGAAAAGGAAGGACACTACAAAAAGGAATGCAGATCTAAAGCTCCTGAGAAAGGAAAGGGATCTGATGAAGCTCCTTCTGCAGAGGCAAAAACCACCTCGGATGAAGGTGGGGATGTGTATTTTGCTTCTTCTTCAAATACACATGTAGATCATGAGTCATGGTTGATTGACTCAGGTGCATCCTTTCACTTCACTCCCCATAGGGAGTGGTTCTGCGAGTATGAGAAATATGATGGCGGTGATGTATTCCTAGGGGATGATAGGAAGGCCAGAATCGTCGGACGTGGAAAGGTCAAGCTAAAGCTACAAGGTGGAAGGATTAGAACACTTCCTGGTGTTCTGCATATTCCTGCATTGGCCAGAAATCTGATTTCTGTAAGCAAGATGGATGATGCAGGTGTAAAAACAGTGTTCAAGAAAGATGCCTGCAAGATGGTTCGGGGAGCACTGGTATTAATGCGGGGAGTTCGGACTGGAACTCTGTACAAGCTACAAGGTAGCACTGTTATTGATGGGTGTAACAGTTCTATGGTTCCTGAAAGTGGAGCGGAAAGCCTAGCTATCTTTGGAGAAAAGACCATGCTATGGCATCAAAGGCTTGGACATATTGGAGAGAAGGGCCTTCAGATACTACATAGAAATGGTATGGTAGAAGGTATGTCTAATTTCTCTCTAGATTTCGATTTTTGTGAACATTGTGTATATGGGAAGCAGAATCGGGTGAGTTTTCCTTCTGGTGCTAAGAGGGCGAACAAGATATTAGAACTTGTGCACAGTGATGTGTTTGGACCTATGTCAGTTCCATCACTGGGAAAGTCTGTGTACTATGTTTCATTCATAGATGACCTCTCAAGGAATACATGGATATATTTCTTGAGGAAGAAATCTGAAGTCTTTGACAAATTTAAAGAATTTAAGGCTCTGGTGGAAAACCAGACAGAGAAGAAGATAAAGGCGCTGAGGACAGATTATGGTGGGGAGTTCTGCAAGAAGGAATTTGAAGAGTTCTGTAAGAATTTTGGTATAGCACAACAAAATACTACTCCATACACACCTCAACAAAACATAGTTGCAGAAATAATGAACAGAACGTTGATGGAAAAGGCAAGAAGCATGCTTAGTGGTTCCAAATTAGGACAAGAATTTTGGGCAGAGGCAGTGGAGACTGCATGTTACTTAGTTAACAGATCTCCTTCATCACCGTTGGAGGATAAGACTCCACATGAGGTATGGACTGGTAAGAAATCCTCTCTTTCACATCTAAGGGTATTTGGATGTGATGCATATGTACATGTTCCAAAGGAGAAAAGGACCAAGTTGGATAATAAATCTGAAAGGTGCATCTTTATTGGGTATAAGGATGGTTTAAAGGGTTACAAGCTTTGGAACCCAGAAACAAGGAAGGTTGTGTACAGCTGAGATGTGGTGTTTAGAGAGGTGAAATATGTTGTTACACATGAATTCCTACAAAAGGAACCTGAGAAGATAGAGTTTGAGCTAAAGGAGGATGAATCAGACTCTACAACAGAAGAGGACTGAGAAGAGGAAGAGCCACAAACTCCAGCTCTGAGAAGATCAGTTCGGGAAATAAGGCAACCAGAAAGGTATAGTCCATCTGATTTTTGTTCAGGTTTTCCCTTAATTATAACCGATGATGATCCCAGAACTGTCAGGGAGGTACTAGATTCAGAGGATGGAAAAATCTGGAAGGAGGCCATGGTTGATGAAATGGCATCCTTGCATAAAAATGAGGCATGGGATTTGGTGGAGTTGCCGACAGGAAGGAAGCCCATCGAGAGCAAATGAGTGTTTAAGAAGAAGATGAATGTAGAAGGAAAGGTGGAGAAATACAAAGCTCGGTTGGTAGAAAAAGGCTATTCCCAAGTGCCGGGAATTAATTTTGGTGATATTTTTTCTCCTTTTGCCAAAGTTACTTCTATTATATTACTTTTATTTGTTGTTGCTGCATTTGATTTTGAGATAGAATAGATGGATGTGAAGACAACATTTCTTCACGGGGATCTAGAAGAGGAGATCTACATGAAGCAACCTGAAGGCTTTATCGTGAAAGGTAAGAAAGAACTATTATGCAGGTTGAAGAAGTCTCTGTATGGGTTAAAACAGTCACCAAAGATGTGGTATCAGAAATTTGATACCTATATACGAGGACTTGGCTTCACCAGAAGCAAGGAGGATCACTGTGTTTATTTTAAATTAATTGGTGACCGTGTTATTTAATTGGTCTTGTATGTGGATGGTATGTTGTTGATTGGAAATGACAAAGAAATTATCCAAGATTTGAAGACCCAACTGTTCTCCAAATTCGACATGAAGGATCTTGGTGCTGCAAACTATATTTTGGGCATGGAAATTAAGAGAGATCGGGCAAAGAGGAAGCTCTGGTTAAACCAGAGGAAGTATGTTGAGAGTATATTGCAGAGGTTCAATATGCAGGATAGTAAACCGGTGAATGTTCCTATTCCTGTAGGTGTAAAGCTGTTGTTGGGGCCCTTGTTTTTTATTATTTTTGAAATCTTGGTTAGAACATTTTGAATTTTGACCTTTTGAGTTGCGGCATGAAGACACATGGCAATCGCGACTGCGTCGCAACTACCAGGAGTCGCGGAGCTATCAAGGTGGCGCGGAAGCATGAGATAGCTGAAGATAGAACACGCACAAGTACAGATGAAGAAAACACACAGCAGAAGACAGAAAGCGGAACACGCAGATAGTAGGAGAGAAGTTGGGAGCAGCTGAGGAAAAGACACAGAGGAACTGGTAGTCGTGAGAGCGGGTGAATAAATAACAGTCACCCGGCTGGAAGAGAGGGAGGCTGAAGAGGTTGCGAGGCTCGTGACAGGGGAAGACGCACAGAGCAACTACGGAAGAATCATGCATGACCTTCCTAGGGTTCCTCATCTTCTCTATTCTACCTTTCTGTTCCGAGCACCATCTGTATCAGATTTGTAAGCTATCATTGAGAATGCCATGTAATCATGTGTTTGGCCAAGCGAATTAATACAATGGAAGGTTTCTGTCTCGATAAGATGTTTACATGCCTGTAATGTGTTTATGCTGGTTTAAAATTTTATTTGCAAATGTCTGAATGCTTATTAAGTGATCTTGCGTATATAACTCTGTATATATAATCAATGCACTGTCCTTCATGAGTTGCGACTTTGTTCCTTGCCATTGATCTCATCCCCTTCTGCATGTGGTTGCGGCACGCCTCGGGTGAGACTCACTACTCTCCGGAGCAGGGTGAAAATGCCGGCGTGATCCTAGACTACATCGGACCCCTTTGTTGGCCACAACTCCTGAACCTGGGTCTTGTCCACGAGACCTGACTTCTCCCCAAAAAATGGTTCCATTGCCGGGACCTGCATGTTCTGAGGGGACCGAGATCATGGTATCGAGGATTTTTGAAGGAGAGATATGGCGATGGTGGGATAATCATCTCGACCAGTTCATTGCTCAACAAGTAGAGCTGACCAAGAAAAAGGAGGCGGCGATCAAGGAGCTCGTCCTTTTCTCTGACTCAGTCAGTGATACGTACGAAATTTTCTGGGGAAGGTTCCCTACCGACCTTTACAATTTGTTGCAGAGATTACGAGCGACGGTGCCCCAAGAAGGCTTGCGGAAGATAAACCTCAGGTGGGCGCACGAAGATCTGGTGGCACTGCACCGGGTGGACACTGAACTAACCCGCACGATGGATTTTTGGGTAAGGACCACATTGGAAAGATATACTGTGGATTTTGCTGCTGAGTGCTACCAATCCTTCTCGAAAGCCGAGGCTGTTTTCCACTCAGGGCTAAGAGGGAAGCTGCTGAAGGAGATTCCGCTGTGGATCAAAGCTCTGATGGTGGATGAAGGGTTGATTGAATTCCACAAAACGAGTATGGAAGCGTAAACCACCCGTGCTGGGGGAAGGGTTGAGGGGACCGATGCTGTGTAGAATGTGAAAGTGGGGAGCGGGGAATGGATGTTGAGGCCGCATGCAAGTTGCGGGAGCGACGTGCGCATCGGCGGGCACATATCGCCGATAGGTGGCGAAGAAGGGTAATGCGAGATTTGAAGAGAAGGGAGATCGAGAGGAAAAATCAGAAGGAGGCGCCTCAGAGGACAGGAACTATGGGTTTGGATACCCGGGAAGAGGACGGGACAGCGGTGGAAGTGCAGTGGGTGCATGGAAGCCCAGCGACGCGACAGAGAGAAATAATGACTAGCGAAGATAATGGAAAGATGCAGCCCAAAGAGAGTTCCGATGACGAATGGCACGGTGTGATGCAGCGGATGTTTCAAGATCAGACGACACCCACCCCTCCAGGCAGCCCTACTTCCCACCTTCTGCATGGCCAGGATCCCGACCTTCCCCTGGTACTGTATCAACCTTTAAGTAATATTTTTATTCAGTTACAAGCATTGAGTCAGTCATACAATAGTTCATCAGCGTCAGTAACGTCCGGTAACAGCAGCGTTACTAGTAGTGGTATTTTTCCTAGTGGGACCGTTACGCAACCAGGACCTGGAGGATTTATCCTAGTCAATTCTCCGCAAGCACACATGGCTGGATCTTTCACCCAGTATCCAGAGTTCTCTGGCCGGGGTAATGATGATGTAGAGCAACACTGGTACCTATGCGAAGCCATCTGGCGGGCTCGCCAGACGCCAGATGCAGGGAAGTTAATAGAATTCCAAACCACGCTCAGAGAGAGGGCTCTGCGATGGTTTATCAAGTGGTCTGAGGCTCATCCTAACCCCGTAATTGCGGACGTGAAGCGGGATTTTGTCCGCGAATTCAAGCTTCCCCAGATAGACCAGCAGGGCCTTTCAGAGCTGTGGGAAATTAAGCAGAAGGAAGGTGAGACCGCGTGGGAGTTGATGCGGCGATTCAAGGACGCGATCAGGAAACTCAGCTACCCGATCGATCCAAACCACCAGAGGGACTGGTTCATCAAGGCTCTGCTTCCCTTGACACGAACCCCTCTCACTCAGCAGAAGATTGATAATCTGCAGGACGCTTTGGAGCAGGCCATGAATATTGAAGCCATGGCGGGCTACCCCCAGGAATATCGGGGGGGGCCGGCCCCGCAAGATCCTTCTTTGATAGGGTTGCAACACCATATTTCCAGCCTGACTGAAAAGCTCAAGGAGCTTCAGCCAGTGAGACCAGCGCGACTGAATGTTTGGTGTACTCATTTCCTGGTCGAGGGCCACGTCGCAACCGAGTGTCCTCGGTTGCGCGGCGCAGGAGCAAGACCCTCGGTCGCGGCAATCCAGGGGGGTCCACCGCCTGGCGGCGGCATGGCAATGAACCCGCAGGGAGTCTACCAGCCGCAACAGACTTACGCGGGGTTCCCACCTCAACCGGGTTCCTCCACCACAGAATACTGCGAGATTTGTCGGACGCTGGGGCATCCTCCTCGGATGTGCCCGATATTACAGAAGTACTCCACGGTCCCGAACAATGTGTACTGTGAGTTTTGTGTTTCCACGACTCACAACACCGAGTAGTGCAGGGCGCTCGAGGCACTTGCAGATCGATTGGATCATCCCTCCTACAGGGTGAACGAGGCTCCAAGGGGAAGAGGCGGCGGCATGCGGGGAGGCCGCACAGGCGGACGCGGTCCGGTAAAATGTTACAGCTGTGACCAGGAGGGTCACGTGGCTCGAGAATGTCCCCTCCCGCGACGACCCTGGTGTTCCCAGTGCCGGGTAAATTCCCACGCCACAGAGGAATGTCCGGAGCTCATCAAGAAGTGTGAATAATGGGCGAGGCAGAGGGGAGCGAATCTGATAAACTCAGAGCCGCGAGGGACCGGAACCCCAGACTTGCAGAACGTCGCGATCGTGACGAGGGGTGGAAAGAAGACTGGAGAGGATGCCCACGGGAAGGAGCCAGCACGAGTGGTTCGGCCGGCATCCCCGAAGAAGTTGATCAGGGCCGAAGTCCAGAAGAATTATTTCCAGGAGGCAGTTGAGGCGTTCGCCCAGCTGCGGGACGAGGGAGGATTGGAGGAGCCCATGCTGCCAGAATCTGGGGCGCAGAACATCGCAGGTACTGTGGTCGAGGATTCGCTCTGGCTATTCCTCAGGATTGTTGACAACGTTGCACTGCGGCAGCAACTCAAGCATGCTTTGGAAGGAGCACTGCAGGGGCGCACAGGACTTAGAGACCCGGCGAACGCTGCCCCTCAATACGTGCAGTGCGTCAAGCGGAACAAGCAACGAACAGGAAAAGAATTCCGGCTTAACATGCAGGTCGCGGGGTTCCAAATCAGCGACACCATGTTGGACTTGGGGTTCGACATCAACATTCTGCCACGGAAGACATGGGAGGATCTTGGAAGGCCACGGCTAGCCTACTCGCCAATCCAACTCAGGATGGCGAACCAGTACTGCATTCTGCCAATCGGCCAGCTCGAGGGTGTCGAGGTCGATGTTGCGGGGGTGAAGACATACACTGATTTTGAGGTTATTGATATCATGGGTGACAAGGATCCCTATCCCGCCTTACTTGGCATTGATTGGGCTTTTGAGAATGATGCCATCATCGACCTTAAAAAGGAGCTGATGATCTTTGAGAATGGGGAGGTACGGGTCACCCAGCCCCTCGACCCGTATCAGGGCCCGCGATATACGGAAACGGTGGACAATCGGGAGGATGCTCAGATGATGGACCACCTTTATCAGATGACCGCAGGAAAGCGGGATGACTATATTAACCCGACCACGACTGGCTCTGTCAGTTGGCGGAGTGTGCAGAGCTTGGAGCTCGGATCCAAACTCGCTTGGGAAGACTGGCAGCAAGCGGTGTCGGACTTCACCGAGCTTAAAGATACAGCGCTCCGCAGGGTCCCAGAGTTGGGGCCCTTGTTTGAACAACCGCTTGGAGGAGCACAGCAGGAAAGGGCACAGCAGAACAGGGCATGGGAGCCAGCGGGGCAATGGAAGTGGAGACTGTTATTTGTGATTGACTCGGGGACGAGTCAAGGAATTATGGTCGGGGCCTGTTGGGGCCCTTGTTTTTTATTATTTTTTAAATCTTGGTTAGAACATTTTGAATTTTGACCTTTTGAGTTGCGGCATGAAGACACATGGCAATCGCGACTGCGTCGCAACTACCAGGAGTCGCGGAGCTATCAAGGTGGCGCGGAAGCATGAGATAGCTGAAGATAGAACACACACAAGTACAGATGAAGAAAACACACAGCAAAAGACAGAAAGCGGAACACGCAGATAGCAGGAGAAAGATGGGAGCAGCTGAGGAAAAGACACAGAGGAATTGGTAGTCGCGAGAGCGGGTGAATAAATAACAGTCACCCGGCTGGAAGAGAGGGAGGCTGAAGAGGTTGCGAGGCTCATGACAGGGGAAGACGCACAGAGCGACTGCGAAAGAATCATGCATGACCTTCCTAGGGTTCCTCATCTTCTCTATTCTACATTTCTGTTCCGAGCACCATCTGTATCATATTTGTAAGCTATCATTGAGAATGCCATGTAATCATGTGTTTGGCCAAGAGAATTAATACAATGGAAGGTTGCTGTCTCGATAAGATGTTTACATGCCTGTAATGTGTTTATGCTGGTTTAAAATTTTATTTGCAAATGTCTGAATGCTTATTAAGTGATCTTGCGTAATAACTCTGTATATATAATCGATGCACTGTCCTTCATGAGTTGTGACTTTATTCCTTTCCATTGATCTCATCCCCTTCTGCATGTGGTTGCGGCACGCCTCGGGTGAGACTCACTGCTCTCCGGAGCAGGGTGAAAATGCCGGCGTGATCCTAGACTACATCGGACCCCTTTGTTGGCCACAACTCCTGAACCTGGGTCTTGTCCGCGAGACCTGACTTCTCGCCAACAGCTGTCTGCTGAACAGTGTCCCAAGACACAAGAAGAAGAGGACGATATGTCCCGTGTTCCATATGCAAGTACAGTGGGTAGCCTGATGTATGCAATGGTCTATACTAGACCAGACATTGCACATGCAGTGGGAGTATTGAGAAGGTTTATGTCAAACCCAGGGAAGGAGCATTGGACAACAGTGAAGCGGGTTTTCAGATATTTACATGGCACTAGTGATTATGGTTTTTGCTACCAGGGAAGACCAGGATTGGAAATAATGTTGGACATTCGTGGTTTTGTTGATGCAGACTGGGCTGGAGATCTTGACCAAATAAGATCTACAAGTGGGTATGTTTTTAGCCTATTTGGAGGTGCAGTCATTTGGATGAGTAAAAGACAGTCTGTAGTGGAAATTTCAACTATAGAGGTAGAGTACATGGTAGCCACTCATGCAAGCAAGGAATCAGTTTGGTTGTAGAGATTGTGTTCAAGTATGGGGTTGGTACAGCAAGCTATAAGGATAGACTGTGATAGCCAAAGTGAAATTTTATTGGCTAAGAACCCTGCTTATCATTCAAAGACAAAGCACATTGATGTTCAATATCACTTTGTTAGAGATATGGTTGAGGCTAAAAGGGTGCTGCTGGTAAAGGTGGACACTTTGAAGAATGTTGCAAATGCATTGACGAAGTCTGTGAGCACTCAAAATTTCTTGGTGTAGAGAAAAAATGGGTGTTGAATAATTGGGCCAATGACTAAGCTATCCTGTGGCCCCCTGCAAAAATAAAACAACAATTGGGAGAATGTTGGGTATGTATTATATTCTTTCCACGACTAGCCCCATGCACTGTATGTTGCTCGGGCACAGCAGGGGGGTCACATGGGGGCGACAGCCCCCCCTATCGAGGGCCCTGACAAAAAAAAATTTGGTGTGCGAACACACTCATAGGCGGACCCACCCATGTTTTGTGCATGAGTTTGCACATGGTTTTGGGGTTCGATGGTTTTCAGCCCCTGGTATTTTGTAGATCCGGTCAAGGGAACTATAGTTATGTTCTAATCCAGGGTTAATGAATTGGGGTTTATGTATGCTTTGGCATGTATATATACGTGTTGTAACACTAAAAGGAGAATAATGAAAAATCAAGCTGGTCATCCCAATTTGGGATCCGGGGGAAAATCTTTGTGTTTATCTGTTTTATGTTTTATGCTCTCTCTATTGTTTATTTTCTGTTATAAGATTCATGTGTAGATAATTTTTGTTCAAGGTTAAAACCTACATTCAATTTCCCCATAAATTAAGCACTCATCTAAGTGCTAGGAAGGGAGAAATTTGTGTAATGTTATGTTGTTGGATTCTCAATTGATGAGAGCTAGATTTATTGTTATGTTGTTGAGATAATGCTTGGTGTGATGAGGTTGGAATGAATTTGGAGCAGGTTGACGATGAATTGATCTATTGGTTGTAATATTCTCCTCCTACTTTATTAATAAAGATATATGTTCATTTCCTCATATGTATGCTTATATCTTGTGAATTGCATTCTGAATTGTGTATGTATTCTCAGATCTAATCAGTTCGATTTGGTTAATATAAGTAGATACTTGTATATTTGCATGTTGTTTTTTTTCTCTGTCTTTGATTGCAAGTATCAATCTAGCAGCTTTAGTTGGATTGAGGGTGATGGAAAAACTGAAAGAAGGAGAAAGAGAGCGAAAGGATTACAGGTAGGTTCATTTCCTTTCTGTCTATCTATTTGTCTTAGAGGAAAGAATAGTTTTCTTTCTTGTGTTGTTCTGAGTGGAGGAACACCACACTCAGGGAATCTAGTTTATCCGTAGATTAGAATTACGTACAACAGACCTTATCTATTCCCATTCAGGTAAAATTTACGGAGTGTTTCCAAATGCCTCTAGGCCTTCTATTGACCCTCCTAAACCTATACCTAGCAAAAATATCACTATCAATTAGCTTGACTATTGTGTCCTGTCAGCCCAAATTTCCACCACAAGGAATTTTGTGCCACTTTTGTGAGACCACCCTGGTCAATTTCGGAGTGTTGGAAGTGGAATTTTTAAAAGCTCTACTCTTATGGGGTTTTTCCCTCACCTTAGTTCACGCAACGCTCCTCCAACTCCTACCACTGCTCATTTTCATATGACCTCTTCTGGCACATGTAGATCCCACAGACCTCCTACTCCATGGGTGGTGTCACATTATTATAGAAAATGATCAACCTAGTGAGCACCCTCTGCTACTTTTTTTGGAAGATATCACCTCTCCGGTAGACCCGTTAGCACCTCCTGAAATTGGTCAAAAACTTCATCATAATATGGAATATGCTCAGCATCCTCCGTCCACGTAGGTCAGGACTTCACTTTTTCCACCTAATTCTCTCATAGATAAACCCCTTTGGCTAGTCAACTTAGCAGTTATGGATCCCTCCATTTATTATCCTAGGGAAGTTATTGTAACAGCCCTAGTGGAAATTCCATGTAATAAATATTAAAAAATAATAACCATGGTTGATGGGACACTTATTCTAAGCTGAATGTTGGGAAAAACATCCTAGTGGGTGTTCATTTGGTTTATTATGGCTAAGGAAAATGGAAAAGGAAAAGGCTTTGGAAAGGAAAAATGGCATTTTGGCACATTTATTTATGAAAATAATAGAAATTAGGAGAAAAGGGAGATGAAAGGTCACAAGTTGCATGTGAGGAGGAAAATGAAGGAAAATAGTGGAAAATGAAGAAAATAGAGGCCTCTTCTATATAAAGGCTTCTTAGGATTATTTGGTGCCTTTTTTCAGTGCATTTTTTGGATCTCTCTCATGATTCTCTCTTTCTCTCACTCTTGGACACTTAGAGTTTTCTTGGAGCACTTGGGCATTGGAGCATGAAATGAAAAGCAAGGAAGGAAGAGCAAGATCATGTAGCTACAACAGGTTTATTTATAGTTATTTATTTTCACGTGTGATTTCCTTGCTATATCTAGCATGCATGGTATTGCATGTGGTTTATGTTGCCTTGGCATAGTTTTTTCTAGGTGTGACAATTTTTTAATCCTAGCCTTGCCATTTCTGTATAGATTTGATGATATTGGTTTCTCATACTTCGGTTGAGCTAGATGGTTGGATTGGATTCAAAACTTAGTGGGGTGGATCTTTGAAATGACAAACAGATGGCCTAGTTTTCCCTGAGCTAGACTGTGGATCAGGATAAAGAAATTGGCCTAGTAACCCCTGAGCCAGACTGTGGGTTGTGGAAAAGCTATATTTTGTGCCTCAGTGGACTTAGGAATCCTTGTCGATGAATCACAGGATATATGGTAAAGCTTAGAGGTTTATTTATCTCCATTGGGCCTAGTAGTTTCAGGATGGGATGTGCGGTAAATCTTGGAGAGATGGTCTTAGTGTAAGGCCTAGTGACCCCTAGATCAGATTGTGGGTTATGGTAAAGCCCGAGAGACTAAGAGGAACTCAAATTCCTCACGGTGTAGGCAGAGAAATCTAGTAGTTTCCATTCTTGTTTGGTTATTTTTTGGTTGGTTATGAGCCCCACAGTCATGCTTGGAATATTGCATGCGGGTGATTGGATGAAGAGATATTTGGCTCAACCAATCTATGGTCGAGTGGAACGTGGTAGTCACATCCCTGGTTGGTTTATGCATTCACTAATGAGAAATTAATTCCTTTGGTAATTGATGTATAAGTTTACTGATTATTATCTGGATTCTATTGTTGTTGTATATATTTTATCTATGTTGCTATTATGGTGGTTATAATCATGTAATTTATTAGTGATGATGTATGGCTCTCTCCATGTTGTTACTTTTAATGAATGCATATTTTATATATTGTCAAATATATTATATTGCAACTAATTTTGTAAGGGAGAAATGCTTCTTAGTGATTCATAGATAAGTATGAGACCCCTATGTTTAAATCTGATGTTTACACCTATAGATGCAATGTTTGTGACGTGTTTGATGAAATGCGTGTCATGGATGGGAGGGGTCCATATGAGTTCTTGATTATGTGATTTCTTCTGTACCCTTTTTTAGTGTTATTTATCATCTCCTAAAGTTTCATGAAGTTATGGGCAGTGACCTAGGCTCTCAGGCTAAAAAGATGGCACAAATCGCAAAGTTGTAGGCATAGAACTGACCAATTGGGGCCCTAGCCACATGCTTGTTGTGTTGTGCCTATGGTTATAGGATCCCAGTCGCTACCTTTCCTTGGCATGTCTGCGGCTATGGTCCAAAAGGGTCAAATGGCCAGTCTCCTTCAGGGGTCAGGGACCTAGAAGGTTGGGTTACCTCCCGGGGTTGTTTTTGATGTTGTGTAAGGTGTGTTTATCTTGTTTTTTTCAGTTCCACCTCCTTAATATAATATATGAGGTTTAATCTCATATTAATATCCTATTGTCACATGTTTACCCCAGTTGGTCAGTTATTGTTACGTCTCGTTATTACTATTGTAGTCCCTTATTGATGTTAGTGTAGCCCCCTTATTGTTATTGTCATACCCCTGTAGCCCCAATATTGTTATTATTGTGCCCCATAAAATTCCACTATTTTTATTATTGTGCCCTTACATTATTATTGTTATGTCAGCTAGGATTATGTTGTGACCCGATGGACTCCTATATAGAGAAAGGAAGTTTTGTCATTTGTATCATCCAAGAATTGTTCATTTATGTAATGTAAAGGAGGTTTCTCCCTCGAGGTGGCTGATTTCTAAGGCATTGATCTCTCTTTTATTCTTTTTTGGGAGCTGGTTTCATAATATTTGGTATCAAAGCTTTGGATTCTAGGGTTTCACTGCTTCAAATAGGTCATCGTGGAATTTTCACTGTAACTTGTTTTCTACGAAGTTTTAGAAGCTAAAAAAAATCCATTTTTGAAGGAATCTTGAGAAACTTCGTGTACAAATTTTAGAGCTTGGTTTGCAATATTGTCGGAGATATGATCTATGGAAGTTAGGGTTTTTGCAGGATCTCTAAATTTATCTCAAAGATGTACCTTGGGAAAATCATCATAACTTTCTCTCTGAACATCAAATCGGAATTATGTAAAAGTTCCCGAAAGCACATGGACTATAGTTTCCTGTTTATCAATTTCAAATCCGAAGGAGGAAAAATTTACATATGGTATCCCATACAAATTAGCTCTACTGAATCATTCCATAATTAGGTCATTGTGGGAGATTGGGCATAACTTTTTCTTGAAGAATCCAAATCAGGTTTGACCTGTGGCATTGGAAAGAAGATTCAGAGGGATACTAAAGGACCAAAGATAAAATATTGGGGATCTGAAATTATAGAGATACATCAGTTCCCATATAGAGATCCTCTAAAGAAAGAAAAAGGTGTGTATTTTTTTTTCAAATTGCAAAAGTCTTGTTTGAAAAATCAGTTTGAAGTGATTCCAAGGGAATATTGAAGCATAGATATTAGTATTTGGTTCTTAAAATACCCCCTAAAAATAATTCAACACCCGTTAATCCCTCAGAATACTCTACTATGACTCATGAAGAGGAAGAATTGCAACATGATAATTACAAGATCAAGCGCGCCAAATTTCACTCTCGTAAAGAGTAACAAAAAATGAAATGGAAGTTTTGAAGAAAGACGTGGAAGCTAAGATTGATGCTTTGAAGAAAATCATGGAAGCTAAGATAGATGGTTTGAATAATGACATGGAAGCTAAGATGGATCACATGGAAGCTAATATCAATGAAAAAATGAAAGGCAACATGGAAGACATGAAGAATGATATAAAAATGAACATGGAAGTTTTGAAGGAAGGTTTGACAAATTTGATACAAGAGATGATTCCTAATGGCGAAAATGTAGTAGAGGAAACTCTTGATGAGAACAAAATAAATGTTAATCATGATTTCAGAAACTCTAATGTTGGATTTAAGACCCACCATATTCCAAAAATAGATATGAGGAAGTTTGATGGAAAGGATCTCGTAACATGGATACAACAGATGGAGCAATATTTTGATCTCCAATATGTGCAAAACACACAAAGGTATGCATTGCAACTTTATATTTAGAAAAAAATACATTTGTATGGTATCTATGGCTTTGCTCTCGTAAAAAAATTGTCACTTGGTCAATTTTTATGGAGGAAATGATAGCACATCATGAGGATATAAAGAGAAACACTTTCTTTATCCAATTGATAAATCTCAAACAAAAGGGTTCAATGGTGGAGCACATTGAGGACTTCCAAAAATTGAATATAAGGGTAATTGATATTTCATATGAACACAATATTGATGTCTTCATAGGGACTTTAAAGGATAGCATCCAACATGAGGTTCTCCTTTGGGAACTTGATTCATTGGAGAAGGCATTCAGGTTGGCAAGAAAAATTGAAAGTAAAATTATGGTGACAAATGATCCTACCACTCACATCTATAAATATGGAAGTGTTGCTACTCCTAGACTTCCACAACCTACAAGGTTGACACCACAACAATTGGAAGAAAGAAGTGCAAAAGGGCTTTGCTACAGTTGTAATAGAAAATATATTAAAGGTCATAAGTGTGCCGAGAAGAAATTATTTTACATAGATTGTAAAGAGGAGGAAGAAAATGAACAAGAAACCTCAAAAGAAGAGGATATACACCATAAACCAACCCTATAGAAAGAAGAAATGAGTCTAACCATATCCTGTAATGCATTGGTAGGAATTACCACTCCTCAAACTCTCAAGATAGAAGGACATATCAAGAAGAAAAATGTAATAGTGTTGATTGATTCAGGTATTACCCATAATTTTATTCATTGTAAGGTAGCTAAGGAATTGAATTGCTTCCTATACATGGCACTAGAGTGTCAAGTGATGGTTGCAAATGGAGGTACTATATGTTGTTCTAGAAAATTCCATAATTTCAAGCTAACCATGGGGGAATATGTATTGAATAGTCCAATTCTTTCCATTCCAATGGGAGATTTTGATGTTGTACTAGGAGTACAATTGTTACAATCTTTGGGGACGGTAGATTTTAATTTTAAATAGCTTTTCTTGAAACATTTTTTGGAAGGAAAGGAAGTTAAATTACAGGGTATCGTAGGGAAACCAGGAAATATAATAAGCTGTAATGTCATGACAAAGCTCCTGAAGAAAGAAAAATGAAGCGTAATTTCACAATTATGCTCATTTGAAGTTCCAATATCAAAATCATCTATTTCTCCATATCTCCAAAAAAACTTGGAAAATCATTCCAAGGTGTTTGAAACCCCCAAAGGACTCCCACCTATTCGTGACCATGATTATGCTATTCATTTGATTCTAGGAAGTGTTCCTCCAAACATCATGCCTTACATATATCCTTATGTCCAAAAGAGTGAAATTGAACACATGATTGTAGAAATGTTAGAGGCTGGTATAGTTCAACCTAGTCAAAGTTTTTTCTTTGCTCCAGTAGTATTGGTGCATAAGAAGGATTGATCATGGTGCATGTGTCTGGATTATATGGAGCTCAATAAGCTCACTATTAAAGATAAATTTCCCATTTCTATCATTGATGAATTATTGTATGAATTAAATGGAGAAATTTATTTTACCAAGTTGGATCTTCGTTCAGGATATCGTCAAATTAGAATGAAGACTGAAGTGTGGGGAAAAATTCTAAGAGGGGGGGTTGAATCAGTATTTTCAATAATCACAATATTTTACTTTTCTCTTTACTGATTTCTATACATGACTTTGATAAGCCCAACTAGCGTATGTACGCGTCTATCCAAACAAAAACTAGCGTATACTCAGACAAATTTACTATTAGATATACATTAAGAAACATTATTTAACCCAGATCATTAGTTATGCATCATATAGTTCAGCAGTAAATATTTGTAGTAATAACAAAGTAAATCATCACACAAGAGCATCACACATGAACACCAATATTTAAGGTGGAAACCCAATTCGGGAGAAAACCATCATTGTTGTCATCTTTGTCTTCAATATTTATTATATAGAAATAATCTTACAATGTTGTACTGATGCAAAATCATATCATTACACAGGCATCTACTTGCAGAAGGCTGCAACCTTCCCTCATTCTCCAGTTGTTACTAGAAGGGAGCTCCAACACCCTGATCTCATTTACTAACCACTACTAGAAGGGAGCTACAACCCCCTGATTAGAACACCAGCTTATACTCAAAGGAATATTCTACTTCCACACTGAAGGCTTCAACCCTCAGACCCACTACAGACCACATTTCATAAATTTTCACTTTGGATCCAACAGCTTCAACACAACTCAACATAAATATAAACACCAATAGACTTAACCCAAGCATAAAAAAAAACAGTGAGATCACTGTAACCAGAACACAGTAATAAACCTATTTTTCATAAACATGCAGAATCAATCTCAACCTTGATCATTCATTATCTTAAATGCATACGCTACTTCACTTTATTGAACCTGCATATATATGTGCTTTCCTACACACCAACTTGCATATATATCTGTGAATACTGAATTTCCAAAATTTGATTAGTCTCATAAACAAATATGAGGCTTTCAATCATATATCTTTTCAAATTTGCAGAACCCTTATTTAGTCATCATCATTAATAATATTTAATCATTCATTGATCATATTTGTACATATTCAACTTAGCAGCACATACATTATTCAAACAACCTAGATCTACATGAAGACTTCATTGACAGAAAACAGAAATATAACAGTAGTAAATAGATAACCTCTCCATCAAGCTTCAGAAAACCCTGACTTTAATACGTGCTTTATCTTAAAAAAATCCACATGTATACGCGCTTTCATCGTGACGAACCAGTATATAGATCTAGAAATATTAATTCTGCAAATGGTTTCAGATCTATATACTTACCCAAATTTCTTCACTTCTCTTCAACAAACATGTGCCAAGACATAGATACAAACATATCATCAATAGATCATGCAAGTAAATATTCATTTCAGGTCTATAGATCTTAATCCATCGTTGTATCCATAGGTGCATCATAATTTCAGATCTACAAATAAACAAAACCCATTTCATGCAGATATACTTTAGAGAGAAGTATTCAGTCCAATCCCCTACTCATGCACACCTTTGCACTATGATCTTCTTCTCCTTATATATGTTTAGCCTTTATCAATACCATGAGCCAAAACCACACAAGTGTCAATGGTATTCTTGGAAAGAATCAACTAGATGACACCACGCTTAATGTTGTGGGCTAAAACCATGGTAATGCCCCCTGGTATTATAATTTTAGAGCGCAAAATGCATATGCGACTTGGATTCTTCATACCCACATGTATATGTGACTTATCTTCATAAAAACTGCATATATACTAATTTTGGATGCATACACAAGTTTCCTGTATACAAACCTGCATATGTATGTGGGTTTCCTTCATCAAACCTACGTATACATTGTGAAATATTACCTTTTTCATTTCTCTGGCACTTACTAGATTTCCTTTCTCTGTCACATCTGAATAGACCTATAGAAACATCATTTTGACCATCAAGGACAACATATTAAGTCATAATGCCAACAATCTCCCCCTTTGTACTCGATGGTAATCATGTTGGTGTTTGATCACCACAACCTATAGATACATGAAACATTATTCAAACACCAAATAATATCCCCCTTTGAAATCAAAAGCAAAGGGCGGACATTTTCTCCCCTTGAGCACATGCTGAAGCTTTAGATTTTCAATAAAATACATGACTCTTTAACTTGACAGAGTATGACCTTTCCTGTCACCAAGGATCCAACTGAGTGTATTTACATATTGAATCAACTACCCAACCAAGTGGGTTTACAAATTTAAACATGAAAATCTTTACATCAAAGGTCTCAACATGACCTTTATATCAAATTACAAATATGAATTTTTTAATACCAAATAATCTCAAACAAGAGATCATAACAGTAACCAACATAGTGCCAATAATTCACTCTTTTCAGCAAGGAAAATGCTCCCCCTAAACCTGTGCATCCCGAGCACCCATAGATTTTTTGTCAGCAAAAACCATACATGGATTTATACAAAGATACGTGTGTATATACGCGATTCACCTTCATGCAACTAGTGTACCAAATTTAATCTTCTGGAATTAAGCAGATTTGATAAGTGAGGCAGAGACAACCCCCAACTTCTATCTGAGATATTCAAATGATTCCCTGGGAAGAGGTTTAGTAAGTATATCAGCAACTTGTTCTTTGGAGGGAACATATTCCAGTTTAACCTTCTTGGTCTTGGAATGCATAGCAGGATTTTTTTTTATACTGATGGCGTGTGTATTATCACATAAGATGGAGATAAGAGGATAACATTTGATTTAAATATCTTTTAGTGTCTGCATCATCCAAATAATTTGTGTGAAACATGATGCAGCAGCCACATATTATGCTTCTGTTGTAGATAAAGAAATGGAACTATGTTTCTTGCTGAACCAAGATACTAATCGAGGCCCCATATAAATGCACCACAACTAGTGCTTTTTCGATCATCAACATTTCCAGCCCAACATGCATATGTGTAAGCATGAAGAATGAGATCAGAATTCTTTGGATACCATAGACCGAAGTCTTGATTCCCTTGTAGATATTTTAATATTCTTTTTATAACCTGAAGGTGTGACTCTTTTGGATTAGCTTGGAATCGTCTAAAATCCCAACAACATACATAATATATGGTCTATTCCTGGTCAGGTAAAGTAGACTTCCAATCATAGATCTATAATCTGGTTGATTTACCATGGGAGAATCATCATGAGAACTGAGGTTACATACAGTTACCATTGGAGTGCTTACAGGTTTGTAGTCTTCCATCCCATACTTCTTTAGGATTTTCTTGAGATATTTTTCTTGTGATAGAAATATGCCATATGTTTCTTGTTGTACTTGTAAGCCAAGAAAATATGTTAGTTCCCCAAGTAATGGCATTTCAAATTCTTGCCGCATAACTGAAGCAAATTTCTAACTCATGGACTCTTCATTACTCCCAAAAATGATGTCATCAACATACACAACAATAATTAATAGTTTATCATTCTCAATTTTTGTGTATAATTTACTATCATAAAATCCTTTTGTGAAACCTTGTTGTTGAAGATATTTTTCAAGACAATAGTACCATGCCCAAGGAGCTTTTTTGAGACCATGTAGAGCCTTTTTAAGTTTGCAAACAGTTTTTTCATCATTTCCCAGAATGAATCCTTCTAGTTGTTCTATATAAACTTTTTCTTTAGATCATCGTTGAGGAAAGAAAATTTTACATCCATTTGATAAAATTTGAATCATTGAAAGCTTGAAAAAGAAAGAAGCATTCTTATGGCTTCAAGTCTGGCTATAGGTGAAAATTTTTCTTCAAAGTCTATACCTTCTTCTTGAGCATACCCTTTAAAAAAAAGTCTAGCTTTGTTTCTAATAACATCTCCAGTTTCATTTAACTTGTTTTTGAATATCTATCTTGTTCCAATAACATTTTTATCATGAGGCCTTGGAACCAAATCCCAAGTATGATCCTTTTCAGTCTGATCAAGTTCTTCATTCATGGCTTGAATACAACATTCATCTTTACTAACTTGGTTTACATTTTGAGGTTCAATATTGGATAAGAATTCCAGATAGCTAGGGGATCCTATAAGAGTTCTTCTTGTTTGGACACCTGATCCCTTTTCTCCCAATATTTGAGATTCTAGATGATTCTTTTGAACATACCTAGATGGAGAATTTTCTAATATATCTTCTTCTGGTGCTTCATTGGGTTCTCCTTCTATATTTTTTTTATTTGATGAGGGAAAATATACATCATCATCATCTTCATTTGTTGTTACTATTTCCCTTTTAGGAGTTGTGAGAGACTCATCAATTACAACATCAATACATTAAACTATATTCTGAATTATTTTATTGCAACATTTGTATGCTTTACTTATAGAAGAGTAACCAAGAAATATTCCTTCATCTACTCTAAGCTCAAACTTACCAAGGTTTTCATCATTTTTCTTCATAAAACATTTTCTTCCAAAAACTCTAAAATGCTTCACATTGGGAAGATTACCATACCAAAGCTCATAAGGAGTTTTATCATTGTTCACACAAACATGAGCCTTGTTGAGAATATTTATTGCAGTATGTGATGCTTCTCCCCAAAAGGTATCAGGAGTTCTAGATTCATCAAGCATAGCATGAGCCTTCTTTTGAACTGTTCTATTCATTCTTTCTGCCAGGCCATTTTTTTGTGGAGTTCCAGCTATAGAAAAATTTCTTTTTAGGCCATAATGTTCACAAAAATCAAAGAATTCATCTGATATATATTCTCCTCCTCGGTCAGATCTAAGACATTTGATTTTTAGATCTAATTCATTTTCAACCAAATCTTTGAATATCTTAAACTTTTTAAACTCTTGATCTTTATGTTTCAATAAACCGATCCAACACATTCTAGAAAAGTCATCAATAAATAGAATATAGTATTGTTCTCCACGAGGTGAATTTTTCCTTACGGGACCACATATATTAGTATGTATAAGTTCAAGAGGCTTACTTGTTGATCCTTCTTTTAAAGCATTAAATTGCACCCTGGGTTTCTTACCAAATTGGCATGATTTGCATATGGTACTTTCAGGCAGAGTGATGTTGGGTAGATCATGAACTTTGAGTCTGCTAGATTTTCTTATTTGAGAGAAGCTAAAATGTCCCAATATTCTGTGCCATAACCAATTTTCTGTAGATTTACCTAAGTAGTATTTCTCTTGGCCACCTTTCAATATATGCATATTTCTTGGTGTTCTAGTTCCTTTTATTATCGTTTTTTCTGTGTCAAGTTCACGCACTACACATTCTTTTGAACTAAAGACAACTTCATTTCCTTGATAACACATTTGACTCACACTCAACAAGTTATGCTTCAATCCATCCACATACATAACATTGTTAATTTTATTTTAGAAAAACATACTATTTACCCTTAATGACATCAGGAGAGTCATTTCCAAAAGTAACATTATTTTCCTTCTCTAATTCATTGTATGAAAGGAGTTTATTTTTATCATCTGTCATGTGTTTTGAGCATCTTCTATCAATGTACCATTGATTTTCTTCCCCTTCTACAAATAAATCTATGCCACAACTTTCAACCAGTAATTCCTTCTTTCTCCATACCCTTGAGTTTGAGGGTATATGCTCTTTTGGTTGAAATATGCTCCTGCATTTAGAATCTTCATGCCCAAATTTATTGCAATAAGCACATTCAATTTCGTCTTGAAGAGGATAAAAGTTGTTATAAGTATTCTTATTTATTCCAGTCTCATTTCTTTGCTTTCTTGCTTCTCTGGTCATGATGGTTTTGTATGCAACACATTGAGAAGCCTTATGACCAAAATTATGACATCAGAAACCTTGTCTATTAAAGAAGAAATTTTTGTGATCATGGAACCTTCTATTGATGTTTACCTATTGATTGATACTTATGTTATTTTTCATCCTTGAATTCAAGTGGTCATGTTTTACTGGGGTATTCTCTTTGTTCTTTTGTTGAGTGACGAAATGTTGTTGGTTGGATTTAGCTGCATTTAGATAGGTTGGTGTTGAAGATTGAGAAGATTCTACAATATATCCAAGACCTATATTTACAAGAGGAGAGTGTTGTACCTTGATAATTTCATCTAAGGTTTCAAATCCTTCAGAGAATTTAATATTTAAGGTTTTTACTTTCTCAATTTCCTTTCTTAGACTTACTATTTCACATTCTAATTTCTCATTATACTTCTCCTTTTCTATAAGATGATCTTTTAGATTATCTATGGCTATTTTTTTTTCTTCCAAACATATTTTGAGTTGATCTATTTATTAAAGAAAAACATTTTCTCCTAAAGCATCCATAAATGTATCTTTAGCCTCACTAGTTTCCTTTTCAAATGCCATGAGTAGTCTAATATCTTGACTAGATTCTCGTTCTTCACTATTTGATATACCATCACTATCTTCATGAGTATAATAAATTTTTCAATTGAAGAAAAGTTTCTTATTTCCTTTTGCCAATTCCTTTCCCTTTTCATGATTATCTTTATGGGGACATTTAGTAGCGTAATGACCAACTCTTCCACAAGAAAAACATTTGAAAAGAAGCTTACCTCTAAACCTTCCAGTGCCAAGTTGTATTTTCTTTACAAAATTTATCTCGACTTCTTCTTAAACATATCTTGATCCTTCTTGTTCTTGTATTTCCTTGCCTTTTGTAGTAGTTCTAAAAGAATATTTTTTGACTTCAGATGGACCTCCTTTCCTCATTTCACATGCATTCAGAATCCCATGAAGTTGAACAATAGTAAGAGTTTGTAGATCCCACTTTTCTTCAATAGCAGGCACTTTTGACTTGAATTTATGAGTTAGATATCTTAAGAATTTTTCTACTATAATGGTGTCGGTTATAGTTTCACCCAGATTTCTCATACGATTTACAATCTCATCTAGACATAGAAAGAAACAAGAAATGCTTTCATCATAATGCATTCTGAGTTTTTCATATCGAATTCTAATAGTTTGGAGTTTAGTGCTTTTTACCTTTGCATCACCTTTATAGCTCAGAATGATTTTGTCCCATATCTCCTTTGTTGTATTTAACAGCATAACTTTGACAAATTTTGATTCATCCAGACTCCCCAATAAAGAATTAATAGCCTTTGCATTGGTTTCATAGTTTTTCCTTGCTGTTGTATCTACTGGAACTGAGGTTGGATATTTGTAACCACCTTCAACTATAGCCCATACATCTGCTCCAAGAGACTGAAGATAGGATCTTGTCCTTGTCTTCCAGAATATTAATTTTTTTATTTTGAAGAGTGGAGGTATGATAGATGTTGTCCCATCTTGATAGCTCATCTTAGATGATCTTCCTTCTAGCGATTAAGCTTCTATAGATGGACCTGATCTGAAACCAATTGTTGGGAAAAATACTGAGACGAGGGGGGGTGAATTAGTATTTTTAATAATCACAATATTTTTTTTTTCTCTTTACTAATTTCTATATGCGACTTTGATAAGCCCAACTAGCATATGTATGTGGAGATCCAAACAGAAACTAGCGTATACTCAGATAAATTTACTATTAGATAAACATTTAGAAACATTATTTAACCTAGATCATCAGTTATGCATCATATATTTAAGCAGTAAATATGTGCATTAATAACGAAGTAAATCATCACACATGAACACCATTATTTAAGGTGGAAACCCAATTCGGGAGAAAACCACCACTATTTTTGTCTCTGTTTTCAATATTTATTATATAGAAATTGATTACAATTTTGTACTGATGCAGACTCATATCATTACAGAAGAATCTACCTACAAAAGGCTACAACCATCTCTCGTTCTCCATTTGTTACTGGAAGGGAGCTCCAACCCCCTAATCTCATTTACGAACCACTACTGGAAGGGAGCTACAACCCCCTGATTAGAACACCAGCTTCTACTCAAAGGTAGCTTCTACTTCCACACTAAAGGCTTCAACCCTCAAACCCACTGCAGACCACGTTTCTTAGACTTAAATCAAGCTTCAAATAGAACAGTGAGATCACTGTAACCAGAACACAGTAATAAACCCAGTTTTCAGAAACATGCAGAATCAATTTCAACCCTAATCATTCATTATCTTAAATGCATATGTTACTTTACTTTACTGAACCTGCGTATATACGCGTTTTCCTATACATCAATCTGCGTATATATCTGTGAATACTAAATTTCTATAATTTGATTAGTCTCAGAAAAATATAGGAGGCTTTCAACCATATATATTTTCATATTTGCAGAACCTGTATTTAGTCAGCATCATTAATCATATTTAATCATTCATTGATCAGATTTGTACATATTAAACTTATCATCACATAGAGTATTCAAACAACCCAGATCTACATGAAGAGTTCATTGACAGATAGAAAACATATAATAGAAGTAAATAGATAACCTCTCCATCAAGATTCAAAAAACCCTGACTTCAATATGCGCTTTATCTTAAACAAATATGCATGTATACACACTTTCATCATGACAAACCAACGTATAAATCTATAAATATTAATTATGTAAAAGGTTTCAGATCTATAAACTTACCCAAATTTCTTCACTTCTCTTCAGCCACCATGAGCCAGGTCACAGATCCAAACATCTCATCAATAGATCATGCAAGTACATAGCCATTTCAAGTCTAGAGATCCTGATTCATCATTGTATCCATGAGTGCATCATAATTTCAGATCTAAAAATAAGCAAAACCCAATTCATGCAGATATACTTTAGAGAGAAGTATTCAGTCCAAACCCCTACTCATGCACACCTTTTCACTATGATCTTCTTCTCCTTATATAGGTTTAGCCTTTATCAATACCATGAGCCAAAACCACACAAGTTTCGATGGTATTCTTGGACGGAATCAAATAGACAACATGATGCTCAATATTGTGGGCTAAAAGCATGGTAATGTCCCCTGGTATTATAATTTTAGAGCGCAAAATGCATACGCGACTTGGCTTCTTCATACCTGCGTGTATACGTAACTTCTCTTCATAAAAACTGTGTATAAACTAATTATGGATGTATACATAGGTTTCCTGTATACAAACATATGTATGTATGTGGGTTTCCTTCATCAAACCTGCATACACATTATGAAATATTACCTTTTTCATTTCTCTGGCACTTACTGGAATTCCTTTCTCTGTCACATCTAAACTGACCTGTAGAAACATCATTTTTACATCTTTAACAAATAGGTTGCTATCAAAAGGAAACTCATCAAGTAGTTTTCCATCAAGGACAACATATTAATTCATAATTCAAACATGAAGAGATTTTGAAAATATCATTTTGAACTCATGAGGGTCATTATTAATTTTTGTTCATGCCTTTTGGCCTTACCAATGCACCTTCTACATTTCAAGGTTTGATGAATTCCATTTTCAAACCCTTCCTTAAAGTTTTTTGTTAGTATTTTTTTATGATATACTAATCAACAACAAGTCTTGGAAGGATCATGTTCAACATGTTGACAGGGTGCTCAAACTATTGGAGGAGAAACAATTATATGAAAAAACCTCCAAATGTTTCTTTGGAGTACAAGAGGTGGAATATCTAGGTCATATTGTATCTTAGGAGGGTGTTAAGGTAGAACCTAACAAAATTAAAGCCATTAAGGAATGGAAATTCCCCACAACCATAAAGCAGTTGCGAGGATTTATTGGGTTAACAGGGTATTATCACAACTTTGTTAAGAATTATGGGAGAATAGCAGCACCTCTAACAACATTATTGAATAAATATGAATTTTCATGGAATCCTAAAGCAACTAAGGCCTTTGACCATGTTAAAGAGGAAATGTGCCTACCACTGGTCTTAGCTATGCCAAACTTCACAAAAACATTTATTGTGGAATGTGATGCCTCGGGAAATGGAACTGGTGCTATTTTAATGCAATACAAAAGACCCATTTCTTTTGAAAGTCATCAAATTAAAGGAAAGTATTTACAGAAAGCTATTTATGAGAAGGAAATGTTGTAAATACTACATGCAGTAAAGAAATGGCGACCTTACCTAATGGGAAGACACTTCAAGGTAAAAATTGATCATGATAGTCTTAAATACTTTTTGGAACAAATACTATCTTCAGAAGAGCAGAAAAAATGGGTCACAAAGATGTTGGGTTATGACTCTGAAATCATCTACAAAAAAGGGAAGCTAAATGGTTGTTGCAGATGCACTTTCAAGAAAGTATGAGGAGGTGGAAGCATTTCTTTGTGCCATTTCTATTATCCAACCAGATTGGATAACCAAAGCAAGGGAGGAATGGAATAATGATGAAGAAGTGTGGACACTCATTCAAAAGTTGCAGCAAGATCCCAGTACATCTGATACATTTAGTTTGAAAAATGAATCCTTATGGTACAAAGATATCGTATATATTTGTAATAATTCCCAAGTAAAACAAAATATTATTTTGGAATTGTACACCTATATTGTAGGAGGACACTTGGGATTTTTAAAAACATACCACGAGGTGAATAGAGAATTTTTTTGGTATGGCCTTAAATCTGATATTCAAAATTTTGTGGCAAATGTTTGGTTTGCCAGCAAAATAAAGTTGAGACAATTAAGACCTCAGGTCTGCTATAAAATTTATCCATTCTAAGTCAGCATTGGGAGGAGATTTTAATGGATTTTATCATAGGTTTACCTAAGTCCAAAGGAAAGAGTGTCATCATGGTGGTATATGATAGACTTACCAAGTATGCACACTTTTGTGCATTATCTCATCCATTTAAAGCAAGTACAGTTGCTACTGCATTTATGGAAACAATTCAAAAGCTACATGGAAACCCAAATATTATTGTAAGCGATAGAGATTCCATTTTCACTAGAAATTTTTGGATGGAATTATTTTCTTGTTTGGGTACTCAACTAGCTCATAACTCATCTTATCATCCTAAATCCGATGGGTAAACTAATATAGTGAACAAATGTTTGAAAGGATATCTTCGTTGTTTTGTATATGATAAACAAACACAATGGGTCAAGTGGTTACCTCTGGCTGAATGGTGGTATGACACTTCCTTCCATACTGCAGCAAAAATGACCCCATTTATGGCACTTTATGGATATCATTCACCATCCATCATGTTATCACTCCATCAGATATCCGAGGCTGAGAAGAGACCAACAAAGGTAACCACAGACCAATCTTTCGCCAAGCAGCTAGCCCTACTAGGTAAGAGAGGGCTCTTTCCACAATATCATAGCTAAGATGGCTGGATAAAGAGGATTTTAGGCTAGGTATAGTATCACTATGGTTTTGTTGATTGATTTTGAGTGTTGTATGGTGAATAGTTTAGGGAAGAACTAGGTTAGGTAAAATAAGGATAGAAATTGCAAAGATCTTATGGGGAAAGGTAGGTAAGCACTTTAACACATTAAGGCATCTTGATGGAGTGGTCTAGACTGCTAGGGTTTCATAAAATATCATTGGAAACATGAATTATTTTCAATTAGAAGAAAATGAAACAAAACTATAACTATTCCTCCAAAACAGAGCATAAGCTAATGAATTTTGTCTTTCTTACTTATGAATCAATTAAATTCAAAGATGGCATGAATATGAATATCACAATACATTCAAACATTTTAAAACATAAGAAGAAACAATGTCAAAACACATTACCACAGGAATCCCACCAAAATAGCTACAACTTAGTCTATTATTTATTGCCAAAATTCTGATTACACTAGTGTTCAATGATCAAATTCTATAGCATATAACCCTTGAAATGAGAAAGGAAATGAAATATATAGACCAAAAGCTACTTCTCCCACTCTCAGGGGTCGAATTCCTAACTTGTGGAGCTGATCCCCAAAGTGATCAACTGGAATCCTAGTGATTAGGGAGGTTAGCCAACTCATAGCTATCATTCATGAAACTAATTCAATTTGACCAAAATTACATATTTACCTAATGTATCCACCCCTAGTAACTATTTATGACATAATTACATTTAAATTTCACAATTACATTAGTAAATTTCCTTGAAATCCATCAATCAACTGAGAAAACTTGAAAATTCTGGAAAAATCAGTCAACTATAAAAAGTGCAACATGCTTGGGAAAAGCGCAACGTGCCTAGTGAAAAGCGCGATGTGGGCCTTCAAAACCATGTTTTAGTGACTTCCCGAAGTCAACAATGGGAAAAAGGTGTCTCATTGAAAATCTATTCTAGTCTAGTTGTAAAAAATGTGCTCAGCCTCTGAAATGGTTGAGTGAAGCTCCTTAAAAATTCAGTCTCCCAATACTGGTCAAAAAGCGCAGTGAGAGGCTCAAAAAGGAGGCAGAAAGGAGGTTTTTGAGAGGTTTTTGTTCATTTCCACCTATCAAAATCTCTATTTTTTGAGTTCCATTGGTAAAATTTTGTTGTAGACATCATTAGGAATCCAAATTTGTAGATATTTCTTCATTTGGAGGCCTCCACAAAAAGCGCAATGTGGCCCACACTACGTTTTTTACAGGCTGACTATGAAAAAATTATGTCAAAATTTACAAAAATGCCCAAAAACTTCAAAACTTGCCCAAAAATATTCAAAATTGGTGGATTAAGTGTTGATTAGGTGTCTCAAGAAATCAAGGAGGCATCAGCAAGTAACTCAAGTTTTTCCTCCTCTTTATGCTTGATTAGGGTTTTCTTGAGTTTATCCTTCAATTGCTTGATCCTAATGTTGAAAATCTTGTTTCTAGCGGTGTATCTATTAGCCATGTGTCCTCCTCCATTATGATCAATTTTTCTTTGAAAACCCTAGGGAATAAGGGGAAGGGAAAGGGAGTAGGATTGTAGGGTTAGAGGGTTGGGATGAGTGAGGTAAATTTGGGGGAAATGTGTAAAGGGATTGGGGAGCTTAGGGAAGTGATATGAGGATGAAAATTTTAGGGAAATAGGGTAGGAAATTTGTATTAGAGGGAGATATCTAGTTGCCTAGGAAAACATAGCTAGGGTGGTAGGGTTTTAGGAAAAAGGGCTTGGGAATGGGAAATGAGTGAATGTAATGGTAGTGTGGAGTGATTTAGGGTGTATGGAGGAAAATGGGGTCTAGGGGAAAGCAATTAAGCTTTCAAACTATGAACTAGGGTTCCATTTGTTTAAAACATGACATAGAGGGTAAGGGAGGGTATGCACCATAAATTCAACATCAAAAGCTGAAAGGATGGGCTTTAAGAGGTGTACTTACTTGAAAATAGGTGTAGAAACCATGAACTAGAGCTCAGAACCTCTGCAAGGAATATTTGGGACTGTGGCTCCCTTCTTCAAAAAGTGCAGCGTACAAAGGAAAAGTGCAGTGCCTTTGGAAAAAGCATAACCTCCCTCTTGCAAAAAGTGCAACGCCTTTGGAAAAATCACAACGAATGACCCAGAATTTGATTTTTTGAAGGAAAAATTCTGGAGGAGGCTGAGAGCTCGATGCTTTGAGGATGAAAATGAATGACTTCTTTGTATTTGGGAGCCTTTATACTTGGAGAAATGTCATTAAACAAACTGGGACCCACTTTTCCTTCCTTGAAATTTACTTTTCATTGCTTCTTTACCTTTAATTTCGGAATCTAATCATTGAACTTCATCATTTGATGGCTTAAAGAAGGTTATAGGTGACAAACTTCCAATTCAAACAATATTTCCAGAACTTGATGAGGAAGGAAAATTAATATTGGAACCTGAAGAAGTCATGGAAACAAGAAATTGACAGCTACTAAATCGATCAATTTCTGAGTATCTCATCAAGTGGAAGAACTTACCCACTGAAGATTCCACATGGGAGGATGAGAATTTTATACAGAAGCATCCATAGCTACTCAAGAATTGAGGAGAAAACTTTTTTGAAGGAGAGGTGCATGTTAGGTCCCTATATTACTAGTTTAGTCCCTTATTGTTGTTAGTGTAGCCCCATTATTGTTATTTTTGTACCCCTGTAGTCCCCATATTGTTATTATTGTGCCCCATAAAATCCAACTATTGTTATTGTTGTTCCCTTACACTATTTTTGTTAGGTCAGCTAGGATTATATTATGACCCGATGGACTCCTATATATAGAAAGAAGGTTTTTTTCATTTGTATCATCCAATAATTGTTCATTTATATAATGTAAAAAGGTTGACCCCTCGAAGTGGTTGATTTCTAAGGCGTTGATCTCTCTTTTCTTCTATTTTGGGAGTTGGTTTCATAACAGTTACTTGGGTAGATGTGTGAGGAGGGTGTTATAGAGTGGTATCAAAGCATGTTTCAACTCTTGGACTGGATGGGTAGTGTTTTGATCGTGCTTTATGTTTATTTCTTATGATTTTTTCATACCTATGGTGTATGTTCTTGTTGCATTCGTGTTATATTTCCCATGGTGGCAGTGGTTTCACCAAGGAAGTGCTTATGGTGTCATTGTCAACATGTGGTCATGAGTGTATGACCGATTATGTGTTTTTCATGCTTTTGTATTGTGAATGCACATTAGCTTACATATTGTTACATGTTGTATATGCATTGCTTGTGTATGTTAGATCACATATTGGTCATGCTTGTGTAGCATCCGTGGATGCTTGCTTGTATGATGTCATATGTTTAACATGCATTGGTCGTTCATACTTGGTTACATGTCGCTTATGCTTGTGATGGTGTGTGATCAAGTTGCATTGGTCTGGTTATTCATTAGGCCATGTTGTTTATTTGTTATGGGCGTGCATTGATGACTGGACTCCAACTAGAATGATGTTTATGCACTAATATACCATTTTTTACAAGTTCATATGATGTTATAATTATCTATATACATGTACTACACTGATTGGTTGATCTTGTAGGAAGTATCCTCCCCAAATTACTCGAAGGTATAGTGGTTTA
Source organism: Pinus albicaulis (assembly GCA_034641835.2). NCBI lineage: Eukaryota > Viridiplantae > Streptophyta > Pinopsida > Pinales > Pinaceae > Pinus > Pinus albicaulis. The sequence goes on along the minus strand of CM076573.1, from coordinate 510,861,894 downwards.
TTTTAATTTAGTTAAGCTAACATATTATGCCTTGCAGGATAAATATCAACATGGATAGAAAGATGGCAGACTACAAAGACTCTCCCTATGAGTCATATGAGCAGCATGGTGGGCACTCTTTTGATTTGGTAGACACATTGAGAAGCCTAAAGGAAGAAATAAGGAGTCGTAAGTCAGACAATGACATAATCATATAGGCTCAAGAAAAACAAGTAGAGGTGAATTCAATACTTCTTCAAAGCTTGTCGGAGTTGCAGTAGCAAGGGACACTTTATATCAGCCATGGATAGGAGTAAAGAAATAATGGTGCATATAGAAGTAGGTATCCCTGTAGACACAGGTAAGATAGATCTGACACATTGAGAGATGGCAGGTTGTTGGACACTCCATATAGGAGGAGTGATGAGCACGAGTACTATTCTAGTTCTATTTCAGATAGATATTATGATCGTCATTGGTATCATCCTTACAGGAGGAGTGACAGTGGATACTTTCCAAATGAATTTAATAAATCCAAACCACCTACTTCTGATGGAGACTTGAAGAAACCAGAAGATGCAGATGCTTGGATACTTGGAATGAACAAATTCTTTGAGTTGCATGAGTACACAAATAACATGAAGGCCATAATTTCTATCCGATTAGTTTGAAATGTAAAGCAGACAGATGGTGGGAAGATGTGAAGCAGGTTAGATACATCTGAACATCAAACATAAGGTGGAATGATTTCAAGAGGTGTTGGCTTGGTTGGGCTTGACCCAGGTTCGAACTATGATGCGCACCAACAAAACCCTTGTTCACCATACCTTTCGACAATGACCTGAAAGCATATCGCAGTCTAACCCGAGGTGATTATGGGTGGTTTCAAAACTAGGTTTCTGTAGCCTTGAGGGACTGTGTGATGTGGTTTTCTTGCAATCTAATTTGCTTTATTGTATTTTAATATACATGAAATTACTGTGCTATATAAAACCCTTTAATTACTTCGCCACATTCAATAGAACATATTATACAACATTATAATGCACAACTGAAAAAAATACTTCACAACAACTGGTATTAAATAAATATATAAGAAACATATAAGAACACAAAATATCTTTCCCAAAACTTCTTTATTATCATGATTATTTTAAGTACAATCAATTTCCCGACATGCGAACACAGTTGTAGGTAGTCTGTGCACTAAGTTGCAGACTCTTTCAAGCTCTTTGCGTACTCAGCTGTATAGCCTTCCCTTCGCTAGAAAATATAGATACAAACTAGCCCTTAACAATCTATCATATCATCAATTATCTATATGTATCTAACACATCATTACATCCCTTTATATAGCATTACATTGACAGAATACCATGGTCCAAATACCATGGACTTCTCAAAACAAGCAAAACACAACCCGAAACCCATTAAAAAAGTAGGGGCTTTGACCCACCCCGAGCCTTATGCTATCACACGGTATATTAAATATGCTTTGTTAAGTGGTTTACTTTGCGCTCTTCTCCTCAAAATGCAGAGACTTATCCCAAATCTAGTCCAAGTTGGGTTGCACCCAACAGGCCCCCAAGACTCACATGTGACTCATCTTGAGTCACTCAACTGCTTTGCCCCTTGATCTGTGTTGCGATGTTATTGTAGGAATTGTTGAAATTCCGCAGTAGCTCTACGACCTCCTTCTCCTAACTATGGACTTCTTCTAATACTGCCTCTGTGATTGGTCCTAAAGTATCTTTAATGCTACCTCTTCCTATTTTCAAAGCTCCTAGAGCTTCTCGTCCACCTATTGCGATAGCTGGAGAGCCTCATCCTACCATGGTTGATTTCTCTATGTCAATATTTTCTATTCCCTTCTAATTTTTTTTATTTGATTCTGAGGTGTCTTGCCTTCACTTATCCTTGCGAGCTTCTGTGAAACTAGAAATTCCTTCATTGTTGTCCTGATTTCCTCCAACTTCTTCTTATTTTGTTGGATATCTTCATCTATTTTTTGTACATTTGGATCTTCCTACAGTGAATTCCAAATATTCAAGGTATCATCCAGTAGTTTTCCGCACTTCACCACTGTCCTGGAGATGCTTGTCACTACAGTGTTTATTTCAATTTCCCTCTACTCGTCTACCTCTGGTGGCATGGATTGTTGCATTCATTTCCAGCTCATTGATATTTATTTTGTACTTGAACTTCACATCCACAATATTCTTCTTTGTTTCCTTGACTGCAAGGCCAAGATTTGCAACCTTGTCTTCTACTAGTTCTTCTTCACAGACATCCATGCCTAGAACTTCTCTGCAAGCGGCCTCGGCCACCTCTTTCAATCTCTATTTTTGTTTCTCTACCCAGTCCTTTTCCTTGATGGCTTGGTCGATTTTTTTCTTCAACGCAACTCATTCTTGTTCTACGTGGATATTTAATTGTGATCTGCATTTCTCCCACTCCTTTAGCTCATTTATGATACCTTGATGCAAGTCATGCAATACCATAATTGGCAGCCCTGAAATTTTCATATTGACCTTGTCCCACATTTTCACTTGTTGTTTTTCTTCAGCTATGTCAAACTGTAGATCTCTGGAAAGTATCTGCATGATCCTCATTACAAATTTTGTCTCTATTAATATTTCTGACTGGATTCCTTCATGGGTTTAGCATTTGGTTTCCTAGGTGGAAACTATGGTTGTAGTGGTGATGAAATTGTTGTTCTTTTTGTCTCCATCTGCTTTTTTTTTTCTTCCTCTTCGTTGTCCCTGACAGGTTGGGGTTCTGATTGTGGTTTGACAGGCTTCTTATCTTGCTTCTTCTTTTTCCTTTCTTCCTTCTTTGTCTTATGTCATGGAGATCTTTGATATGTGATAGGTGATGCTGAGGTGATGGAAATGTTGCAGGTGTAGTAGATGGTGTTGGGGCCTCCATGATACCTTTTATACCTCGCTCTTTAAATATGCAGATGAAGTCTTAGGTGTTCATATAGGAGCGCAAATTCTACAACTTCTCAATACTTAGCTATTTTTGAGCTCTCAGACAACAAAGTGCCAAAATTTTAGCAGGACGCGGCTTTTTATAGCACTCCCGATCTTCTAACCTCATCATTAGCTTGTATCTTGCTTAGATTGTATTCATTAACTGAATATCTATCCCTAGATATTTTCCAACCTATCTTCATAAATGAAATTTTCTACTCCTCTAACAACAAGTTTCCCTTATTAGGAATTTGACTTATGTGATCCATAAATTATGTATCAAATCTTTCGGTGAAAATCACAATGGAGAAATCTGTGTCGACGCATTGTTGAGCCTCAAAGTTGTGCTTTCTTTCACCTCATTTTTCCTCATTTTCCCTTGTCCATTACTATCCTAGACCTAATTGATCAATGAATATAGTTAAAATTACTTCTAGAATGATTTACATAACTGACTTGCTAAGTTTTGTGATTTTTTCCATGGTAAAGCATTTTGACCGGAACTAGCTGCAGAATGCAGACATTCCGTAGCTAACTGGCGATTCTGCAGCTGCCTTCACGTTTGAGTATGTTCCAGGTGGCCTCTTGAGAAAAACCGCATATGGGCATGATCCACGTCATGTCTACATGGTTCGTTGCTCATCATGGAGGAAGAAACGAATTCTGGGTATGGTTTTGAACGTGGGAACACATTTAGGAAGGAAGACTTCTATTAGGACTGTCTCAGTCCAGATGTCTTTTCCTCTTCACGCAGCCACTTCAAAGAGCCCTAACGTGATTCCGATAAGGAAAGACAGTGTTCCTGAATTGTTGCAAGTATTGTTATGTGCATTTGCTTTATAAACACTCGGGAGACCGAGAGCTATGTTAGAGATTTTATGTTAGATTTGATGCTAGATTTTGTTTAGACTCTGTGCTACATTTCTGAAGACGCAGAGTGTTATGTTCAAACTATTTCATCTTTAATGGAGCAGACCGTGTTGTTTTGAAAGCGTGATTTAATTTGGAGTTGAATTCCGTCAGGTGGTAGAGGGCCCCTGCCTCTTGCACGGATTTATTTTTGCGTAAATTAGATAAGTCTTCTAGTTGCCTTTACACTTTGCATTTGGATTAATAGTTGTTTTAATTAGCTACTGTAGTTATATTCATTCTAACTCTTCCACAAGAATAAATTCTTCCAAAAGATTATAATGATGAATGATGAATGACTATAGTATTGTAGGATTAGGAGTTGAATTCATAGTTGTTTTTAATTAGCTACTGTAGTTGTACTCATTCTAATTCTTCCACAAGAAGAAGTTCTTCCAACAGATTATAAAGATGAATGGGAAATGGCTATAGTACTGTAGGACTTAATTGTAGTTTTTGTTGTTCATCATCACAGTTACACTTGTTCTAATCACTCTTCCACAAGAAGAAACTCTTCCAATAAACTCTTAAGAAGTTCAAGACATGACCGTGATAATGAATGATTTAGTTGTGTGTTTGTACTAAGCATCATCTCTATTCTTGCTCTTAAACACTTGCCCAAGACATCATAATGACGAGTAGGATATGGATATGATATCTTAGTTTTTCATTTGCTTTCAGTCCTTTATATTTACAATTGCACTCAATTACACAGTCAGAATTGTTCTAGCTCTTCCAAAAGAAGGAATTCTTCCAAAATATCATTAATGATGGACAAACAGATTGTGTAACTTCATAGAATAATGCATGTTAGCATAGTTAGAATACTCCGAAGTTTAATTGCATTTAACTCATGTTCAGTTACTTTGTTTCGAGTTTGATGATGACTTATAGTTCAGCATTGTTTTAGATTAATGGCATCTTAGGTTCATTCTTATATTAACTCATTGCACTTGCACTTCATATTCAAATTGTCACCCATTGCACAATAGATTACTTCAGTTGTTAGGATTAACAAGACAGCCTTCAGTATTCACAAACCTCTTCTTGTTCTAAAATCCATAATTGATCTATAACCATATGAACGGAAGACAACATCATTCTAAGGCCTGAAGTACCTCTGCAATTTCCTCATCATTTTATAAACAGAGCTCTTCCTCAAAAGACTACTTTGGAAAGAAATCAATAACTCTTGAGTAAAGGTTTTGTGACATTCAATTAAATTGCAGAATAGAGATAGGAACTAGTTCTAGAATAGAATATCTTATGATGATAACAATGTTTTTCCTCTAATTATGTTTCAAATCTCTAATCAAGGACAAAGTATTGCATCATTGTAAGTTAGTTGTTTCACTGTTTATTTAGAGGATTTGCATACTTAGTGATCACTTCTCAAGTTTAGTTTGTGTTTTGAATCATTTGCTTAAAAGTCATTATCAAGCTTTGCTTTTATTTAGTCATAGTTTAGATTTAATTTTGCTTCAGTGTTTCCAATTGCATTTTCCATTTGTCATTCCATCAATTAGGCTTAACTCTGTTTTTAATCACCAGCTTCTTTCCATTAGCTTTCTAGGCATTTTCCTGCAAACATAAAACCACCAAAAGACCAAAAACATCATAAATCATCACAAAAGACCAAAAACATCATAAACACTACACACAACGCATTAGGAAACAAGCACCTAGGTACATACAATACACTTCACTTCAGCAGTTTACAAATCCTGGTTGACAATTAAATGAGCTCAGTTTAGGAGACTAGATTGAGACCAAACATTTTGGCGCCGTTGCCGGGGAAGTGAAAACTAGGTAACCTTTGTTTCTTAGCATCCAAAAACAATTTTATGCGTAGGGAGAGAGATTCAAGGGGAATATTTATAAGAAGCAGAGGCAGAATTTTGATTTCTAGAACACCACTTGTTTCATCTAGATCCAGAGCTAGTACACCTTCAACTCAAACCCATCTTCCGTCCTCCCTTGATCCTGGACTTCTAGAAAATCTAAGGTCAACTATTCCATTAGAGAAACCTTCCACTTCATCCACTGAACCTGCCACAGAAGAAGATCTAAAGACTCCTAGTAAGGATACAAACCTTTCCACTTCCACAGGGGATTCAACCATGGCAGAAGAAGGGGGAGGAGGAGTTTTTAATGGAGAAAACACACTATTTGGAGGAAGAGGTAGAGGTAGAGGAGAAGGAGGTAGAGGAGAAGGAGGTAGAGGTGCAAATGGAGGAAGAGGTAGAATAGGAAGCTCTTTTGGGTTCCCTATACTTGATGAAGAAACCAATACAACCATGAAAAACATTTCACCCTCTGTCCTTCCGAACTTCTATGGGCTTAAAACTGAAGATCCTGAAACTTTCTTATTCGAATTTGAAGTGCTGTGTAGAACTTATGACTACTTACAAGATGCTCAAAAACTGAAACTATTTCCTTCAACTTTGAAGGGAGCAGCATTGAAGTGGTTTATGAGTCTAATCAGTAGTTCTATTAGAACATGGGAAGATATGAAACAAGCATTTCTAGAGAGATACTTGGATTATTGTATGTCGGTTAATCATAAGGAAGAAGTGTTCAAGATGTTACAAAAAGAAGATGAAAACTTAGAAGATTTGTTGGAAAGATTTAAATACAACATAAAAAGGGCAAAAATGGAAAACCTAGATCAAGACACCTTAAAATCTCTTTTGTTGAAAACAATTAGGGATGAATGGTTGGATATCCTTAACATGATGGGAAAAGGGGATATATCACAACTTACATTACCTGAAATATCTGAGTTATGTATCAACCTTTCCAGAGGGAAATCTAAAACCGTTAAAGGTCCAAGAGATCCTGCTCTTGCAAGGGCAAGTAAATCTTGTTGGGAAAAATACTGAGAGGGGGGGGTGAATCAATATTTACTTCATAATCAAATATTTTTACTTTTTCATTCCTTAAAACACATACGCTACTTTACTTCAGAAAACTAGCGTATATACGCGGATCCCCTTTATGAAACTCGCGTATACACAGATATATAGATATGTCATTAAATCTTCACTTAAACCAATCCATCAGTTATTCATCAGATATTCAATAAGCAGTAAACATGTGCAGTAAGAACAGAGTAAACCATCACACAAAGCATCACACATGAACACCAGGATTTTTAGGTGGAAACCCAAGTCGGGAGAAAACCACCACTGCAGTTGCTCAGCCTTCAATATTTTATTATAGAGAAAACATCCTACAACATATGTGCTGGCGCAGACTTGACCAGCACGCAGGCACCCACCTGCGCTCGTTTACTAGCCTCTCCTGGAAGGGAGCTCCAACCCCCTGACTCGTTTACCAGCCTCTCCTGGAAGGGAGCTACGACCCCCAGATCTCGTTTACCAGCCTCTCCTGGAAGGGAGCTACCACCCCCTGACTGAAGGCTACAACCCTCAGCACCACCTTGGACCAGGGCTAGCTATTGTTTTCCTCTGGACCCTTTCCTTTTCAGCACAGCATTCATCACCACAAACATTCATCACCAACAGATACATATCAACACAGATCAGATAGCAGAAACACAACAGAACAGATCAGATATTTCATACCCCTTGCTTCAGCAAACCCTAGTTTGCATACGCGCTTTCACTTCACTGATGTCGCGTATATACGCGCTTCCGTCCACACAAACCGGCGTATACCTCAGTGTATATTTTATTGCGCATACGCGCTTTCTCTTCGCTGAAGCCGCGTATATACGCGCTTCCTCCGCGGCGAAGTAGCGTATAGATCTTCAATCATTACAGAGCATCATACTTCATCAGATCAGATATTCAGTTCAGATCTACCCTTTTGCTTCAGACAGATGTTCGCCTAGATGCTCGCCTCATCACAGATCTAAGTCTTCCATAATCAGATCTAGCAAATACAAGAGCAATTCAGATCTAGATCCCCTTCTTCATCATTGGTGCATCATACATTCAGATTTATCATTCAAGTGTAACCCTTTTCATTCAGATATACTTCAGAGAGAAGTATTCATTCAAGCTCAGACATCTTGCACCCACACTCATGATTTGCACAATGAATTTCTTCTCCTTATATAGGTTTTTCCTTTTTCAATACCATGAGCCCCTTTTTCAATACCATGGGCCAAAACAATACCATGAGCCCAAAACTACCTGGACGGGGTCAATTAGGCGAATCATTACCCAATACAATGGGTCAATACCATGGTGGTTACCCTTGGTTTTGCACTTTTTGAGCGCTTTTGCCCATACGCGACTTGTGATTATTCATGAATCTGTGTGAGCTCTATAAACGTCAGCGTATACAAAGACATACTCTTTCATCATGTTTGAAACTTTGGTCACAAGATTCCTTTCTTCATTACTTATACATGCCTATGTAGAAACATCATATTTTCTTCATCAGGAGCATATTCTTTCAAGCACAACTTCATCAAGTAAGATGTCATCATCTTCATCAAGTGGGTTGCCATCAAGGACAACACTCTGCATCATATTTCCAACAATCTCCCCCTTTGGACTTGATGGAAACCACGATGGTGTTTGGTTACCACAGCAGATAGATATCATGTCACTCTCCCAAATATGTCACATCATTATCTATATGTCACATCAGTATCTTCTTCTTTATTCAAACACCAGTCACTCTCCCCCTTTGACATCAAGGGCAAAGGGTGGATCAAAAACCAACATTCTCCCCCTTTTCTCCTCATGTGGAAGAAACATTCTGCAGATCTGATATGTGCTGAAGTGGCCAAGCTCTCCCTGAGTTCATGCTGAATGTTCAAACATATTTTTTAATAAAGTACATGACTCTTCCTATCACCAAAGACTCATACTTACATCGAATATCCAACCAAGTGGATTTACATATGAGACTCAAGGACCCAACCAAGTGGGTTTACACATTTCAATTCAGCTACCCAACCAAGTGGGTTTACAAATTTGACAAGTTCATACATGACTGAATTTTACAGATTTTACATCATGGGTCTCAACATGACCTTTTCATCAAAAATACAAATATGACTTTTCATGACCAATACCAAGAAGACCTCAAGAGAGATCATATAACAGAACCATCATAATGCCAACAATGCATTATACTCAGCAATGCTAATGCTCCCCCTGAATCTGTGCAACCAAGCAATCTTTCCAAATGACTAAGGCTCCCCCTTAGTTTGTGCATCCTGAAAGCTTCCACCAACAAATCATCAAGGCATCTTCATCAAAAAACATTAAAGCAAAGTCATGAAGCCAAGCGGCACCACGAATGCAAAACGATGCTCGAGAGATACCATGAACACTGTGTTGTCTTTGGTGAACCAACCAAAATTATTTGTCGACAACCAACCATACGCGGTTTTACTGTTGTGAACTCGCGTGTATATACGTGGCTGTGTTTCGAAGCCCGCGTATCTAAGTCATCTTCTAAATATGTGCGATTTGTTCTTTTGTTGTGGAAAATACTCATTCTGTCTTAGATGCTTGAGCACTCTAGGAAAGTTTGGTAAAGATATCAACAACTTGTTCTTTGGAGGGAACATACTCCAACTTCACCGTTTGTTCAAGCACTTGTTCACGTAAGAAATGATACTTGATAGGAATGTGCTTGGTCTTCGAATGCATAACAGGATTCTTTGAGATACTGATGGCACTTGTATTATCACACATAATGGAGATAGGAGTTGCACATTTGATTTGAAAATCTTGCAAGGTTTGCATCATCCATAGAAGTTGAGTGCAACAAGATGCGGCAGCTACATACTCTGCTTCAGCTGTTGATAAGGCAATAGAATTTTGCTTCTTGCTGAACCAAGATACTAACCGGGGCCCCATGTAAAATGCACCACCACTAGTGCTTTTCCGATCATCAACACTTCCAGCCCAATCTGCATCAGTGTAAGCATGAAGAGTAAGATTAGCATTCTTTGGATACCATAGACCAAAATCTTGAGTTCCTTGTAGATATTTGAAAATTCTTTTGACAGCCTGAAGATGAGACTCTTTTGGATTAGCTTGGAATCTTCCTACAATCCCAACTGCGTGCATAATGTCTGGTCTAGTCCCAGTGAGATAAAGCAGACTTCCTATCATCAATATGTATTCTGGTTGATTCACTGTGGGAGAATCATCATTAGAACTGAGACTGCATCCGGTTATCATTGGTGTACTTACAGGTTTGCATTCTTCCATGCCATACTTCTTCAGAATTTGCTTAAGATATTTTGTTTGTGATAGAAATATACCATCTGTAGATTGATGCACTTGTAAGCCAAGAAAGAAAGTTAGTTCCCCAAGTAAAGACATTTCAAATTCTTGCTGCATGACAGAAGCAAATTTCTGACTCATATATTCTTCGTTACTCCCAAAAATGATATCATCAACATATACAACCACAATCAATAGTTTATCATTTTCAACTTTTGTGTATAAGTTGCTATCAGCAGACCCCTTTGAAAATCCTTGTTGATGAAGATATTTGTCAAGACGATAGTACCAAGCCCTTGGAGCTTGTTTGAGACCATATAGAGCTTTTTTAAGTCTACAAACAAGATTTGCATCATTTCCCAAAATGAATCCTTCTGGTTGTTCTATATATACTTCTTCTTCTAGATCACCATTAAGAAAAGCAGATTTGACATCCATTTGATAAAATTTGATTTGTTGATAACTTGAAAAAGCAAGGAACATTCTGATGGCTTCAAGTCTAGCTACAGGTGCAAAAGTTTCTTCAAAGTCTATACCTTCTTGTTGAGTATACCCTTTGCAAACCAGTCTAAATTTGTTTCTTACAACATCCCCATTCTCATTTAACTTGTTCTTGAAAATCCATTTAGTTCCAATGACATTTTTATCATGAGGTCTTGGAACCAAATCCCAAGTGTCATTCTTCTCAATTTGAACAAGTTCTTCATCCATGGCTTGCCTCCAACATTCATATTTTCTAGCTTCATTGACATTGTGTGGTTCAATTGTGGATAGAAGTGCCAAATGATTAGAAGATCCCACAAGAGTTCTCCTTGTTCGTACACCAGATTCCTTGTCACCCAAAATTTGAGATTCAGGATGATTCTTTTGAACATATCTGGATGGAGCTTTTTCAGATAGATCATCTTCAGGTTCTTCATTGGATCCACTGTCTATATCATTGCTATCTGATGTAGAAGGCCATATGTCGCTATCATCTTCATTTTCTGTTTGTTTTTCTTCTTTAGGAGCTGCAGGAGATTCATCAATAACAACATCAATACATTCAACAACCTTTCGAAGCCTTTTATTGTAACATGTGAAAGCTTTGCTTGACGATGAGTAACCAAGAAATATCCCTTCATCTGATCTAGGTTCAAACTTGCCAAGCTTTTCATCATTATTTTTGATAAAGCATTTGCTTCCAAAAACCTTAAAATGCTTTACAGTGGGAGAATTGCCATACCAGAGTTCATATGGAGTTTTGTCACTATTTACCCGAACATGAGCTTTATTAAGAATGTTAACTGCTGTATGTGCTGCTTCACTCCAGAACATGTCAGGAACATTAGAATCAGTAAGCATAGCTCTAGCCATTTGAACAATCGTTCTATTCATTCTTTCTGCTACACCATTTTGTTGTGGAGTGCCTGCTACAGAGAACTGTCGTTTAATGCCATGTTGTTCACAAAATTCAAAGAATTCATTTGATGAATATTCTCCTCCACGATCAGATCTAAGACACTTGATTTTTAGATCTGATTCATTTTCTGCCAAAGCTTTGAAGTTCTGAAATTTTTCAAGTGCTTGATCTTTGTGTTTAATGAACCCGATCCAACACATTCTAGAGTAGTCATCAATAAATAAGATATAGTATTCTTCCCCACGTAATGACCTTTTCCTCATAGGTCCACAGATATCAGTATGAATGAGTTCAAGAGGCTTACTTGAAGATCCTTCTTTGGCATTAAATCGTACTCTGGTCTGCTTACCAAATTGACAAGATTTGCATACGGTACTTTCTGGAAGATTGACCTTGGGAAGATCACGAACAGCTTGAAGTCTGCTTGCTTTGTTGATTTGAGAGAAACTCAGATGCCCCAGCCTTCTATGCCATAGCCAATTTTCTGAAGACTTGCTCAAGTAACATTGATCTATGCCGTTTAGTACATACAGGTTGCTTGGATTTCTTTTTCCTTTTATAATGATTTTACTTGTATCAAGATCACGAACCACACATTCTTTGGAACTGAAGACCACTTCTACTCCTTGATCACACATTTGACTAACACTTAACAGGTTATGCCTTAATCCATCCACATACATGACATCTTTAGCCTTCACCTTTTCTTTTAGAAATACTGGCCCTTTTCCTTTAATTACAGCAGGAGTATCATTTCCAAATGTAACTTTCTTTTCTTTTTCTAGAGCATTATAAGTATGAAGTTTGCTTTTGTCACCTGTCATGTGTCTTGAGCACCCACTATCGATGTACCATTGATTTTCTTCACCTTCTACAAATAATGCTATCCCACAATTTTCAACCGGCGGTTCTTTCTTCTTCCACACTTTAGAGCTTGAGGGAACATGTTCTTTAGGCTGGATCTTGTTCCTGCATTCAAATTCTTCATGGCCAAAGTTATTGCAATAAGTACATTCAACTTCACTTTGAAGAGGAGAAAAATTGTTATAGGTATTCTTCTTTGGTTCAGTATCCAACCTTTTCTTTCTTGCTTCTCTTGTCATGATGGTTTTATATGCAACACATTGGATAGCTTTATGACCAAAATTGTGACAAGTGAAACATTTCCCATTGAAGTAGAAATTTCTGCGATCATGGAATCTTCTATTTGAATTTACCTGTTGGTTGTAGTGTCTTTGAAAGCTATCCCTGTTAGTGTTCCTTGAATTGAGATGGTCATGCTTTCCCTGTAGAGATCCTTTATTCCCTTGCTGAGTGGCTGAATGATGTAAACCACCTGTAACTGCTTTTAGATAGTTTGGTGCTGAAGTTTGAGAAGATTCTCCGGTATATCCAAGACCTGTCTTTATAAGAGGAGAACGTTGTACCTTGATAATCTCATCTAAGGTTTCAGATCCTTTAGCAAATCTAAGATTCAAGGTCTTTGCTTTCTCAACTTCTTTTCTTTGACTTACCACTTCACATTCTAGTTTTTCAATATGTTTCTTTGCTTCTTCAAGCTGCTTTTCAACGGTCTCTTTGATTATCTTTTGTTCTTCTAAGAGAATTTTGCAATCTTCTAAGCGAAGTTTGAGTTGATTATTTTCTTCAAGAAAATCATTTTCCTCTAGAGCATCCATTAAAGTATCATTTTCTTCCATTTGTTCAAAAGCCATGAGAAGTCTAAGATCTTCTTCACATTCTTCCTCACTATTAGATGACCCATCACTATCTTCATTAGTATAGTAACTTTTTCTAGAGCTAGATATGTTCTTATTCCTTCTTAAAACTTCTTTTCCTTTATACGGACATTTTGTAGCATAATGACCAAATTTTCCACACTCAAAACATTTGAAGGGAAGCTTACCTTTGAATCTTCCAGTTCCTAGTTGGAGTTTTCTTACGAAATTTTCTTCTTCTTCATCGGAAATATAGCTGGATTCTTTGACAACTTCCTTTTCCTTTCCTTTTGTAGATGCCTTAAACGCAGCTTCTCTTATTTGAGAAGGACCTCCTTGTCTCATTTCAAAAGCAGTCAGAGTCCCATGTAATTGAACAATAGTAAGAGTTTGCAGATCTTGCCTTTCTTCAATAGCGGAGACTTTAGAATCAAATTTTGGAGTCAAGGATCTTAAGACTTTTTCAACCAGAGTAGTATCAGTTTTGGTTTCACCCAAATATCTCATTCGATTGACAACATCATCTAGACGAAGGAAGAAACTGGCAACACTTTCATCACTATGCATCTTCAAATTTTCATATTCAATTCTAAGAGTTTGGAGTTTTGCATTTTTTACCTTTGTATCTCCTTCATAACTCAGAATGATTTTGTCCCATATTTCTTTTGCTGAATTTAGCTGCATCACTTTAGCAAATTCTGGTTCAGACATGCTTCCTAATAAGACATTTACTGCTTTGGCATTGATTTCATACTTCTTCCTTTCTGCTGCATCAGTAGGAATACTTGCAGGGTATTGATAACCTTCTTCCACGATTGCCCATACATCTGCACCAAGACTTTGCAGATATGCTTTTGTACGTACCTTCCAGAATATCAGATTGCTTCCATTGAATATAGGTGGCTTTATAGACATTATTCCTTCTTGACTTCCCATTGCGACGGGTCTCCTTTAAGCGATCAAGCTTCTCCACAAGGACCTGCTCTGATACCAATTGTTGGGAAAAATACTGAGAGGGGGGGGTGAATCAGTATTTACTGCATAATCAAATCTTTTTACTTTTTCATTCCTTAAAACCCATACGCTACTTTCCTTCAGTAAAATAGCGTATATACGCGGATCCCCTTTACGAAACTCGCGTATACACAGATATCTATTTATGTCATTAATTCTTCACTTAAATCATTCCTTCATTTATTCATCAGATATTCAATAAGCAGTAAACATGTGCAGTAAGAACAGAATAAATCATCACACAAAGCATCACACATGAACACCGGGATTTTTAGGTGGAAACCCAAGTCGGGAGAAAACCACCGCTGCAGTTGCTCAGCCTTCAATATTTTATTATAGAGAAAACATCTTAAAACATATGTGCTGGCGCAGACTTGACCAGCACGCAGGCACCCACCTGCGCTCGTTTACCAGCCTCTCCTGGAAGGGAGCTCCAACCCCCTGACTCGTTTACCAGCCTCTCCTGGAAGGGAGCTACGACCCCCCGATCTCGTTTACAAGCCTCACCTGGAAGGGAGCTACAACCCCCTGACTGAAGGCTACAACCTTCAGCACCACCTTGGACCACGTTTCATCAATTTTCACACTGGATCCAACAACTTCAATAGAACACCACTTGCAGGCCACACTTCATCATATTTTCATACTGGAGCCTTTCCATACTTTTAAGCACAAACATTCATCACCAACAGATACATATCAACACAGATCAGATAGCAGAAACACAGCAGAACAGATCAGATATTTCATACCCCTTGCTTCAGCAAACCCTAGTTTGCATACGCGCTTTCCCTTTACTGATGTCATGTATATACGCGCTTCCGTCCACACAAACCAGCGTATACCTCAGTGTATAATTTATTGCGCATACGCGCTTTCTCTTCGCTGAAGCCGCGTATATACGCGCTTCCTTCGCGGCGAAGTAGCGTATAGATCTTCAATCATTACAGAGCATCATACTTCATCAGATCAGATATTCAGTTCAGATCTACCCTTTTGCTTCAGACAGATGTTCGCCTGGATGCTCGCCTCATCACGGATCTAAGTCTTCCATAATCAGATCTAGCAAATACAAGGGCAATTCAGATCTAGATCCCCTTCTTCATCATTGGTGCATCATACATTCAGATTTATCATTCAAGTGTAACCCTTTCCATTCAGATATACTTCAGAGAGAAGTATTCATTCAAGCTCAGACATCTTGCACCCACACTCATGATATGCACAATGAATTTCTTCTCCTTATATAGGTTTTCCTTTTTCAATACCATGAGCCCCTTTTTCAATACCATGGGCCAAAACAATACCATGAGCCCAAAACAACCTGGACGGGGTCAATTAGGTGGATCGTTACCCAATAAAATGGGTCAATACCATGGTGGTTACCCTTGGTTTTGCACTTTTTGAGCGCTTTTTCCCATATGCGACTTGGCACGTTATTTTCCGCGTGCATACGCGACTTCCCCTAGGAAAATACGCGTATACAAAGAGACATACTCTTTTCATCATGTTTTGAGCACATTCTGAATTCCTTTCTTCATTGCCTTCTGTACACACTGTAGAAACATCATATTTTCTTCATCAGGAGCATATTCTTTCAAGCACAACTTCATCAAGTAAGATGTCATCATCTTCATCAAGTGGGTTGCCATCAAGGACAACACTCTGCATCATATTTCCAACAAATCTGCTTCTGGGACAGTAAGTAGATCAGAAATAGGACACATGCTTGATGACTTTAAATCTGATATCTTAGGGAGTCTTAGTGAACAAATAGACACCCTTAAGATACAAAACAAGCAAAAGGCTGAATCTGATTCTTTGGCAATCTTTTGTCCCAAATGTAGAAAGAAACATGCCTTGAGAGAGTGTCCTTTAGATGTAAAAGTTATAGAAACCTGTGTCATTTGTTCTGAGAAACATGAGACCAAGAATTGTCCTTCTCTTCCTGGTCTCAAGGCTATTTTTCAGGAAGAAACTCCTACAGATTCCACAGAGTCTCTTAATTTTGTATCTAGAAGACCTTGGCAGGGACCTCAGACACAAGGATTCCATGATCAAATGTATAATCAACCTCCACCTTGGAATTCTTGGCAGCAACCTTGGCCCCATTTTCAAAATCAATCTCAATCTTGGGCACAAGGCACACAAAGTCCCTATGGAAGATACTCTCCATATTATCAGTATCCACCATCCTATCCACCATATCCACATTTTTATCCTCAAAATCCTCAACAAAATTTTCCTCAAAATCTTCAACAAAATTTTCAACAAAATCCTCAACAACATCATCAGAACCAACCACATCAAAATCAACCACTTCCATTACCATTCCCTCAAAAATCAAATCAATTGCCGACTCAACCCATACCAAACCCCAATAATAAGAACCCTCAGAATACATACATGATAGAAGGCCAACAGTTTCCAACTTATTTAATTACTCCTCTAGACCTTAGTGATGTTCAACTTAGGTCTGGAAGGATACTTGAAAAGAAGAAACCTTCTGTGATCATACAAGAACAAGATAATTCTGAGGAAGACTCCCTACGGGTGAATAAAAGTCTTGAGGAAGACACATCCTTTCAAGACCAAAACATTGAAAAACTAAAACAAAAAGATCCAATAAATCCAACTCCTGTATTAGAGCAACCATCCACATCTACTTCTATACCTCCCTTTCCGGAAAGATTACAGATTGATAGAGGTGTAGAGAAATAGATCATGGTGCCTAATTATGATTTCTTAGATGAATTGAGAAATGTTTGCATTAAAATTCCATTATTGCAAGCCATCAAGGAAATCCCAATTTTAGCCAAAACAATAAAGGAGTTGAGTATGAAGACAACAAGAAAAAGAATAAGAGAAACCAGGAAAATTCAACTGGTAGGACAAATAGCAGACATTATGATGGGCAAGATTACTATTCCAAAGTACCTTGACCCAGGAAATCCAATTGTCAAAATTCACATCAACGGAATTGAAATTCAAAACACACTCATTGACTTAGGAGCAGCAATAAATATCATGAGTAAACAAATCATGGACAAACTGAAACTTCCTAATCTTCTCTTTACACCCACACTATTACAATTAGCAGATAGATCTGTGATCAGACCAGATGGGGTAATAGAAGACATTCAAGTGTCCCTAGACTCTTGGGAGTACCCTGTGGATTTCATGATCCTAACACCCAAGAATAATCTAGGAGGCCATCCTGTTATACTAGGAAGACCTTGGTTGTCTACAGCTGATGCTTTTATTAGTTGTAGGTCCGGTGATATGTATATTTCTGATGGTAGTTCAACAAAGAAATTCACTTTATATCCTCCAGCTAGGACAATTACAGATCTGGATGACACTCAATGGATAGAGGATGAAGAATATTTACAACCACTCTTCACAATTTCAGAAATTAGTGAAGATAATCAAATTCTGAATACTCTAGAAAACTTTGAATCCTCTCTAGAACACAAACATGAATCATTCCAAGAGGGATCCAATATTGATTTTTTGTCATCTAGGCAGATGTCTCTTCATTCTATGGACAAATTTGGCAGCTCTACAAGTGAAATTTTTCCAGGCAAAACTTTGAATATAAATAAGAACCTAGAAAAATCTCAACAAGAAGAGTTAGTCAAAGTATTACAGAGACATTCTTCTACATATGCATGGGAATACACTGACATGAAAGGGATAAGTCCCAAGACTTGTACTCATCACATCTATATAGAGGCAAATTGCAAACCAATCAGACAACCTCAAAGACGGATGAATCCAAATCTTAGGGAAATTGTCAAGGAAGAATTACAAAAATTGTTAAATGTTAACTTCATCTATCCTATTTCAGATAGTCGGTGGGTTTCTCCTTTGGTGATTGTGCCTAAGAAAAATGGAAAATGGAGGGTGTGTGTTGACTACCGAGAACTGAATAAAGCTACTCTTAAAGACCATTTTCCCTTACCTTTCATAGATCAAGTATTAGATACATTAGCTGGCATAAAGTACTTTTCATTCCTAGATGGGTTTAGTGGTTACAATCAAATCCAAGTAGCACTTGAAGACCAAGATAAAACCACATTTACTTGTCCTTGGGGTACCTATGCCTACCGAGTATTGCCATTTGGATTATGCAATGAACCTGCAACATTCCAAAGGGCAGTATTAGGAATTTTTTTGGATCTAATACATGACTGTGTAGAGGTGTACATGGATGATTTCACAGTTTATGGGGACACATTTGAAGAGGCTTTAGAAAACTTGGAAAAAGTCTTAAAAATATGTCAAGAAGCAAACCTTTCACTTAGTCATGAAAAATGTTTTATGATGTTCACTGAAGGTATTGTTTTAGGGCACCACATTTCAGGGGATGGGATTAGAGTTGATGAGGCGAAAGTTGAAGTTATTTATAACCTATCCATTCCAAGTTGTCAAAGAGATGTTAGAAGTTTTCTAGGATTTACAGGGTATTATCGGAGATTTATAGAAAACTTCACCAAAATAGCATCTCCACTCTTCAAATTACTTACCAAATATTGTGAATTTAAGTGGACTTCTGATTGCCAGTTAGCTTTTGAAACCCTAAAAACCAAAATTTCTGAAGCACCTATATTAAGGGGACCTAACTGGAAGTTACCTTTTCATATCTCGACAGATGCTTCCGATACAGCTCTAGGAGCAGTATTGGGACAGAAAGATTTAATTCCCTATGCCATCTATTATATCAGTAAAAATTTGACTCCTGCAGAGTTAAACTATACTGTAACTGAAAAAGTGTTTTTAGCTGTTGTTCATGCCATTAACAAGTTTAGACACTATATAACAGGCTATGAAACTTTTGTTCACACTGATCATTCTACAATTAGATACTTAATGAATAAATCAATCACTAATGGCAGAGTTATAAGATGGTTGTTATTATTGCAAGAATTCAACATTACTATTCTAGATAGGCCTGGAAAACAAAACACTGTGGCTGATTTCCTGTCTAGAATTCAAAATATCAAAGATGACACTCCGGTTGAAGATCAATTTCTTGATGAATATCTTTTTGCAATCTCTACTCAAACTCCATGGTTTGCTGATATTGCCAATTATTTAGTTTCAGGAAAATTTCCTTCAATTATGAATGCAAGGGATAAAATAAAAATCATTAATGATAGTGCAAGATATTCATGGGTCGCTAATGGGTTGTACAAGACAGGTCCAGATTTGATCATTAGAAGGTGTGTTCGTGAAGATGAGATGCCTGAAATTCTCAAGGCATGTCATGATGAACCTTGTGGCGGACACTTTGCAGATAAGAGGACAGCCTATAAGATCCTTAATTTAGGATATTATTGGCCATTTTTGTTTAAAGATGCAAGGGAGTATGTCAAAAGGTGTGACAGTTGCCAAAGGGTAGGGAAACCTTCTCCTTCAGGTGAGATGCCATTACAACCTCAGGTACACATTGAACCTTTTGAAAAATGGGCTTTGGATTTTGTAGGACCTATTAGTCCTCCATCAAGACAAAAGAAATACATATTAGTTTGCACTGATTATGTTACTAAGTGGGTAGAAGCTAAACCATTACTTGTTGCTAATGAATCATCTGTAGTTACTTTTCTTTTTGAGGATATTTTTACTCGTTTTGGTGTCCCAAGGGAAATTGTTACAGATCAAGGAGCTCAATTACATCAAGGCTAGTGGAGCAAATGATGGAGAAGTACAAAATCAGACATAGAACATCTACTCCTTATCATCCACAAGCAAATGGTCAAGTGGAATCCACTAACAAAGTCATTGAAGGAATCCTAACAAAGACTGTTCATCTACATAGAAGAGATTGGGTATATAGGCTTCCTGAAGCCTTGTGGGCCTATAGAACTACATGGAGAAACACAACAGGCCATACTCCTTATGAGCTTGTTTATGGAAAGCAAGTTTTGTTTCCCATAGAGTTCCAGATTCTAGCTTTCAAAATGGTAGTTCAACTAGGACTTGATTTAACGAAGGCACAAAAGCATAGACTGGAGCAAATTAATGAATTGGATGAGATCAGACAAGATGCAGTTCAGAAAACAAGTCTAGTCCAACAACAAAGGGCTAGATGGCATGACAAGTACATCAAAGAGAAGAAATTCAAAGAGGGTGACTAGGCTCTCTTGTTTGATTCAAAATTCAAGGATTTTCAAGGGAAATTTCAGACACATTGGCTTGGGCCATATGAAATTGTTCGAATTTTTGATAATGGGGCAGTAAAAATCAGAACTATAGATGAAGAAGAGGTCACTTTTCTTGTGAATGGTCATAGAATGAAGCTATACCACAAGCCACTCTCAAGAGAAGAGTTTGTCAAGAAGTTCCAAGAAAGCAATGATGTGAAGTTAATGAAGAAGAGTCTCTCTTCTTCATCAACTTGATTAAATTTTCTGAAGCAGTTCTTTTTGAAAAAAAATAAAAATAAAAAAAAATAAAAAAAAAAATAAAAAAAATTAAAAAATAAAAATAAAATAAAGGTATAAACATGAAAACCAATCATTGATTGGCATGTTTATACAGAAAAGATAGGGTGAAAATCAGAGTCTCTCTGACACTCTAACTTTTCCCATTTTTGCCTTTATAAGCAGCTGTTACAAAAATCATGAGTTCAGTTCCATAGTGCTTATGATTCATTTCATTTCATTTCACTCCATTCACTTATTCATCCATACTCCATTTCATTCCACCATTCATATTTCACTCCATTCCACATTTCATTCATCTCATTCCATCCTCCATCCATCTCATTTTCATGACAAAATACAAAATTTGATGTCTTGCTGTAAGTGAATAAAACATGTCATGAATTGCAGTACAATTCTTATGTTCTTTCACTCCATTTCATAAACTGAATCCATTCCATTTCATCATCCACCTCATACATATCATAATCCATCATCCATCTCCATTCATAACATATAACATTTCACCCATATTCCAAAAACACTCCTGTTAGTATGAATTCTTCGTCGAAGTGTACGAAAAAGAACCACTTTAGCTACGCATAACTAATAGCCCTAACAACAATAATGGCTGCAAAACATCTTCAGATCTGCAATTAGTAGTTAAAGTGCGGCAACAAACAGATCTATAAATGGAAAGACATTAAGCAGTAAAGTAAAGAGTTTGCTCCATGCATCCAACAGACAAGACAAGAACACGATTTTTGAATGAATTTTATATTACAGGGCACCTGGGAGGAAACAAGAAGGTGTATCCAGATCTCCTCAATGGGATGGGTTCTTTGTAGTCCTCAGCACTTCAGATCTAAGCTTTCTCTCTCTTGTAGATGTAGAAAAACCCAATGTAGAAGGTAGAGCTCAATGGGAGCAACAATGGCAGAAAATGAGACCGAGTGTATAGATCCAGAGTGATCTAGTATGCAACAAAAGGTGAAGAATGAGGGGGAAAACCCTCCTATTTATAACAAAATATTGGGTCCTTCTAGATCTTGGTGCATGATTAAAATAATGTTAATCACATCTAGATCCACCTCTATGGAATATTTTATTATTATTTGTTGGAGGGAAAGGGTGTTTGACTTGGGTCAAATCCCTTGATTAGTGAAAAATAAATAAATAAATGATTTATTTATCTTTTAAAGGAAGTGGTTGGGATATAATCAAATAAATAATGATTTATTTGATTAATGGTGGTTGATTTGGTCATATTTAACAAGGAATATTATTTAAATAATTATTCCTAGAAAATAATAAGATAACTATAGGTTTATCTCATTAATTTCTTTGTTTTTGGGTTAAACATGACTGGGAATAATAATTAAATTATGGTTTAATTAATTATTCCTTTTGGGGTTTCCTAATTAACATAGTGAAAGCAGTTTTACTTGGGGTAAAACTGGTCTTACATGGTGTACTTGGGTCCATCTAATGATGAAGAGTTAGATGACCAAAAAATGGTGTAACAACTCCATTTTCATGATTAAAGTGCTCTACAGGAACATTCTGCAGCTCAGTGGACATTCTGCAGCTGATCAACCTTTCTGCAGCCAGACAGTCTTTCTGCAGCTACAAACCCTGAAGGCATCAATCAGAAGACATTAGAATTGCAACAAAGTGACCCAGTGTATCCATGAATCAAAAACATCAAGAATATTATGAAGACTCTTCCAAAGATGAGCAGCGAAGACAAAGACTACAAAAATCAAATGAAAGGCAGAGGTAACAAGTTTAAATTATAATGGAATTTCATAAAAGTTTAGCATAGTTTAGTTATGGATTGTTCGAAAAGGTTGTTTTAATTTTTTTTATTGATCAACACCAATAAACCCTCCACAGACTTTGGATTAAAACTTCTCATTTCGAATTTCATATCCGATATCATTTAAGCGGTTAAAATGGCCAAGGTATTTGAATTATCCACGTCTCTTAACCAAATCATTCAATGATGATTCCCTCTGCCGTCGTAAAATCCTCCGCCGTCTCTTCAATCATTAATACATTCCCTCCACCTCACTCCACTACTTCATTCCGTGACCACTGCTATCACTCCATTCTGTAGCCGGTATTTCATTCCGTAGACAGAGATATTATTATCACCGAGAGCAGAGCTAAAGGATATCAATTTGAATAGCATTGAGCATTGTAAACTCAGAGCAGAGAAAAAGGGTAAATTCAGAGGTATAGCAGCGTGAGAATTTGAAACCATTTGATTCCGTGGGCAGACAAAATATCACTGTGGACAGAGTTTGAGCATTTTCATTATAAACACAGAAGTGTAGCAGTGTGGAGTTTGAAGTCTTTTGTCACTAGGAGACAGAGGTGTTGCAGTGTTGAAATCGAAACCATTTGTTACCAAGAGCTAGAGGTGTTGCATTGTTGAATTCGAAACCATTTGCTACCAAGAGGCAGAGGTATTGCAGTGAAGAAGTTGAAGTCAGTTGTCATTGTCAAACAAAGACATATCAGTCCAAAGTTCAATTATCAACAGAGGCATATTAGCCCGAATTTTTGAAGTTGTTGCCACTATTAATCAGAGGTATGTCATTCCAAAGTTGAAGCCATTTCCATTTAGAACTTAAAGCCATTTCAATCCGAAAGTGAAAGTCATTGTTTTTGTGGGTAGAAGAGTGTTAATTTGAAAATTGAAGAAGCAATCATGGGTTTCATTGTAAGGACTGAACCAGTGGGTTCAAAATATTTAGAAGGCTACCCTCAATGAAAAGAAATGTTACAACAAATAGGATGGCTTCAATTTTTGGAGAAATTTAATGGCTTCCACAAGGAAGTCACTAAAACATTTGCAAGATCATTTCAAGGAACCGAAGTTGAAGTAGGGGATGTCAAATTTACTGTCACTGAAGTTTTCATTGCAGAGGCTACAGGATTGCTCAGAACTGGAGAGAGATGGTTTAAAAATAGAGAATTCCACAATGACTCTTGGAAACAAATTTTAAAATCACCAGGTATGGATGTCAGTGTATTTAAGAAAGGAATTCCCAGTTCTGCATTGAAAAACAAATGGAGAAACATACTACTTCTTCTACAAAAATTTATTACATGTGAGGGTAGATATGGAACATTTTATGTCTACCACATTAGACTAATGATGCATTTTCTGGGGGAAGACTTAAACCTACCATATTTCTTCCTTCAAAGTCTGAAGAAGATGGCTTCCTGTGTTCAGAGAAGAGTTCAATTTTTAGAGACAACCCTATATCATCATGGTTTGGTCAAAATTTTGATTGAACATCATCTAACTAAAACAAATGATACATGGGATGATTTCTTGATAAGAAATCATTTTTAAGAGCCAAAAGAACCCTCACCAGAACCACAGCCTACAAAGAGAAGTAGGAAATGGAGGGCCTCAAAAGTTGAAATTGACAAACCTGTCCAAGAGAGCAGTGAGGAAATCATTTTAGAGAAGTTGACCCAAATAAAAAGGAAACTTAAGGAAGAAAAGGTAATCAAGAAATCTGCCACAGAGAAAGGAGAGGGATCCTCTCAGCCTAGGAGGAGCCACAGATTAAAGGGAAAACTGAAGAAAACACTAATCAAACAAACAGGGGTAATCAATATAGAATATGAAGAAACATCCATTGAAGAGGATGTCGAAGAGGATTTTTATGAAGGAACCCCTGAAATTGACCCTGCTCAACAGGAAATTTATGACTATGTGGAAACTTTGGAGAGAAGAGCTTCAGAAAGCAGAGAGAGAACCCCCAGTCCTCCACTGTCTAAAATAGATATATTAAGGAGGGATAGGTATGAGTTGGAATTACTGAATAGACACATCAAAAATGAGAATGAAATTCTCAAGGATCAAGTCAAGCTCAAAACTGATATGAACTCAACCTTATCCCTGCATATAGACAAAGTGGAGAAGACCAATGAGAAATTGAAGACAAGGAACAAAAAGCTAATCAGGGCACTCACCAACCTCAGGTTCAAACTTGTTATCAGAAAACCCAGAAGATCTCTAGCTTCTAGACAAAGGAGAAGGAGAGGATTAGATGTCCTTGCAGAAGCCTCTGAGTTCATAGGATAATTTGCATGAGGACATGCAAAGAGACAGCAGTGGGGGTATGTTGAGCCTCAAAGTTGTGCTTTCTTTCACCTCATTTTACCTCATTTTCCCTTGTCCATTGCTATCCTAGACCCAATTGATCAATGAATATAGTTAAAATTACTTCTAGAATGATTTACATGACTGACTTGCTAATTTTTGTGATTTTTGCCATTGTAAAGCATTTTGACCGGAACTAGCTGCAGAATGCAGACATTCCGTAGCTAACCGGCGATTCTGCAGCTGCCTTCATGTTTGAGTATGTTCCAGGTGGCCTCTTGAGAAAAACCGCATATGGGCATGATCCACGTCATGTCTACATGGTTCGTTGCTCATCATGGAGGAAGAAATGGATTCTGGGTACGGTTATGGAACGTGGGAACACATTTAGGAAGGAAGACTTCTATTAGGACTGTCTCAGTCCAGATGTCTTTTCCTCTTCACGCAGCCACTTCAAAGAGTCCTAACGTGATTCCGATAAGGAAAGACAGTGTTCCTGAATTGTTGCAAGTATTGTTATGAGCATTTTCTTTATAAACACTTGGGAGACCGAGAGCTATGTTAGAGATTTTATGTTAGATTTGATGCTAGATTTTGTTTAGACTCTGTACTACATTTCTGAAGACGCAGAGTGTTATGTTCAAACTATTTCATCTTTAATGGAGCAGACCGTGTTGTTTTGAAAGCGTGATTTAATTTGGAGTTGAATTCCGTCAGGTGGTAGAGGGCCCCTGCCTCTTGCACGGATTTATTTTTGCGTAAATTAGATAAGTATTCTAGCTACCTTTACACTTTGCATTTGGATTAATAGTTGTTTTAATTAGCTATTGTAGTTATATTCATTCTAACTCTTCCACAAGAAGAAATTCTTCCAAAAGATTATAATGATGAATGATGAATGACTATAGTATTGTAGGATTAGGAGTTGAATTCATAGTTGTTTTTAATTAGCTACTGTAGTTGTACTCATTCTAATTCTTCCACAAGAAGAAGTTCTTCCAACAGATTATAAAGATGAATGGGAAATGGCTATAGTACTGTAGGACTTAATTGTAGTTTTTGTTGTTCATCATCACAGTTACACTTGTTCTAATCACTCTTCCGCAAGAAGAAACTCTTCCAAGAAACTCTTAAGAAGTTCAAGACATGACCTTGATAATGAATGATTTAGTTGTGTGTTTGTACTAAGCATCATCTCTATTCTTGCTCTTAAACGCTTGCCCAAGACATCATAATGACAAGTAGGATGGATATGATATCTTAGTTTTTCATTTTCTTTCAGTCCTTTATATTTACAATTGCACTCAATTACACAGTCAGAATTGTTCTAGCTCTTCCAAAAGAAGGAATTCTTCCAAAATATCATTAATTATGGACAAAAAGATTGTGTAACTTCATAGAATAATGCATGATAGCATAGTTAGAATACTTCGGAGTTTAATTGCACTTAACTCATGTTCAGTTACTTTGTTTCAAGTTTGATGATGACTTATAGTTCAGCATTGTTCTAGATTAGTGGCATCTTAAGTTCATTCTTAGATTAACTCATTGCACTTGCACTTCATATTCAAATTGTCATCCATTGCACAATAGATTACTTCAGTTGTTAGGATTAACAAGACAGCCTTCATTATTCACAAACTTCTTCTTGTTCTAAATCCATAATTGATCTATAACCATATGAACAGAAGACAACATCATTTTAAGGCCTGAAGTACCTCTGCAATTTCCTCATCATTTTATAAACAAAGCTCTTCCTCAAAAGACTACTTTGGAAAGAAATCAATAACTCTTGAGTAAAAGTTTTGTGACATTCAATTAAATTGCAGAATAGAGATAGGAACTAGTTCTAGAATAGAAGATCTTATGATGATAACAATGTTTTTCCTCTAAATATGTTTCAAATCTCTAATCAAGGACAAAATATTGCATCATTGTAAGTTAGTTGTTTCACTGTTTATTTAGAGGATTTGCATGTTTAGTGATCATTTCTCAAGTTTAGTTTGTGTTTTGAATCATTTGTTTAAAAGTCATTATCAAGCTTTGCTTTTATTTAGTCATAGTTTAGATTTAATTTTGCTTCAGTATTCCCAATTGCATTTGCCATTTGTTATCCATCAATTAGGTTTAACTCTGTTTTTAATCACCAGCTTCTTTCCACTAGCTTTCTAGGCATTTTTCCTGCAACCATAAAACCACCAAAAGACCAAAAACATCATAAATCATCACAAAAGACCAAAAACATCACAAAACACTACACACAACGCATTGGGAAACAAGCACCTAGGTACATACAGTACACTTCACTTCAGCAGTTTACAAATCCTGGTTGACAATTAAATGAGCTCAGTTTAGGAGACTAGATTGAGACCAAACACGCATTTCGAACCAGGCAGTGTGGCAAGGATAATTTTAAGAACCCCCCTAAATTTTTATATATAAAAAATAGGTGAATCCCCATGATACATAGGAAAAATGGAAGGTGATTTTATTAATAATATAATATGTATATATAATTTTTTGGCGAATCTCTCACGAGATTATATTATCCTGTAAAATCATGGCGAATCACTAGTACAAATGGCGAATCACTACTACAAAATGTTGAATCGTTGTCTAGTGGAGTTAGGAGTGTTGGTTCCAATGAAGATATGGTAATTGAACCAGGAGTAGAAGGAAGAGAACCACCGAGACCAAGCATGGCACATGGTGACTCGTGAGGGAAGTAGTTCTCATGTAGTTTGGAAAACACGTTCTTCTAGTTCTGCTAAGCGTAGTGTTGTTTGTCATGTTACTACTAGCACTGATATTGAGGTTGGAGAGGAGTTTGAGGAAAGGTAGCAGTGGTGAAGAATTACAAAGAGTACCCCATGATGGGCTCCATTTTTCCCTTTGGTATTTGTGCCTACAAGACCTTCTGTCCATTGAACCAACAATTAGTCGTTCAACCAACAATCAACTTGACTGAGTTGATTAGGTACGAGTCAACTTAGACTAATCTTCAAAACTATGCTTTGCACTATCCCATATTTATCACACTAATGCTACACAACATTGAGCATTTGCACCTAACTCTCAATAATTCTTTTCCAAGAAAAATCTATAATAAGAAAAATATTTTACTATATTCTAAAAGGTGAAGATGTCGAAATCATGCCACAAAGTGAAAGGAAATAAAATATCTTTCCTCAAAACACCAAATATATAAAGAAAACAATAATTATTATAATAATAGAACTGGATCTATCGATCTATCGATATATGCATGATATGAGAACCATAAGCATTCAAGAGACTAATTTCAAGCTCAACAAAATCCTCTAAACAAGCAACAAACAAACCACTAAAATTTTCAAAGATATCAAGGCTAGACATTAACACAATTTCATGTACTTGAATAAGCCCATTGTTGCTTAGCGTTAGACTTCTTAAATTGGTTCTTTATCATTTAATACTAGGACACTATCTATGTGAAAAGAAATAGGTCCCAAATTCATCAAATCCGACTTCATTTCCAATCAAAGATCAAAACTAGCTTCATTTCCAATACCAATATAAAATCACACATTTTCCAAATATCAATAATTATTTTCCAAGAAAATATAAAACTCGAAACTCATCAAAATTCCCCAAACACAAGCAACATATATACCATTAAAATTTTCTAAGATGTCAAAGCTAGACATCAAGGTAGTTTCATGTACTTGAATGAGCCCATTGATGCTTTGCATTAGTCTTGTTAAATTAGTTATTTATCATTTAATACTAGTCAAACACTATCTATGTGAAAATAGGTCCCAAAATCATCAAATCCAACTTCATTTCCTGTCACAAATAAGAAGCAAACAATGTAAGGATTAAATATGAAACATCAATCTTAAAATAACACACATGAAAGAAATGTAGCTGCAATGTTACAATGAAAAATACAAAATATAGAACCCATTTTTACCTGAATTTGACATGTAGTAATATTGCATGATCAACGGAACATGTATACCAAAATAAGAGTCCTAGGGTATTTCAATTTCCCAATTCTCATCTTGGTCATCATTTTCTACATTGTGAACATGATCTTCTCCAGATGTATTGTCATTATGAGCCTCCAAAACATTATGTTTTGTATCAAGTTCATTAGATAAATTTGTTATATTGTTTTCTCCCCTTCTATCACAATCTGATCGCCAAAGCGCTAGTGCTCTTTCATATGGAAAATTGTTAACGTCATACTTTGTTACATATAATCTTAAACATGTATCCACATGTTTATCAAGCTTGTTCCTCAACTTTGACTTCAAAAATGATAGTGCACTAAACATTCTCTCATCCTCCACTGATCCCAAAATCATAGTTTGACACAAATCTGCTAATTTAAAATATTCTGATATGTTTTCTTGCAGGTATTGGCTAGCACTTAAAGTATTCCATAATCTTGTTATAGCACCGGTTTCATTAGGATTCTCCAAAAAAGGATATTGCTTCCACATTGTTTCAGCAAAGCGTCCACCTTGTTGATACAATTTTGATGAATCTAAAATACCTTCAATCTGTTCTCCATGTATCGAGACTTTCTTGCAAAAGTGGTCTACTAAAAATCTTAATCTCTTTTGAAAATCGGCTTTTAAATTTCTTGAACATTGACAATTGTTCCAATATTGAGGGTATACCACACACATGGCCTCCAACAATTCATCTCGAGGAAATCGTTCTCTTATCTCTGATGATAGTGATCTTGCAATTTCTATCAAATTTTGTCTCACTGAGATAACAATATCATCAAATTGGTCTCTTGACACGGGGCAATATTTGGTGATTCGTCATGTCTTACTAATATAATGAAAGGGGACCATATACCCATGCACTGTGATACATAGTATCCCTTTTTCATCAAACGTCAAAAAATTTTCAGTATTTTCTATATTGATGATCTTAGTCCAACTTGTAAAACCCGGACCAGTAAAAGAGTCCGGCATCATATACAAATTATCCAATGCAAGGCATGCTGACTTTCTCGCATTTGTGTATTCGGCAATATACATTGTGCGATTCTGAGACATTTTCACGAGGACATTCATTTCATGTAGCATAGGAAGAATTCCAGCCAATGTCAATAATGTTTCTATATCAGTTAGTCGAAAAATAAGATCTTGAGCTTTGTCTACATTGTAGCGATTTGCATACATCAACCCTACCAAAGATTTGAACTCACTAAATAGTCTTTGAGCTGGTCCATTTAATGAGATCCATCTTGTATCAACATCTTTCAGTAGTTTTTTTCCATACGTAACACCATATGCAAATTGTTGAAACTCTAAATATCGTTTGGGACTACGAGAAAAGTATGCATGAGTCTCACGTACAAGATCTTCAACTTTTGAAACTAATGGAAACTTGCTTACTATTTTAAATGCAAGATTCATCCTATGAGCCATACAATGAATATTAATCATATATGGCGAAGCTGATAGTTGTAGTCGAACACAAATACCATTCCTTTGTCCTTGCATTACCGATGCTCCATCTGCTCCAACACATACCAACTTTTTTGCAATCGTTAAATGATCCATACCACTTTCCTTCAAAGTATTAAGAACAAGTTCATAAATATTTTCAGTTGTAGAAGTCTCTCTCATCTTTTTAATCCAAAGTAGATAGGAATTCCTAATATGGTCATTAACCATATAAATGCTCATGCAAATCCATGAAGTATTATCAATAGCTGTAACCTCATCCAAAGACAATGCCAAAAACCTAGCATTTGCAATCTTCTGTTTCAAATCATCAATTTCTACTTGAGCTAGATATCTTGCCCATTCCCAACCACTAGTTATGGACCAATGAGAAGATGGAAAGTTTGGCACGTGAAGAAAAGATAGAAATTTCATCTGATCTGGATAATCTGTCATAGGACGACCTTTACTTAAGATGTGAAATACAATGCTCAATTGTATCGTCTTGGATAACAAACTTCTTTCCATCGTCTTTTCAAATTGAGATATGATGGTTCCTCCACTTGCCTCAAGTTTCTTCTTATTATTAAATATTTTTTGTATTCTTCCACACATTGGCTATGTCGGCATTCCTCCAAAGATTTCCATCTGACAATAGATTTCTCTTTACCATCTACAATTTTCTTTTCATAAACCTTTCCTACATGCTTTTGTATTGTATCTAGCTTCATCTGAAATTTCACTACCTTGCAACTTTTCCAACTACACGCAAGACATTTAACTTCTCGTAAATCCTCATTTGTAGAAGGTATTTCTTCAATAAATGGAAAACTTGAGAGCCAATCATCTTGAAATTTTCTCCCTATGGTCCACTGGCCTTTTTTCCTTTTCCG
Source organism: Pinus albicaulis (assembly GCA_034641835.2). NCBI lineage: Eukaryota > Viridiplantae > Streptophyta > Pinopsida > Pinales > Pinaceae > Pinus > Pinus albicaulis. The sequence goes on along the minus strand of CM076573.1, from coordinate 510,830,785 downwards.
TGAATGGTTTGTGTCACCTTCCAAGGAAATATCTTTAACATTTTCATCATTAATTTCTGTTGAAACTGCATTTATCTCACCCTGATCACTTGAGGAACCTATTATTTCATCCATCATATGGATATCAGATTCATTTTCACAAGAGTTAACATCTCTCTCAGTAACAGATTGTTCAAAGGAGCTTGAAGCATGAAGAGAATGTGTATTCTTGGATTGAGACTTTTTAAAGTATGATAATACATCAATTGCCTTGATAGTTTCTTCCCAGGATTAGATTTTGACATCTCATTGAATATTCCAGAAGTAAAATTTCAAATCGATCTAGAAACCTACATCAATAGTTTCCAAGAGTTGAGAATTACTAGATTTGTAAGTAGCTTTCAAAGTAAAATAAGTGTAATGTTCACAAAAACCATTATGCAATTTTTTATTAAAATGTTGTGCCAAGGCCCAAGCCCAAAAGAAAAAATAAATCATTATACACAAAACAATAACATCATGAGTCATCATCTATAAAACAAAGAACATCATTCAAATATAAAATATAAAAGAATTTCCACTAAATTAAATCATATCTCCAAATCACCTAATGAACACTTGAAAGCTTTAAACAAAACAACAAAATATTACAATAACTTTAATCATCCTTTCCAAAACACCTCTCCCTTAAGTTGTAAAGAATTGGTTATAAGAAGTTGAAACATATCCTCTATCATTTTCCATGATAAAAGTGAGGAAGGAAACTAGTGAGTTACTAGTGATTCTTTTACTTATCAATGGAAAGAAATCCCTTAAGACATTGTCCTCCTGTTGACCATAATTTCCTTTCCATAGTGAAACACGTCCAGTATGGCCATGAAATAACCTAAAAAGACTCAAATGCTTTCCATGATTTGTAAACACACAGGTGCCATGTAAAGTTTCAGGCCCCAAAAAAAGCACGTTTGGGATCCTATAAAGAAAAATTAATTATTGTATCAAACATTTAAAACTACTAATTAGCACTTAGTGTTTGTTATTTAACCAAGTTCCATTGAAATAACAGTCATGGGATGTTACCAAAGAGTTAACCAATAGATAAATGCACACCACAAATCATACATTCACTGGAACCTCCCCTCCCATGAATGACCATCTAAGGGAAAGGGGCAAAAAAGAAGAAAAGAAGTCAACGAATCACCACAGTCAGCTAATGATTCTTAGTGTCAAATCATTGGAAACTACAAATCAAGTGCAAATTTAACCCATGCATCCATGGGTTGACAAAAAGAGTTTATAGCAGCCACAAGCTAATCATTCTACGAGTCTACCCAAATCTGACACAAACTCCTAAAACTTGTTGACTAGAAATTCCCCAAGAAATTTCACTTGGTTCATGAGAGAATGAAAGACAAGTGCAAATAAACTTCCATGAAAGACGAGTGCAAATATCCTTCCATGAATGGATATCACTCTCCAAAATCATTTTGGGCATATTCCAATATGTAGGAGCCAGGGAAACATGGTGCATAACAGCAATCTATTGTGCCTGAATTTAAACTGCATCAAGGGAACCTTTGCACTCTTCACACATTGAAAATTGAAGACAATTAATTAATGCCTGACATGACCATAGCAACAAAAGCATCAAGCAGAGACTATAACAAGATTATGTGAAAGTGAGAAAGAACACCCATCATGAAGCATCAAGTAATATCATCCACAACATCAACATCACTGTTGGGCAGATTTTGATCGCCTTCGCCTACTAGAAGTAACTTCTAGTGGTAAAGGTGGTTTTAAAGCTAATATACACGAACGACGGGGGGTAGGATTATGTTCTTCCATGATTGCTGATTAATTTTAACCAAAAATAAATAAACAAAAAGAGGGTAATGCTAGGCAAAAGGGTTTACCAGTAAACTGTGAACTGCAGAATACCTCCTGGCAAGCCAAGAAGTACGGGCAGGCAATCTCCCTGAATGCTGTGTTCGATGTATCACAATTTAAAGGCGGCTGACTCGGTTCACTATGGATGGATAGCACCTAAAATTTGTCCTCCCAAATATACTCGAAGGTACGTGGAGGCCCAAGTCCGTAATAGCGCTGTCTAATGCGAAACCGCACAGTGAGAGCACCACCTATATACTTATCGTACTGTAACGCCGCCCCAAGGGACGTGCTACGATATACTTACGTATGTGGGGTGAGATATCACACTCGGAATGTATCGCAGACAAGTTAACGACAGCTGCTATGTTTTACGACGCCGGAACACGTCTCTAGCCTAGACCTTCTAAATGTTATTGTTATGGTTCCAATGCATTTTTAGATAAATTGAGATTAATTTTATATTGATCTTGCTTAACAATTTGCCTTTCAATGGTACCGCGATGATGTATGTAGAAATTCCTAAATGCAAACTAAGAATGATAAGCAAACTTTTCACTTTTAGTTTTTCAATGAAAGACCTAGCTACAAAGGGAAGAGAGCAAATAATTTTGTGAGCAAGCAAATCAATGAACAAAAGAAAACATTGAGCACAAAACTAAATGCAGATTTCCTAATGTTCCTTTTTTGCAAAAAAAAAACAATCCTAAATGCAAATGCAAGTTTTTCTTTTCAGTTCCTTTAATGTTATGAATGCAAAAAAGAAACTAAGTGCATCAAACAAATGCTTTTTACTTTTTGAGAAATGAAGAATATGAATGACAATTGTATAACTGCCATCATTTCCAGCGTATACATGCCATTTACAAAATGTCAAGGAACTAGATTAAGAAGAGATATCTCAAAGATCGAATTAAAAAGGAAAATAAAACAATCATCATGATACAAGAAACAAAAATATCAGATGTCTTAAATATCAGATTTTCTCTAACTGACAACAATTTGCTTTATGTCTGCTCAATATTAGTTCTTATTTTTCTGTTATCCATTCTCATTTATTTAAAATTCTCATAAAATTTACATAAAAGGTCCTACAATTCCCTAATTTATTCTTCATTTGGAGGTTTTATTTGAATTCATCACATTTACTTTTCATTTATAAGGTCTACTTCCTTTTCTTCGTAATTGAATATTTCTCTGAGGAACATGTCCAAAGAAATTATAGCTTATTTTTCCAACGAATTTCCATAATCAAAATCAAGCTTAAAAAAACATCTATGAACCAGGTTCACTTATGAGAATTAACTACATTCTATTTTTTAATAAGAAAAAGGAGGCTTGTATCAACATAAGACAATCTCTCCATGCAAGGAACAATTTCCAAAGTATAATATTAAATGAATTCCTCAATGTAAGCTATTAACTTCTCTATGGTAGTATCAAACTGGTGTTTCAAGTCAGGATGAAATCATGAGGAGGCTTTCATTGATATTTACTTTTTTGAAAGATATTTTCTAAAGGAATCTACCTCCAAATGTAAGGAATCTCTGTCATTTGCATTTTGAGCGGCTTGAAAATCCATTTCATGTGGCCCAAACATATCCTACCACCTGGAATCCATAATGTTTTACCTACCACTCAACATCTAGATCCCAATTTTTGCTCTATGCCTTAATGCCCTCTCTAGAGAATGACCAATACAGTAAATTTTTGCACAACTCATCAACCCAACCTTCATTGTTTTCCTTGAGTTCTCTTACCTCTATCAAAACTTTTATAAGACTTTTGTTGCCTCATCAAGACATGTTGCATGCTCTGAAATAGATTGACTGTTCTTTCTACCATTTTCCACAAACAAATTACTTTAAATCTTCTCATCATCATGAACTTGAGGATTTGAATTATTGTTCCCATTGTTATTCTGCTCCACAATTGATACATATACACAAAATCTGGCATGATGTCCTTTCCGATGGTTTCCTGCCACATGATGCCACTCTGCATGTTTCAGTAGACCACCAAATTTGCCCCCTTTGAATTCAACCTGAGTGGTCTCTTCATTTTCTGTCTGTGTCTAAAAAGAATCAAACCCTCAAGCTCTTTCCCCAAATTACCGTGGATCTGTTTATTAATAAACAAAGATGTTGAAAAAGTGGCATCCATTATGTGCTTTATAATTAAACTCCACGTGTAGGGATAGAAGGCCCTTGCAATAGCTTGCACTGGCTGTCACTGTACAGGAGATAAGTGACATCCCATTTAAATATTAGTGGTGTATGAAATTGTGGCACTGGAATGAATATCAAATGTTCTATTTACTTATGCAAATTTCAGAATTGAAAAATAGCATCCATCTGCGGCTTTGGTCACTTGTGTTATAATCTGTAGCTTCCAAGTTTGAAGGCATCTAAAAAAAGACCTAAGTAGACTCTCGCTTTCTAGAAGTTTTCTGTAACTAGAGACTGTAGCTTGGCTATGGGTATGGGGTTTCTATACACAACAATGCCAATTCCCTCAATTGCAGCAAATACAATACCAGCTACTAAAACATCCCAATCACTTGTTTTCCCAATGATTGTAGCTAATGCATTTGCTGTATAAAGTTGGTGATGGAGTTCGAAACTTTGAACCGCAACTTCACAAAGTTAACTTTCTTCCTTTAAGTGCATTGTGGAAGGTCATTTGTGAAGTTGTGATGTATACTTTAACAACTTTCTTCCTACCACAATACAAATTGGTAGCTATAGCCTATGATAGATAAGAATCAAGATTACTCATTGATGGAGTTTGAAACTTTGAAACTTGAAGGATGAAACACAGTAAAAAAGTACACCCCATAAATTCAGTCATAGCCCAAATACTCAGCCTAGGTTGGGGATCATGGCCCAGAAACACACCCTACAAACAAAGCCAAAATGCAGCCCACAAATGCAACCCAGAAAAATAGAGAACTGTGGCCCAAAAGCACAATGAGTCTTCTCTCCAGATGAATTTCAGATAATAGTTTTTAGAATCACATGTATTGGATGAATCTCAACCTTAGTAATGCACAATGGATTAGAGAAAACAATCTGTCCTTGGGATTTTTGATTTAGTGGGTATTTATAGGGTTTCATCCAATTTTAGGGTGTTTTTAAAATTTAGAACTTGTTTTTGCGTCAGCTGTACAATCAGGACTGTATGTGTACTGTATGGAAAATATTGTGTATCCATACTACAGTCATACTTCCTTACAGGAAAGGCAGTACGACCAAATCTTGCTACTATTATTAGATGACCACGAACAAGGACATAAAATAGACAAGTTTAGTGCAATATTATTTTGAAAATAAGCATGTCTTCATTTTGGTGCTCTTGAGGGCAAAAATAAACTTGTTATTCCACTCTAAATTATGTTATAAAGATATCTTTGGGTGCTAGCAATTATGGTAATTAAAAACAATTTACATCTGGATTATTGTTGTTTTGCTTCAATAATGGCATGAGCCAAGCCATCTATTATATCAATACCTTCCTTTCACTATAGTCCTATGAGATCTAAGGTGGTTGTTGACTTGGTGATTTTTCTCGCATATAAAGAAATAATTTTAGCTGGACAAATGCTCTGGGAGCAAAGATAAGGATAAAGATTCATGAGGAGCATTTCACCAAAGAGCATTTTCATTTCCACTGTTAATGAATCAATAAGTTTATTTTTCCACCCATCTTCTTTGGCTACTGCACCTATGATTGCCCTGTGAAATCTTTATCGCCATCTCCTAATGTCATTCAAAATGCTTGATTTTATATGAATTTTGTTTAATTAAACTTAACCTATAAAATTTTTTAGTCCAACCAAGCCATGTTGTCAATGTGGGTGTCAACTCGAACCTTGAAGTAGGACAACCAAAAATCAAAATCTCATGTCATTAGAAACTTTTGCTGTAGACTTGGAAGGTCAACATGCATATCTTGTGGCTAGCATTCAAGACTATTTGAATGATTGTCATTCTTTTTTTGCTATTTTGTAAGAATTCATGTAATTCAGTTTGCAATATCAAAAGCATTTAAAAGCTAGTTTCATGCATTCTATTAGCTGAGGTCATACCATGTTCTCTAGAGAAGCACACCTGTACATGAGCATATTCAATATTTTTATGCAAAAATGTAACTTAGGGTAGCTTACCTAAAGTTGTGATCTTTTGAATGAATTCAACACTAATTTTGGGGATTGCAATTCTTGCTAATATCCACCAGGTTCTAGCGTGTGCACATCTTGAATACTCGAGGATTGAAAAATGAGTTGCCCGTGTCATGAATTTCTAAACTAATTTAGTCTTTTCCCTTTTGTTGCCTCTGGGGACTATATTGATAGTTGACATTGGATAATTGAATGTTGTTATTTGCTATGAGAAGAGCTCTCATTTCCTACGTTACAAGTTTTGCAAGGTAGATATTGTACCATATGGCTTACAAAGGATTTCCAACTGTGACACATTGGAAAGGGTTGATAACTTTTCATTGGGTTCATAATCTCTCAAACGAAATTATTTTGAATTAAATTTTGGTTTTTGTTTGGTTGGGCTTAAAATTTTTAGAGCCCAACTATCATGTGGCATTAGCCACAATGAATAATTGAATGTTGTTTTTTGCTATGAGCATAACCCTAGTTTCATATGTTACAAGTTTTGCAAGGTAGATGTGGTAGCATATCGCTTACAAAAAATTTCCAATTGTGACACATTGACAAGGGTTGATAACTTTTCATCGGGTTCAAAATCTCACACACAAAATTCTTGTTGGAAGAATTCTTGTTATTGATGTCAAAGGAGACAACATCTGAAGAAGCAAATCATAAAGGATTGTAGAGGACTTCAAGCCCTTTCCAACGAGTATTTACTCGCCTCCTAACTCGTTGAAGAAATATTGAATTTACAAGTTAGAGAATCACGTTTTCGAAGTCGTCCTACATGAGCCTACATGAACAGAAGTTGATTCTCTCCAAAAGATGTGCCTATTCGACCATGAATGAATTAGTATAAATATGGCCTCATTCGACGTCTTTTGAGCATCTCACTCGGCCAAGGTAAGGAAGAAAAAGATTTTGATCTAAAGTAAAGAAAATAATTTCATAACTCATGAACTTGGTGGCAAGCTAAAAGAAGAATTCACTTTTGGACTTGGATTTGGTTTTCTTGGAGAATTCTAGCTGCCTTTTGTTTGAAGTTTATTTGTGTTGGATTCGTTGACATTTTTGGCCTCTTTAAAAAACTAGACTTCCAACAAATTTGGCCCCTTTTTGGATTAGAAATTCGACCCCAAAGGCCAAGAGCAAACCTTAGTAATTTCAGCCCCGAGATAATAATTTAAGACCTGTGGAGACCTATGTAACTTTTGTCCATGAGGCATACTCCTGTAACTTTTGGCCCTGCAACATACTCCTGCAACTTTCGGCCCCGAGGAACGTGAAGTCGGACCCGTGGAAAGTCTGTATCAGACTTTGAATTTTTCCCCTTAAAGCAATCGTTGTCAAGCAAAAGTTTTTGGTCTTTTGTTGTGAAGAAGTTTCAATTTCTTTTGAGAAGAAATATTAGGCTTTGGAAGACTTACAACAACATTTTTGAGTAAAAGTCTCATCCCTTTGGAGTAGAAGCCATATTTACCTTTGAAGACACTTTTGATGTCTTGTTGGAGCAACTTCTAGAAGAATCATTACATAGATCTTATTGAAGACTTGTTGAGCGAAAACAACCTCATTGAAGACCTAGTGCCATCATCCATTTCTACATAATATTGAAATCTTGCCGTCTGATCTCATTTCCCTTGTGGTAACTTGTTGATGACTATAAAGGTATGACAGAGGCTTTCTCTTCAATGACTTTTATGGTTTCCTATGATCCAATGATTGGAGAAGACACGGCTAGAAACACACAGAAATTAACCATGGCATTACACAATCTAGATGTTTCCAGAGATCACAGTGTAGGAGTTTGTGTGGGAAAGCCAGCCCCTCATGTGGAAATTCAGATTGAACCGAGCAATACATTTTTATATGAGAATGAGGGATATAATGTGGGAAATATATTAACAAAGGGTCCTCCTGTGATGCAAAAGTATTGGGGCCAAGAGGAAGCCACTGCAGCTGCATTTAGAGAAAATCGATGGCTGAATACAGGGGATGCTGGTTGGATTGACAAAGAGGGGAGTTTACAATTCTGTCACAGGAGCACTGTCATCATAATGAGAATTATTTCACTGATATCAAGGAGTTGAGATTAACAACAAGTCCTTATAGACTAGAGTTATTTCCTTCATTAAAATGCAACAAGATCATCCTCTCCTGGCTGCAAGAATTTGCATCATAAAAAATAAAACAAAACAAATCTTGATGTAGCAGCTATTAAATGGTTAGAAAATCTTGCATTAATTTCTCTAAAAGCAAATTTAAATCGTGTTTATATGGTTCTGTCTATCTAATATCATAGCAAGCTTAATATTTTACAGATAGTTAAGGTGCTTAATTTGGTTTGTTCCTGGTAATTTTTTGTGTCAATAGGAAGGATAAGACCATTTAAGAGTCCAAGGAGTTAGCTCAACCAGATATCACCAATGATTGATAGGTTTACTAGAGTTTCCACAAATGTGAGGAAGCATCTTTTGGGTTTCCCACACATCTCCATCCCTCAAGATTTTCTTTGAAATTAAAACATTTTAGGATGGATGAACATTTGGCCTTTGTTGTTGAAGTACTAAATGAAGCAATCCAGCCTTATGTTTTGCCAAAAAAATCATAAAAATTGGCAATTCAGGAGAAGTTTTAATAGCACATGCAGATTTTAGAAATAAAGAAATTGTGAACTTCAATGTCTAAACATCCTTGATGATATGAAACAAGTAGATAAAGAAGAAGAATTTGGAATCATGAATGCAATCAGCCACTTTAGGAAGTCTAGTAAATCAGTTTATGGTTCCGTTAGCAATTCAACTTTCATATAACTGGGGAAACAAGCTTTGATACTACATTCCATCTAATATCTCAAGACCTTTGGAAAAGTTGTGCAAGAATTTGTATTCATATCGAATCTACAATTCCTATATGCAAATTATTACTTTCTTTCTTGTAGTGTAGCCTGTGTTTTCTTGTTGGGTTGTTTGAATTCCAAATGATCATAACATAGTTATTATTCTTGAATTTGGTTTTGTTGATAATATAAAATTTTGTTGTGTGTATTTTGTGGCATATATGTTATTATCTTTCTGTATTTGTGCTATAGAAGAAAGGACGGAGGATTGGAGCTATGTTTTCCAACTGTTAAAAAGACACTTAATGGAGCAGGAAGCCTATCGCCACAACTTCTCAAGAGTGCCATTGAACTTTTTCCACGAGCTCAATTTTTTTTCAGCTTATGGTTAGTATACCATCTTAGTTACTGTTGTCAAAGAAACAAATTAAAATGATTGCCAACCTTTCTCTCGCAATCATTCTAGTGCCATCATCCATTTCTACATAATATTGCAATCTTGCCGTCTGATCTCATTTTCCTTGTGGTAACTTGTTGATGACTATAAAGGTATGACAGAGGCTTGCTCTTCAATGAATTTTATGGTTTCCTATGATCCAATGATCGGAGAAGACACGGCTAGAAACACACAGAAATTAACCATGGCATTACACAATCCAGATGTTTCTAGAGATCACAGTGTAGGAGTTTGTGTGGGAAAGCCAGCCCCTCATGTGGAAATTCAGATTGAACCAAGCAATTATAGTATCAAAGCTTGTTTCCCCAGTAATGTAACAAAATTCACACAACTCTGTTAGGTGTAATTGCTTATTCATTACCAATTAAGGCTCGTTGAAGGGGTTCAAGCAACATACCTGTATAACTCATTGCGAGATTTCGTTCTTGTACAAGTATTATGTCTAGTTTGAATCAATTGCTGACACAATTTACTCTCTAATTTATAAATGTGCCTCTGTTAGGTTGTAGGGATAGAAATGAGTGCCCCTGCTGTTGCAGATGCTCAAAGAAATGTAGAAATCAATGGCATAAAAAATTGCAAGTTTGTTTGTGCCAAGGTGATAAAACTAGGAAGTCCAAACAGCATCATGAATTCATTTGCATTTGGTTCTAAACATATACTGCCTGTCTGATTTGATTTTTGGTGGAGGCATTTTATTATTGTACTAATTAAGATGGGATTGTTATAGGCAGAAGATGTGATTGATTCATTGTTGAAGGAGTATCTCGAATTGCCAGCAGAGATGGCATCAGATATCTCAGATAATGCCACTGACAAGGATATTGACAATATATCCAAGAAAAGTGCCAGTGAATATGGCACGCAGGGTAATACTTCTTCAGTGTCTACAAATGACACAAAAATAAAAGGTGACACTATTGCCAAGGAAACTGAACATATTTGTAATATGAGCAGCAAGTCTCCAGGAATCGCCACTGAGACAAATGAGCTTACTGAAAACAATAAAGAAGAAAATATTTTGGAGCGGTTTAGAGAAGTAGTTGTTATAGTTGATCCTCCACGTTGTGGCCTCCACCCTGTTGTAAGCATGTATTGGATTTCAAATGCAATATGACGATTGTTTATGCCTTCACCAAGTAAATATAATATGACTCACATGAAATGAATTTCATAGTTTGGAGTAACTTGTCTAAAATTATTTGTTTAAACTTTACAGGTCATCAAGGCTCTTAGAACTCACCCCTGCTTGCGTCGGGTAGTGTTAGCAATCAGAGTGCTTTCCTGTTGTTTTTCTTTGATGAAGTTCATAATCTCGATAGTGTTGTCTTGTGCATCAGACACAAAGAAGCAATTGGGTGGGAATTTAAGACACTCAGATTTAACTTCTTGTGTTGTTTGCAATGTGCAGTTATATCTCATGTAATCCAGAGACCTTAGTAGCTAATGCAATTGAACTTTGTACACCATCAACTGGTAAAGTGGAGAAAGTAAAGGGGAAGAGAGGTGGATACAGACACATGGGCAATGCAGGTCATGCTAGGCAGCATGCCAAATCCATGCCAGTTTCGGAACCATTTTGCCCAGTCAAGGCAATGGCTGTAGATTTGTTTCCTCATACGTCACACTGCGAGATGGTGATGCTGTTGGAAAGATAGGATTTGGCTTTTGAGGACATTTCTTCATTGCATTTTTAGCCATAGCCAACTGCTCTAAATCTCTTATGGGAGAATATGTTAGTCTTGTGCAATGCGAGTGAGCCTTAAGTTATGCAAATGTGGCGCTCTTGAAGTGCATTTTCAGATTTTGCTAGTGTTGCAAAGTCAGGAACGCACCTGAATTAGATTTTGTTGTGAGCTGTCATCTTTCTCGTATGTTGTTTTTGAGGAATCAATTAAATTTAGTTAGAAAATAGGTTTTCTAATCTCAGTCATCTTTTATTCTTCGACAAGCTCTTTTGTGAGGATAGCCATTTGCATTGGTTGTTAACGATGATACACAGAGTAGGTCACCAAGCTTTACTACCCTATGATGAACAGCTATCACTGGACCCTGCAACTAAAAACCTTAGAGTTCTAAACCTCTTTTTATGCATAGAGGTAAGTGTCTCTACTCAGCTACAGAAGATTAAAATTTGAAAGCATTGGACCATGATACTACTCAAATGTTGAGGTGGATATTATAAGAGGTTAGCATTTCTACTCGGCTACAGAAGATTAAAATTTGAGGGACCAAGTCAATGTCAAAGATAGATACATAACTATATTATGATGTGAGTCAAATATATTACATTAGAACATTTCAATGCTGTAAAATGTTGAAGAAAGACTAAATATGTAATTGCTTATCTTCGCATATTCAAATTCTACATTGCTTTTGGTAAGGACAGTTGAAAGGAGTGTCAGCGATATTAGGGATAAATTATGAAACTGAGAACCCTCTTGATGCATTTTAGCTCATTAGATATGGTGTGATTTCAACTTTTAGATTGCTTTTCGAATAGGTCAGATGAATCTAGTATTGCTGATGTTGGATAAATAATGAAACCATAGAACCACTGTACCATTCTGCTCATTAGATATGGTGCTGAGTAGGATGTTATTATGACTTTAGCCCTCTATGCATACTCAGTTGTTCAAAATACTTGGTAACAACATCCTCTGCAAGCAACTCACATGATTCCCAAAGGATTATCATAAATCAGACTCCTAGTGGATCAACCATGGTGTGGAGAGGCTCCTGGACTTAAAGCACCACCAAACCCCATGGGGTTATGGTGTGTCGGGGTCTTACTACCACCCTCAATCCCGGTGATCACAATCACACTAAGAATGACATCTCCCTCTTTAAGGATCTTGCTATCACTTGAGAATGGATTGATCACAACCACATTCAACAGTTGTGTCCTGCAATGGCTCCAAAAAAAAACTGCAAGGAGCTAGACAGAATTTGAGTGTAACTACCCCTCCCATCCCATTGTCCACTCATAGTAGGTTAAAGAAATCAATATTCTGTTTATTTGAGTACATAATTCAAATAACTAGCTGTAGCACAACAATGAGAACATATTCTGCTGATCCAAGAATATTTCCTCATAAGCTAGCCAGCCCCATCAACGGGAAATCAACTTTCTTTGTATTTTTTCTAATTTAACATCTTCTCTCAATTTAGCTCTTGGCATATATCCCTTCTAAATTCCAAGGGTGAATTGGGTTTGATAATGAATATGCAAGTGTTGAGAACAAGGTAAATGAAAGTTATTGTTCTTTTTCTTTTGCCTTTTAACTCAAGCTAACTTTGTAGGTCAAGGTCAAACCCCTTCCTCAAGACTTCGTGAAGAGTCCTTCCCTTGATCGCATTTCCTTGTCTTTCTGTCAGTGTTTTAGCTTGAAATATATTAGTCCTTTCAAAATACTAATTTATATACAACATCATCATAAATGAATATAGCATAATAACATGAATAACAATTTATATACAACAATATCATCATAAATGAATAGCATAATAACATGAAGTACACATCAATATATTCATTCAGATCAATATCTTCCACATCATCAAATCATTAATATTAACTTGACAATCAATATCAACTTGTGTGTCTTTAGCATAATAATGTTTATAGCATAATAACTTGTGTGCCATCATCCATTTCTACATAATATTGCAATCTTGCCGTCTGATCTCATTTCCCTTGTGGTAACTTGTTGATGACTATAAAGGTATGACAGAGGCTTGCTGTTCAATGACTTTTATGGTTTCCTAAGATCCAATGATCGGAGAAGACACGGCTAGAAACACACAGAAATTAACCATGCCATTACACAATCCAGATGTTTCCAGAGATCACAGTGTAGGAGTTTGTGTGGGAAAGCCAGCCCCTCATGTGGAAATTCATATTGAACCAAGCAATACATTTTTATATGAGAATGAGGGATATAATGTGGGAAATATATTAACAAAGGGTCCTCCTGTGATGCAAAAGTATTGGGGCCAAGAGGAAGCCACTGCAGCTGCATTTAGAGAAAATCAATAGCTGAATACAGGGGATGCTGGTTGGATTGACAAAGAGGGGAGTTTACAATTCTGTCACAGGAGCACTGTCATCATAATGAGAATTATGTCACTGATATCAAGGAGTTGAGATTAACAAAAAGTCCTTATAGACTAGAGTTATTTCCTTCATTAAAATGCAACAAGATCATCCTCTCCTGGCTGCAAGAATTTGCATCATAAAAAATAAAACAAAACAAATCTTGATGTAGCAGCTATTAAATGGTTAGAAAATCTTGCATTAATTTCTCTAAAAGCAAATTTAAATTGTGTTTATATGGTTCTGTCTATCTAATATCATAGAAAGCTTAAGATTTTACAGATAGTTAAGGTGCTTAATTTGGTTTGTTCCTGGTAATTTTTTGTGTCAATAGGAAGGATAAGACCATTTAAGAGTCCAAGGAGTTAGCTCAACCAAATATCACCAATGATTGATAGGTTTACTAGAGTTTCCACAAATGTGAGGAAGCATGACATAGAGTGTTTCATCCTCTGTGAAACTATCACTGCCAGGAAAAACCTTCAGCAGCAGATGCTTTCTACCATTGTCATGCCCAAAAGTTAAAACCAAAGAAACTTGAGAGACATATTGATAAGTTATAACACTATAGTTGATTAACGGTGAGACCCAAACACATTGCATACAAACCGCAAAGAATAGTTATAACACTATAGTTGATTAACGGTGAGACAAATAGCTGTGTGAGTAGTACACAGAAATTGCAAACTCTTCGTATTGTGCACACACTGACTCCCCTCTTCCATTGGGGTCATGGAGTTATTCTCCTTCTCATGAAATGCGTTTACATCAAGCAAAGTCTTTTGAACATGTCAGAAAACGTTATGTTACTTACAGCTACTGTCGTGACAACACCAGGTTTCAGAAACTCCTCCAGAGAATCGTATTCAATGTACAAATAGAACTGAAGGTGCATACCCTTGAACAGACTGGCGAAAAGCGGCGTGTGCTTGAGGTCGAGCGAACTTGTAAATCCAGCGTGCGCTTGAGGTTGAGCGAACTTGTAAATCCGCCGTGCGCTTGAGGTCGAGCGCGGCTCTGGCACACTGTTATCTCCTACAAGAACACCAATACCATATTTTTCGAACTGTATATCTCTGCTATATACCAACTAGAAGGGCCCTAACAACGAACGGACCAGAGAGGGTCGCCCTGGCTCAGCCAGCAAGAAGATCGGTGTCCAGCGGCCAGCCACCTCTCCTAACCATTGAAAAAATTGGGGTGAATCACTGTAACTCCCCATTTGAACCCTGTAAATCCAGGCGAATGCCATGGAAATTTGCTCCATAAGAAAAAAATCGGGCGAATTTCATTTTTCCAGTGTTATGCGCCCCTTTTTTTGGTGGGCTAATACTTAATTATTAATTATTTTTAAAATATTTATTGTGCTAACTTTTTAAACTATAGAAAATGGGTTTTATGTAAAAAATTAGCCCCATTAAAATTGAAAATCCCTTAAAATTCGCCTTTGGGCTAAAATTCGCCCCTAAAATTATCCCTGCAGTGTGGTTCATCATCAGGACAAGATACAAAATCTGATCTAGGACACAGCTTAAATAGACAAAGAATCTCCAAATAACCGTTGTACAACAATGGCTAGTTTGACCATAAAAAATAAAACTAACAAAATAAAAATGAAAATAGAACTATAAATAAATATAATAAAAATAAAATATAAAAAATATAAAAAACTAAAAAATAAAAATAAATAAAAATAAACAATAAAAACAATGGCTAGTTTGACTAAAAATTAACAGTCATATTTTTCCTGCGAAATTTGATGCGTTCATATTACATTGCACAACCCTTCTTATGTTGCGGCTCCTATGAACTTTGACATAATCCATACTGTAGCAAGGAAACTTCCTTCGTTGAAGCTATATTCTACAGATTAGTTTATAGTCGAGTGCCCACTTTCAAATTTATGTGGAACTAAGATTTACTTCCTCTTATTCTTTAGAGTGAGGTTGTAGGGGCAGGCTCATACTTATACAGCTTCAACCTATTTCCATTTACCCTTCCCCGAATCAACTCTCCATTCAACTTCACCAATTGAATTGCGCCTCCATCCATCATGTGCTTTATAATATATGGGCTCAACCAATGTGTTTTGAATTTCTCTGGAAATTTTACAAATTTATTGTCATAGAGGAGGACAAGATCCCCTACCTTGAACTTCTTTTGCTTGATATTTCTATCATTTCATGCCCTCTCTCTTGATTTTTGAACCTGCTGATGGAAACCTACTATAAATATGTCTTCTTCCAAGGCAACCAACTGTGACATTATTTCCTCAACTGTTTCAAGGTCTCCCATATCTCTGATGGTTGCAATCCTCAAGCTAGGCAGAATATAATCCATGGGAATCACAACTTCTTATCCATATACCAAGCTGAATGGTGTTTGACCTGTCAATTTTTTACATGTGGTCATGTAAGCCCATAACACAGTTGTAATTCTGAGATCCAGTCATATATATTCACATTGCATACTTTGGTGAGTGCATTATCCAAAATATTATTAAAGGCCTCCATTGTCCCATTGGCCTGAGGATGATAAGGGGTAATCTTCTGGTGGTAGACTTGGAAATCTTCATTCAATGCTTCAATAGTGTTATTCAGGGAAATTTGAGCCTTGGTCACTCATCAATATCTTCACACGCCCAAATCTAGATAATATATACTAAAAAATGAGCTTTGTTTTAGTGTTTGTGCTAAAATTCCTTAGTGGTTGTGCTTTGGCCCATATTTTCAAATAATCGGTTACAGTTATTATGTACCTTGCACTAGTTTTATTTCCAAGTGGATTGATAAGTCCAAAAAAATCAATATTACATCTGTAAAAATCCTGCAATGTCACTTATGGAACCAATGGCATCTCATGTCTTATAGATGGCTTCCCTATTCCTTGACATACATCACAAGCTCTACAATACTCCTTTGTATCCTTGTGTAGTGTAAGCTACCATAATACTGCTCTAAAAATATTCTGCGTGGTAGCCTTTCCTACATAATTTCCACCCTCTGCACATCAATGAGCTTCTGCTAAAATCATCTATATTTCATGTTCAGGGACATATCTGCATAGCATCTGATCTAGCCCCATCTTATACAATTGTCATGTTATTACACCATTTTTTGGTCATCTAACCTGTTACTATTAGATGGACTAAAGTAAACCATGTAAGACAAATTTTACCATAGTAAAATTTCTTTCACTATGAGAAATAATTTAATAACACATAATTTATTAAAATATTTCTCATCTAAATAGGAAACCCCGTGAGGAATAATTAAATAAATCCTTATTTATTTGATTTTCCTCTAGGGATAATTAACTAAACCATTGTTTCATTAATATTCCTGGTCATATTTAACCCAAAACATGAGAATTAATTAGATAAATCATTATTTATCTTATTATTCTCTAGGAATAATTATTTAAATCATTATTTAATAATATTCATTATTAAATTTGACTAAATCATTTATAAATAAATGAAAAAATCATTATTTATTTAATTATTCCTTAACCTCATCCTTGAAACAATAAATAAATCATTTATTTATTTTTTATTTCTAAATAAAGGGATTTAACCAATTCTAAATTCCTTTTCCCTCCACCAAAAATAATAAAATATTTCAAGTAAGTTGGATCTAGATTTGGTCAATAATATTTTAACTATGCACCAATATCTAGACTAACTCAATATTTTGTTATAAATAGAAGGGCTTTCCATTCATTCACTACCTTTTGTCACCTTTTGATCTTAACTTTTGGTCTGACTTTGATCCTCCATCATTGTCATATTTTTTCTACTTTTGCTTGTGAGCTCCATTTGAGTCCTATTTTTATCTGGGTTTTCTACACCATCAAGAGAGAGAGATCTTGGATCTGAAGCATTGAGGACATACAAGAACCCATCCCACTGAGGGGGACTGGTAACATCTTTTTTTGTTCACTTCCCAAGTGTCATAATACAAAAAATTATTTCAAAATTATTCTCTTATCTATTGGATGTATGGAGCAACTCTTGTTTATTTTTGCTATTTAATGTCTTTAACTACATAAATCTAGATTCTTATAGCATTTATTTTGATTACCTACCACAGGTCTAAGGAAATTGATAGCCACATTTGATGTTAGGGTTGTTTTTTATGCACAACTAAAGTGAGTTTTTTCTGTACGCTTGTGATTAGAATTCACACTAACAACTGGCGACTCCACAAGGGTTTTTAATTAGGACCGCTATCATTTTTCAAATCATTGCATGACCAACTACCTCAGCCACTAGGATTTTTCTTCAGCTTCTTATTTTGCATTCCTTGATGTTTTTTTTAACCTTTTTTACCCTAAAACAGTAAAAATTATAACTTCTGTGTGTTTTTGGGCCATTTATGCAAGTAATAGGTATCACCCACGATAGAGACGATATTTTTTTCTTAAACCTGCCCCCAGGATAACCGAAAGTGCAAGTTGCACTTTTCAGCCCAAAGCTTGTGACCTCAGCTCCTAGGTAGCAGATATATGCCCAAAAACTACAACCTCAGCAAAAAATAGGTCAGTACTTGCGACCTATAGTTTTTTGTGGGATTTTTCCTGGAATTGTCAGGGTTTGTCGAGGGTACTGTTCAGGGTTGCCTGGCCTTTGTATTTACCCATATTGGACCTATAATTTCTTAGTTTTACTCGTCGAAGTAGGAACCAAGTTCTTTATGGCTTTAGTACACTTCCACCTTTTTAGGAGGAGTTTAGTTGAAGCAGGTCTTCCAAGATTTCAGTGTTTCTCAGCCATTTTTTCAGATTTGAACCTGTCTTTTCAGATAAATTTCATATCAGTTATTTGCCCATCCAAAACACCTCTTTTTAGTTTTTTTTGGTCCTCCCTTTAGGGTCCCCTACGTTTCCCTTTAGGTTGTAGCCTTTCGCCACCTAATTTTCAACATTTTTCCCTCTGGTTTCTTGTTGTTTTCTACACCTCTTTTCAACAGATTTGACATTTAGATACTTGTCCCTCTTGACCTTAGATCTATTGGCCATATTTTGTGTTTTGAGTAGATTTCGCCCACCCTTAGACTAGTTGTTGGGAAGCCCTCCTTTTTGGGTTTAAATTTATGCATCTTTAGCTGTTTATTTTATGGTCACTTTCAGTTTTATTTATAGTTATACAACATATTTTTCTTTTTCCTATCAACACTTCTAGGCTTAATTAAGATTAACACACTTATCACACACACACACACCTAAAGCGAAGAGTGTCTGATTTACACCATCAGGCCAGGACTTAAACATTGTAATTAATTAATCTGCACCTTTATGCCCTTGTTTACCTCTCTTCCTTATTGGGTTCCATGTATATTTTCCATCATTGTGCCCCTAAGGCATTTATCCTAGAGACTCCAAGGCCTTCATCCTCAGCTTCCGTTAGGAAGATTTACTCCACCGCATAGGGTCCGAGTTAGTCCTCCTCCTTGTCCCCATTCCGAATCTGATTCTGGTTCATCGGGTTCCCCTTCTGTTTCCATCCCCGGTTCTCCTCCACCTTTCACCTTCATCATGTCTAGTGAAGGACCTACCACTGGTGGTGGCCCCGGCTCTAATGTTGGAACCGCTACTAGTGGAGCCGCAACAGGAACGATTTCAGCTGCTCCATTGCTTCCTTATATGGCAGGCCTAAGCCTTCCCGAGTTAAGCCAATTTATTAACAACCCTATACACCATGATCCAGGTTGGCCTTCTATGCCAACCAAGATTCCTTCAGACATCTCTAAGATTGAAGGAAATTTTGGAGAGGATCCTACCAACCATGTTCATTCTTTCCACATGTCGTGTTCGTCCAACTCTATCACTGATGACTCTATCCGTCTTTGGTTATTCGAGTGTATGCTTCTAGAGAAGCTTCCAAGTGGTATGACGACCAGGTCGCTGCCTCTCAGGCCAATTTTGTGACTCTTGTAAAGGGATTTATGTCCTACTTCTAGCTTCCCCTTCGCTATGACACCAGTACCAAACTTTTGACCACTTTCCGTCAAACTTATGCCACTTGCCTATCTAACCATGTTCAATAATGGAGCAGAAGGAAGAGCTTATGTCGAGCTCCATTTTTCAAAGATTGTTTCTACATGGACTGGTGTAGATAATTTTGACATAATGACAGCTAGAAAAGCCATTATCTAATAGAAATCTATCCATTTTGGCATACCAAGCCCGAGGAGCTTCTTTGAGACCATAGAGAGACTTCTTAAGGTGAAAAACAAGGCTGGAGTCATTTTGGATAAAGCCAGGGGGTTGTTCCATGTAGATTTCTTCATGCAAATCTCCATGTAAGAAGGGGAATTTAACATCCATCTGATGGAATTCCCATTTAAAGGAGGCAACAAGGGAAAGAACAAGGTGGATAGAATTCATTTTGGAAACAATGGAGAAGGTTTCAATACAGTCAATGACTTCAACCTGTGAAAATACTTTAGCGACAAGATGTGCTTTATGTCTATCCACTTTTCCATCTGGTCCAAACTTGGTTTTTTAAACCCATCTGCATCTAACAACTTTTCTTCCTTTTGGAAGAGGAATAAGATCCCAAGTATCATTCGCCATTAAAGAATGATATTCTTCATTCATAGCTTCATCCCAATCTGGATGACTAGAGGCTTCTTCAAAGGTTTCTGGATCAGGATTTTCTGGAACTTGAGCTAATAAGGAAGAGGCTCTTTCAAACTGAGAACGCGTATGTCGTCGATTGGCAGGGTCACCTGCAAGAGAACCTATTACATCCCGAGTAGAGCGGACCCGTATAGGAAGTTGTGGAGTAAAAGGAATAAATTCAAGAGGTGGAGGATTATTTTCATCCTCGTTGTCATCATCTAAACTAGAAGGAATTCTACAAAAATAGAAGAGAGAGAGAGAGGTGGCACATATGTCAAATCAGTCTCGCAAGCCAAAGGTGGCACACCCGACGAACTAGGCTCGCAAGCTGATATATTTTCAAAAAATTTTACATCTCTTGTAATGATTATATTTTTGGGTTTTGGTTGAAGAAGTCTATATCCTTTGACATCTTCATAATATCCAACAAAAATGCATTTTTCACTCTTAGGTTCTGTTGTAGCCGCTACAACACCCTCCAAAATTTCGCCCCTTTTAAATTTTTGAGCCCCTAACCTTTTGGTAAAGATAGAGTCTAATCCAAGTCCACTCTTTTAAATTGCCAAGTTGCAAAGTTGCAGAACTGATTAAGACCTAAGATTTGCAACCCTGCAATCTTGCGACCCCTAGGTCGCAAACTTGCAAGGTCGCAGGTAAATCCAAAACCTAAGAATTGCGACCATGCGACCATGTGACCTTGCAACCCCCAGGTTGCTAGGTCACAAGGTTGCAAGGTCACACATCTCATCAACCTAACATAATTTGCAACCCAACGACCCTCATTAATTGAATGCACGTGTGACCCATTTATAAATAAAGGGGTCATGTAGGTTGAATTCTAGCTGCGCGATGAAGCAAGAAAACGCCTCTAACAAGCCAGCTAGAGTGCATTTTTTCCAGATAAGTTGCCTAATCCTCCTATTGTTTCCTTTTGAGTTGATTGTTTCCTCTTTTACCCTCAATTATACCTATTTTACCCCATCCTAGCTTCTTTTAAAACCTCACAGGAACTCTATGTAAAGTTTACACCCTCCCCATGGATTTATTTCTCTATTTGAAGCTCTCCTTACACCAGTCTGTCTCAAGCTCCCTTCCTAGCCCACCTAAAGGAAAAGCCTCAAAGCCCTGATGTGTTATTTCCACTTGATTTATGTGCATTATCTCATCAATTACGCCTCGCGAGTCAAAAAAATCCTGGGCAACCCCGCGACCTGGTCGCTAAGTCGCTAGGTCACCAAGTCGTTCTTCCTTGAGAATTCACACTAGTGCAACCTAGCGACCCAGCAACCTGGTCGCAAGTTGCCAAGTCGTGTTTCTTTGAAAGTTTGAACTGGCGCGACTTAGCGACCCAACGACCTAGTCACAAGGTCGCCAAGTCGTGGGTCTACCCATTTCCCTGAAGAGTAGTTAAGTAGAAGTAGCAACATCTTAGGTATCTATAATTATATCATCCATCTTATCGTGGGATTGTTTCATGAGTATGATAGGTAACATCAAAGCCGAGCTCTAGTGTGTGTCCATATCTTTAGCCTCAAGCGATATGGGGCCCCCGATAGTGCGAAAAAGAGGCAAGAGTCTTGAGGTAGAAATTTCAGAAGAAGGGATGCCTCCTTCTCCTCCTCCTATCTATGGAGACACCTCTTGCGTGTTCAGAAAAGGAGATAGCATGAGTTGGTATTATATATACCAAGAGTTCATGAAACTTGAGTTTCCAGAAGACCTCCCAGACCGGTAGGTGTATGTTCAAGTCAAGAGGTCTAAACTGCACTAAGGAGGGTCCCATCCTCCCATTTTTCCATGTGTAGAGATGATCAAATGGATCTTGCAAAAGGTCGACTCCAGAATCTGGGGCATTCAAGATCATGCTGGAAAGTCATTTGAAAATCTAAAAGGGAAGGACGTAGAGGTTTACTATGCACTCCACACCCGAGAAAAGACTTTCAACGCTGAAAGGGATACTACTCACATATTCCCCATACCCGAGACCTTAAGGGGATGGTGGGAGGACCCAGAAAAGTTCAAATTCAGGAAGGATCAGGAATATAAAACAACGGGCCTCAAGAAATTCTATAAGTTGGTGGTGGCAATGTTATGCAGGATGTATGGCCGACAAGATGCCACCACCTTCAATGGTACTTGGGTTTCTCTCATGTACGTTGTTACCACATATGGCACCCGTTTCAGCTGGGCCAGCCTAATAGTAGCAACCCTCAGGTCAAACATATCATTAACGCAAGCACCCGATGAAGGGTATGCATCTGAATTCTATATCACCTCCTATCTGTTGGACGCAGTATGTGTGAGATGTAAATTTACTGGATGGTCTCATAACTGGGATGTAGAGAGCGGTGGGCCGATCAACAAAGAGTTGCAGGTATTCTGTTCCTCTAAGTACAAGCAAGACATAGAATCAATTTCACATAACTTCATCCCTGCGCTCTACTGAAATTTTTTTGGCAAAGATTGCTCGTGCATGTCTAGCCGATCCATGGAGATAATAACCCAAGTAGCCAGCTCGTTTCCTGTTAAAGATAGTACTTTTATCAGGGTTTTTGGTTCATACAAGAAACCCCATGCACTACCTCAGTTCATCACTGATAAATTTCTCTTACAAGAAGTGTGTTACCAGATGACGAGCAGGTTTTCCAAGGTTCTCACCAAAGGCAAGAGGAAACCATGGCCGACTCTCCCACTTATTATCAGTGCCTACACAGTCAGATATTTCAGAGAAGTAGAAGCAGAGGCTGAGGAAACCAAGGGTTTCCATTTTCCACCCATATCGTACCAAAGATATGATCCTGAAATAATCATCCCTGCACATTGCAAATGGGCCAAATTCAAATGGATTTGCCAACACACGGAGTGCCCAGTCGAAGGTCAAATCAAGAACTGGTACAATAAGGACAAATAGGTTTCTCCAGAAGAATCGACTGATCAAGAGTAACAAGATAATCAAACTTTAGAAGAAAGGATCCACATGCTAGGAGGAGCCTCATCTTCCAAAGCCAAGAAACCAAGGACTGATACAGGAAGTGGTCTTTCTAAACAGCAGCAGGAGTGAAGAGACAAAGAAGCTAAGGCATAATGAGAAGTCGAGGAGAAGGAAAAAGAATATGAACTCAAAAGGACCCAGGATTACCTAGCACAATAGAAAGAAGAGGATAAGCGAAAGAAAAAACCAAGGGAAGAGAAAAAAATAAAGCAAGAAGAAGAAGCCCACAGGAAAAGGGAGGAAGAGGAACAGAAGAGGAAAGAAGAAGAAGAGAGGAAAGAGGCTGAGCACAAAATAAAGGAAGAACAGGAGAAGAAATAAGTTGAGTGCCAGTTAAAATAAAATTAGGATGAAGCAGAAGCTGAGAAAAGGAGGAAGGAGGAAGAAAGTCATAAATCAAAGGAAGATTCCTCCAAGGAAGCAGAAGGTAGAAAGACACCTCCTCTAGAAATAGGGAAACATACAGAGTTGCCACACATTGAGGTGCCTCAAACAACCCCAACGACAAGTGTGCATTTTAATCTCTCAGAACTCGGCACCTCCGAGGAACAGGAAGATGAAGTCTTGGATCTGACAAGGCTAACTTATGACCAGTTCATGCATAAGATCAGGCAATAGAAGAGGAGATTTCTGGCACGGAACCTTGCTGCACCTCTTACAGCCACAACGGAAAAGGACATAATCTTGGATACCATGACCAATCCAATAATGATCGCCTCAGTAGGAACCTCCTTTACAGTGGCCACAGAGGAAAACATTAGTAGAATGAGTAGAGAGATTCTCTCTTTACAAAACAAGATGCAAACTTCAGAGCAGAGAGCAGCTTAGGTTGAACAGGATAAGAAGGGGCTGGAGGAAAATTTTCAAAGGCTATAGTTCACAAGCACCTTCCACTCACCATTCAAAGGGATTTAGGCACTCTATAAGTCACTATGAAACATGTATACAAAGAGATGTTCACAATAAAATAGACAGTCACTCCATTACTAAAATCACAAGAGGAGACCAAATGGAGGATTACACAGCTAAAGGGGGCCTCCACTACTCTAGACAATATGCTAGAATGGTCAAGCATATACCTACAGGCTCCTAACACTCTGCCTAGGAAGGAATGGGTTTGCACATAGAATGATAAGGTTCAAATTCGGATGAAGATACAGTCCAAAGACAAGCTGGTCAAGGATCTGGGAAAGGTAATGTCTTCATACAAGAATATGATCAGTGGGATCGACTCGATGGCATAAACTCACTACATCCCTTCTTTGGGTACGTTGGACACTAAGAAAACAAAAGAAGAATTTTCTCAGGACATTCAAACAATCTTAAAACCCATGAGACAAGCAGTTGCCTCTCAATATCTCCCGGTCTCATAGGAAAATCTCATACAGCTCATCGTTACTCCGGTTCGAATCTACACCAAACTGGCTTTGTTATCCAATCAAATTGCAGTGAAAAGGCGCACCTTGATCTTGGATTCTCTTGAGTGATTCCATATACTGAAAGAAGATACTCCCCAGGTAACTTCGATTGTTGTAGATTACCTAGCAGGGAAAAATTATGTCAATGATCAACTACAAGTAGACGTATCAGACCTTGCAATCACACAGTTTCTTCCTTTACCAAGGAAAAGGCACAAGTCACAGGTCACAACAAGAGGAAAGTCGCAAGTCGCAATAGACAAAGGGTCACGGGTCACATCAAGACCTGAGGTCACAAGTCCCAAATGTCCCTCAGGTCACAGAGTATGTCAACGCTCGGGAATGCGAAAATTCAGGGACACCCAAGGGTCGACTTTGTTCTATAAATACTCCCTTCGGGGAATTGTAAAGGATATTTTTTTGGGACTCCAAAGGAGCAAAGAGAATTGTATAGCATTGAATACACCTTTCTGAGAATGAATACAAACAAATGTTTTGATTCCACTATTGGATCTGATGAGGAATAATGTATGAACACTATGAATATTTTTGTCTCATGTATCTGATATATTTTATGATTAACTAATATGTGTTTTCTGCTTATCTCGTTTATACATTTCATCTCACTTAATTTGTTAATGATATTAGGTTATTTAATTAGGAGATGTTAGCACTTTGTTATTAACATCTATCTTATCTTTGAGAATGCTTAAGGAAGTGAAGGGTGTTTTGACCATAAAGAACTATTTCTTCTGTGGTTCGAACAACTTCTACAAGCATGACCCTAATGATGTGCTGCTAACATCATTTCCTTTGGCTACATGCTTTAACTCGTCTTGCTATTTGTAGTTTTTTATGTTTATTAAGACTCATCAACCATTTGTTTTTTATTATCCGAATAATCGTGTGTTCATAGGTCTACAGGGCTCGTTTGTATCCAAGAAAAGGAATCTTCAGCAGTAGTCAGACCCACACCTTGGATGGGATCCCTATCACAAAAAATTTAGAGTCTAATTGGGACTTCTTACCAGGGAGATACCTTATTATTGGCCGGAAATTTCTCCCCGTCAACAGGTTCTAGGGCTTTATGTTTCGCATCTAGAATATGGGCCATAGCATCACTTCCAAAAACATGAAAGTGACTTACATCTGGATTGAGGTCCAAGCATCTTCTAGAGTTATATTCTTTAAAACCTTAGTAGGAGTGCGATTTACTATGGAATCTACACAGTTAATTGCTTCTACCCAAAAATTGAGACTTATTCCTTTAGATTGAAGCATACAATTAGCCATTTCTTTTAAGGTGTGATTCTTCCTTTCAGCTACACCATTATTTTGTGGAGTATATAGAATGGTATGTTGCAATTGAATACCATGCTCAATGCAGAAGTTGATAAATTTGTTGTTAACATATTCTCCTCCATTGTCTGATCTTAACTTAAGAATTATATGTCCAGATTGTTTCTCAACAAAGGCCTTAAAGGCCAAGAACATGTTAAAAACTTCACTCTTGAGTTTTAATAAGTATACCCAAGTGCATATGGAAAAATCATCAATGAAAGTTAAGAAATACTTGCAAACAGAGAAAGAAACAATAGGAAGTGGACCACATAAATCACTATGCACAAGTTGCAAAGGAGCTGAAGCGTGCCAAGAGGCACGTTTGTCAAAACTATCTCAATGATGTTTTCCGAGTACACATCTGAAGCAAACATCATCTCGGCAAGATACCATAGGAAGACCCGTCACCATATTTTCCTTACATAGATTTTGAAGAGAGCGATACTTTAAGTGACCAAATCGCTCATGCCAAAGTTTTCTCACTTCATCATTATGAGCAACAAAAATGGAGGGAATACATAAAGACCCAAAGTTTTCAAACATATACAACCTTGTGGAATCATTAGCAATGCCAGTAGCTAAAATATGTCTAGGATCTTTGAGGTCCTTGATTACAACGTCATGAGGTGAGAATTCTACTATTTTCCCTTCACCTAAATGAGTTATCTGATAAACAAATAGAAGGTTGCATGACAAGGTAGGAACACATAGTACATCATTAAACTAATCATTATCTAGATGAATGGTTCCAGATCCTACAACACTAAGAGATCTATCATCACCAACATAAATATGCTTGGTGTTACAATCATTTAAAAAAAAAAACATGGCTTTATTTTTGGCCATGTGGTAAGAGGCCCCAGAATCAATGAGCCACTCATGAGAATGAGAAGAAGAAGATACAATTAATGCATAACCAGATCTTGATGCTTGAAAACCAAAAATAGATTTACCCTAAATTAATTAATCTTATTTCCCTAAGTTAGACTTAGGAAAATTAATTAACTACTTAATTAAATAAAATCAAGTCGTCTTCTCATAAAAAAACTTCTCAATATTAGAGAAAATGTGTTCCCTGGCGTGATAAGCACAATATGATATTAGAACACCTATACAAACTACACAAACTAACACTCTCTCTTAGCAAGAAAATTTTCTTCATAATACCCAACTTGTCCTTGAAGAAGATGAATCTCACCTTCCCCAAAGCCTTAATTAGTATATCTGTGTTAACGGTGTTGGACCCGCCAACATTCAAGGGGTATACCTGATATGTGGTCCCAAATAGACCTCACACTATTTGACATAGAATCCCCATTAGCCATATGGCTCATTTTTTGATTTCTTAAAGATCTACTGTAATATCCCTTTTGGGATATTTTATATTTTTTTCTGGAAAATTAACTCAACAAAATTTCTCCATTAAATTATTATGCATTTAACAGAAGATTTCCATGTAAAATAATACATACAAGTACATGAAAATACATAACACCATAATGAAGTAAATAACTCATATTTATTATAATATAACTGGGGTTACATGCTGAAATAAGGAATAGTTGAGATAACTGAAATAGAAATGACCTCAAGAATCTGCTACAATACTATGTTGGCCTCCCAAAATTGAACTGTTGCACTCTCCCTCCGGAAATAGCTACCACTGAATCAAATGGAAATCAATGAAGCACTAATTGAGGATCTAAATGATCCTCACTCCAATATCCCTGGAGCTCTGTGAAACTCCTTAATGAAGTCTCCTCAAAGAGGGTTTCCTTCCAACACGACAACATACCCGAGGGTTTCCGTCCTGGGGCTACCAATGGAG
The DNA here is from genome assembly GCA_034641835.2 of Pinus albicaulis. Taxonomy (NCBI): domain Eukaryota; kingdom Viridiplantae; phylum Streptophyta; class Pinopsida; order Pinales; family Pinaceae; genus Pinus; species Pinus albicaulis. The sequence continues at coordinate 510,803,159 of CM076573.1, read as the reverse complement.
AAGAGAATCAGGTTCTCAACATCACATAAAATAAAATATATGAAATCCAATATATCACTCAATGGCCTCCTCCTCTTCTTTTATAAATCTCATGGATCCTTGTAGAGCCTTATTTTATTATTATTTTAATCATGGAGCACTTTTCCCTCTTACTTTCCAATTAAAATATTCCTTTTTAATGCAAGAAAGATTAAATTGGCTACCATGTCTCCTCAGGTCACTAAAAATCATGTCCAACCACCCCATCATGTAGGTATTCTCGTCCTGGTTCCAACAAGCTATTACACTAAGTTTTTCTATCATGTATTCCTCCCAAAATGCCACCTTGATCGTAATTAATTGAGTTAAGCCCCAAAATAACTCAGTTTTCCGAAATTTGTCGGAATGCACCGGAATGAAAGGAAAACGGCGTGAATGATGGAGTATATCAAGAAAATGCCATCAGTCCTCATAGAAACTCCTCCAAAAATCCCTTGGGCCCGCTAATGACACCAACCTGTACCTGTCACTTGTCTGCTCCTAACTTTTGAAGTTCATCCTAACCCTATCATAGGTGACACCAAAAAAAGGAATATTACAGACCTTTTGCCCCAAGATTTTTATTGCCCTCAAGAAATTCAAATATGTGCGCCACCGTGTTGGCCCAATGCAACTGATACCCAATGCCTGGATCCCATACAAACCCCTAGGTTCTGCTATGCTCCTGTGTCAAGTCACCCAGAACAGGTCCCTCAATGTCGGGATCCCAAACTGATCTCTCACTACACCTATCATCAATAAATCCTCTTGGATCCCAATTCCACCATGGCCAATCATCTCCCAAGTCCCCTAGATCAGAATACACATTTCCTCTGGCTAAAGCTTCTACCCCATGATGCGAAGATCGCCAACAAGCATCAATTCTCCATGGCTCCTATTGTGTTGTAGCTCTAACTGTGTAAGCTACCCCACTAACTGCATACCAAATCATCACCTTTGTCCAATCCAACTCCTGACTCAAGCTCATACTAACCATGCTTTCTCGAAGTTGGGATGGAATACTGAAGAGTCGTCGATATGTGTCGCACTACCAACTGGAAACTATAGTATCTGTCATGTATATGGGTCCCTACTCCGCCATGATCCTAACAAAGAAGATCGTACCATAAACAGGATACCAACTCATGATCTCTTTCCAATATATCTTGGAAGAAGAATAAAATGCAGTGACACCTGCATATATAACAATTCTGGTGTGAAGTCACCAATCCATACTCAACTCGTGTTTCCTCGTCCTGTATGCTAATGAGATCTTCCTACAGAAGAAGGCCCTTCTCTCTATAATAGGCCAACGTGAAAAATATATGCTACAAGCCCCATCGATGTACTCATGGAGAGTGTTGCTACCTGAAAATATTGTAACTCTTCTGACTGCGTGTGCTTCTATCTTCACCTCATTAGTGGGTCGGCCCAAATATGGATGCTCCACCATCTCCAACAGCTTCTCCCTCTCCCGATCAGAAATGTCATACTCCTGATGTCTACTAGCCTCTTGCAGAACTATCCCATCAACCTCCAACATCTCATGAGGATAAGTATTTGAAACTCCTATCACCGTACTAGATATTTGTGCGGGTGTTTGCTCCTCCTTAATGGCTGACCCCAAGGTTAGCCAAATATCCACCACCAACTCAATGTGGGCCTCCATCTGGCTCTCCCCCAAAGGACTATCATGCATGATATGCATAGCCTACTCCTCAAATAACTCATGCTCCACCATATGCTGCTCTAGCTTAATCATCACAAGTAACTCATCATCTTGAATATCTCCCATTGAGTCCCATGACTGCTCACATGCTAGAAGACAAATCTAGCCTACTGTCATCAACTCCACATGACTGCTCATTCTCCCCAGAAGCATCCTCATATGACCCCATGGACTCATCCAAAGAAGAGTCATCATCCTAACATACAAAAGGAATTTCCTACTGCTTTACCTCTGCCACCTTATCTACATCTCTCAAGCATGAGTAGTCAGGTCCCCAAGGTTCTTTGCAGCTGAAGCAAAGTCCTTTCCTCCTCAACTCGTTCTTGTTGTCTGATCCACCAAACTTGGATTCGCTCCTCCCTGGTCAATTGTCTCCTAAAACACCCAATGTTTTTCTCAACCAAAATCTCGGCCAGTTCATAAGAAACAAGTGAAACCAATTTTTATCTCATCCAAATGGTCAACAACCTGGTCTACATCATCCTCCAAATGTCATCATTGTTACCCATGAATCCAGCCATGATTTCTAAGATCTTGATCCTCTTCTCAATGGAAAGATCCCAGATGTTATGTAGATCCTAAAGATTCTCTTCTATTAGTTGGAAAAATTTCACATAGTTTCATAATTATAAGGAAGCATGGGTGAAGTTATTCTGATAATCTCACTAAGACAAGAAGCTAATATAAGTCTGACTCCTTCAAAAGGATGCTCCAAGAATATTGGATGAATAAAAGCAAGCATTGTTGGTTTGAGTGCCCAATTTAGGACCCTCAAATCTGATTGGCTTACCTTAGAAAGATGTGATTGTAGCTTCTCCAAATTAGTGAAAGTTTTTGCGGTCATCTTTAGGTTATTCAAGTCATATCCAAGTGAAAAGATCCATTTCCCTGCCTCGAACTCTTTTTGCAAATCCCTTATTTGTTGTAGTTGTAGGATGGCATGTATCCCCTTTGAAAAAGGGTTTGTTGTTCGATTTTTCTCTTTGATTCAAGGAAGCATTGCAACTCCAAGCACCTTGTGCAAGTGATTTTTCAAACTATAGATAGTACCAAATTTGTTATAATTCATTAAAGTTTTTTCTAATATTTTCAAAAGTCTCCTCAAATCCCATGATTTTGCAGCAAGGGTGACAATGTTGTAGAGAATTTGACTCAACCTCTACTCACATAAAATACTCAGACTATGAATATACAATGCACATAGCAATACATGACTACTATAACATGTCAATATAGTTATTCAATGAACTCATAGAACATCACATTGATCACAACAATAGCCTGCCCCAATAGATAAATCTAGCTCTGGCGAATAATTTATGCTCTGGAAAATAAATTTGGCTCTAGCAAAATCATTTTTGTACAAAAATATGAATTAATCCAAGCAAAGCAATCTAAACAAGCTCAGGCTAGAAAATTTTTACCCCAAATGCAATTAAATGATCTCTCCTCAAGCTTTGCACTGAATCTAGAAATTATGCAACTGCTGGCTGGAAGGAGCCTTTGTTTGATCCTCCAAAAGTGCTTAGAAAATTTTGCCAATTTAATCTTGGTCTCTCCACCACAAACCAAGAAAAAACCCAGAAATTACTTTGGAAAATTATACCAGTCACCCGGGACCCAAAATTTAAGCTTACATCTTCCCCACTAGCTTCTAAATAATTCTGTATGTTCGGGGCATCAAAAATCCCCCCAAAAAATTTCAAAATTAGGAGCCAAATCTTTGACCCATGGTTGACAAAACTTAGAAAATTTTTGGGCTAATTCTGACCTCCTGAAATTACCCAAAATTGATGAAATTGCCAGTTGAATAATAAAGCGTATTTCTGAAACAAAAATGATATTTTTGGCCTGAATAATACCCGAAAAGTTATGTAAATTTAACCATGGACTCCTCTCATAAAACCCAGAAAACCCAGAAAAATATTGGGCAAATTCTAGTTGATCTAGAAAATACCCAATTTAGTGTGAGTTTCCGAGTCTGCTCAATTATGCATATCGCTCCACATAAGATAAATTCAGAAGACAATGTTCCAACTCTACAATCTTGAAAATTCACTCAATATCACATGTTTACTCTTCCAATAAACCTCTAAATCATGAATGAGATTTAGTTGTAATGTTATAAGTTGTTTCAATATTTCATAGGAGATCCTTACTACATTATAGTAATATTTTTCTCAAGCTCTTCCAATAAAACTCTATCGAATGAATGAGATTTTATTGTAATGTTCTAAGTTACTGTTTTTTTCAGCATTTCCTTTTATGTTTTAGGAGATCCTCATTGCATTAGAATTAATTTTTTTCACAAGCTCTTCCAACAAATCTCTAACTAAATGAATTAGATTAAGTTGTAGTGTTTTGAGTTACTTTTCATTTCATGAATGTTCATTTAGAAGCTGTAATATCCATGGATTAGGACTCTTTGTTTTCATCATTTTCTAGTTAAGAACAGAACTTGCAAATAAACTCTGTTTTCATTTATTCATTAATATTTTCCTGTTTTTCCTCTTTACATAAGTTTAACTTCATCTTTTTAGTATAGAACAGAATACTACGAACCAAAACATAAAAACCCCAAAAACATCAACAAAACACTAAAACAACAAAATAAGAAAAGGGATACTTAGGCACATATAGTGCATTACACTTCATCAGTTTACTAGCCCTGGTCGATAATTTATGTTAACAATTTAGGACACTAAATTGACTTAACATTTTGGCGCCGTTGTCGGGGAAGTGTAACTAGGTAACCTTAGTTCTTACATCAAAATAAAAAAAGAAGAAAAAAAGAAAACTTCAATCACCTACCACACCCACTATATCATGTGGTGCAGTAAGAGCCACACATCCACATCATGAATTCATATTTTTGCAAGTAGAAGAAGAGGTGACATAGGAGGTTGAAGAAATGGATGGAGATGATGACAATGAGGAAGATACTTTTGGATTTCCCATTCAAGAAACTGATATCAACATTCAAATGAAGAACATCCATCCATCTATACTACCTAACTTCAAAGATATGAGATCTGAAGACCCGAAAATATTTCTTTTTGAATTTGAAATAATTTGTAGATCTTATGGCTACTCATTTCACATTCAAAAATTGAATTTGTTTCTGGAAACATTAAAGGATAGAGCTCTTAGATGGTTCATGACTTTAGGAACAAATTCTATAAGGACATGGGATGATATGAAAAGAGTATTTTTGGAAAAATATAAATATTATTGCATGCACCATGACCTTAGAAATGAAGTCTTTAAGATGAACCAAAAAGAGGATGAAAGCCTAGGAGATTTAGTGGAGAGATTTACTCATAATATCAAAAGATCTAAATTACATAATTTAGGATCAGACACATTAAAAACTCTCCTACTAAATGCTATAAAGGATGAATGGATTGATCTTCTTAATCTAGTGGGAAAAGGAGATGTCTATTAATTGTCATTTCAAGAAATTTGTGAACTATGCAAGAACATATCAAGAGGAAAAGCAAAGTGTGTAAGATCCCCTCAAGATCCATTTATGGCAAGAGTAAGTAAGTCAGCATCAGGATTGGTAAGTCAAACTGAACCTAACAATTTGCTAAACATTCTTGGTAATTTAAATGAAAAAATTGACATGCTAAGAATGCAAAACAAGAAAAAAGTTGCTTCATTTATATTTTTCCCTAAATGTAGAAAGAAACATGATTTGCATGAATGTCCACTTGATAGCATTAAAAATTGTAAAATTTGTGTAGGATCACATACTACTGAAGATTGCCCATCATTACCAGGGTTGAAGGCAGTTTACCAGAATGATAATGGAGCAAATCAAGCACAAGAGCAACTTTGTTATGTAGCTCCAAGAGGACTATGGCAGCCTCATCAACCCAATATGATGCAATATCCTTATGCACAGTTTCAAGGTTATGCACAACAATCTCAAGGTAATTGGAAAGCACCCTTGCCTTGGAAACCTTGGGAATCTCAATCCCAACCTCAAAACCAACCTTGTAAACCTTGGACATCTCAATCCCAACCTCAAAATCAATCTTGGCAACAAATTTGGCAAAGGCCCTACAAAGGAAATCTACCATATCCTCAACCTTTCCCTCTCTATCCTCAATACCATCATCAATGTTATCCATACCATTTACCTCCACCACAACATAAATATCACCCTCATTTGACCTAAATTCAACCTTTCCCATTATCATCCACACAAGCACCTCAAAGGTCCATTCCCACTCCACTACATGCACAACCATTTCATATCCCCAACAATAAAACACCTCAATCAACTTACAATTTTGAGGTATTCCAAAATGATTCACCAGCTATCATTGAAGAACAACAACCAGAAGAAGAAGACTCAGATAAGGTCCAAGAATCATGGATGTCTGTTGAGAAAGAGAAGTTATTGGAACCAGATATTGAAAATTTTCATGCTTGCCTATCACTAGATTCTATAAATGAAGATCACATCTCTGAAGACTTGCATGGCATGATAGCAGGAAGCCAAGGAATACAAGATTACATTGAATCTTGGTTCAGGAGAGTCATCAGATCCCAATGCTCAATTCTTCAGTATCTTCTGATATCATCTCAATCAACGCAATTGGTCTCTCATATACGGTTACATATCGAAGAGTACATTTCAAACCTGCATATGAGTTTATCTATCATCTTATTACAGACATGGTTCCATTGGAAGTGTTAGTATGAATCTTTTGTCGAAGTGTACGAAAAAAGACCACTTTATCTACGCATAACTTATAGCCCTCACATCAAATATGGCTGCCAATATCTTCAGATCTGCAGTTAGTTGATCAAGACAAATGCTGCAAAAATCCAGATCTATGCATAAAGAGACATTAAGCAGTAAAAGTAAGGTTTTGCTCCATACATCCAATAGACAATACAAGAACAATATTTTTGAAAGAATTTTTTGTATTAAGGGCACCTGGGAGGAAAACAAGAAGGTGTTTCCAATTCTCCTCAATGGGATGGGTTCTTGGAAGTCTTCAGTACTTCAGATCTAGTATTTCTCTCTCTTGTTGGTGTAGAAAACCCAGACAAAGATAGAACTCAAAGGGAGCTCACACATCAAATAATGGAAAATTTGACAATGATAATGGCTCAAAGTCAGACCAAGAGTATAGATCCAGAGTGATCTAATAGGCAACAAAAAGTGAAGAATGGTAGGAGAAACCCTCCTATTTATAACAAAATATTGGGTCATTCTAGATCTTGGTGCATGATTAAAATAACATTAACCAAATCTAGATCCACCTTTTATGGAATATTTATTATATTTGTTGGAGGGAAAAAGTATTTGACTTGGGTCAAATCCCTTTATTTGTAAATAATAAATAAATAAATGATTTATTTATCATTTTAAGGAAGTGGTTGAAATATAATCAAATAAATAATGATTTATTTAATTATTTATGGGTGATTTAGTCATATTTAACAAGGAATATTATTTAAATAAGGTTTAAATAATTATTCCTAGAAAATAATAAGACAAATAAAGATTTATCTAATTAATTTCTTTGTTTTGGGTTAAACATGACCAGGAATAATAATTAAATTATTGTTTAATTAATTATTCCTTGAGGAAAATCAAACAAATATAGGTTTGTTTAATATTTCCTTTTGGGGTTTCTTGTTTAGACCATAAACAACGTAATAAATGTGTTTTATTAAGTTATTTTACATAGTGAAAGCAATTTTACTTAGGGTAAAATTGGTCTTACATGGTGTACTTGGGTCCATTTAATGATAGTAGGTTAGATGACCAAAAAAATGGTGTAACAAATTTCCCCCCAGCATGCGAATGTTAGGAGCAAATCGTATGACCGAAGGACGTTGTAAGAACTCAATCACCAGACATCAAAAAGGGAAGTTAGAGAGAGAAATATAAGGTAGACTAATGTGCTGAAGAACTAGTCCCTGAGGAGATGAGACTTGCAGGTGCAACAAGTCTCTTTTTATGAGAGGGTACCTGTGCTAAAGGCGGCGGGGGAGGCATACCTATGGCCGCCGAGACAAAGTACAAAAGAATAGTGTGTCTAGTAAACAAGGGACCGAACCATAAAGTACAGCCGACATAAACATGAGCCAGATAAAAATACAATGAGGGATCCCATATACATGCTGTGCCTGGGATAACAGCCCAGACTTATACAATAATATCTGAGTACATGAGATACAAATACAACCCAAATGCCCCCTGTAAGCAGGGAAGGGCTCACAAAATCTGACTGATACATGCAAATAAAAGAGGCGCTGCAAGCAGCTAAGGCCGACATCATCAAATATATGGAGCTACATCGAAGACTACAATGAAGAGGTCATCCGGGAATTTGGGGGGCTACCTGCAAGGCCACCCCCTCATGAGGGCAGAGACATCTCACACACACCCGGGAATCACCAAAAGCTACTGCTGCATCACTGAACCATCAAGTATATGGATCTCGATCATGCTAAAAGGAGCAGTGGAGAAATAATCAAGTCAAAAGGAAAGGAGAGATCCCTTTGCCTGATCCGAGGCACCGAAAAAGAGGGAAAGCTGGAACCAAGGTACACCGCCCTCTAGACCTGTCTTCTGGAATGAAGGAGATGATGTCGACAGAAGGAGGTCCACCATAGGTGAGGCAATGAGAGATCCTCAACTAAGGCACGAGAGAAAATAGTAGAGCGACGGACAGACTAATACCAATGATGATGGTGGAATGGAGGGGACTGAGTAGCGAATGGACGACTTCCCTTGCTAGAGCATAAAGGGCATGAATGACATGGCAGCAACTGACAAAATATCATCAGGGATAGGGAACAGTGGGACTGAAGGCCATAATGTGCAACACAAGAGAGAGACCAAGCAATGAAGGATGGAGGACTATAGCGGGGTACAAAGGGACTCGGGATAGACTCCATGAATGCGATGATGACTCAACTTGGATGCTCTAAACAAGGGCGACTCAATGGTGCTACCACAACGAAAAGGTCCCATGGGGGACCATGAAAACATGAGTACAAGATGGTATCTCATGACGAACATCGACACGAACAAAGACAAGTATGGAGGCAAAGTGGTGCCCCAAATACAAGTGTTGTAAGTGAGGAAATTCGATTTTTGGGGGAGGTGAAGTGACCCATATTGGACAAAATGTGTCATGGTGAAGTATCAAATCACAAAAAACTAACAAATACCCATTTGAGGGCTCGGTGAGATATTTCCAATGGTTCAGACGGTTTTTCAAACGGAGCTACGGTGTGGTTGCAGCAGGCGAAAGAAAAAACAAGGGTTCTCTTTTAATAAGGCAATTTTCCCTCCAAATTCACTTATTTGCTAGTGTTGTTGTGGTGAATGTAGAGAGGAGAGAAGGCCCTAAATCTTGCGGCGAGCGTAGCGTACAAACCGACTGTTGGAATCAAGATTTTTCAGTTGCAGGTAAGAGGCCTAACCTTACTCTTTCATTTTGATGGATTGAAAGTTCAGATTAGGGCCCAGAATCTCAGGAACAGACCCTCTTTCACTTCTACGGCCGTGTCGCACTTTTTGGGCCAAAAAATGTGACCTCGAAAGTAGGTTCTGAGCCAAAAACTGTGACTTGTCCCAGGATTGGGCAAAAAAGTGTGACCTGGAGGATGAAGGAGATTTTAGTGTTGTTTTAGGGCTGAGATTTGGGTTTTTGTGATTGTTTACAGTGTTTCCTATCTGTATAATGACAAAGATGGTGTGTTTATGCAGATATGGTAGATATAGGGGTCAAATGGAGAGAGAGGGACCTGGGCACATTACGGTCAGAGATCCAGGCAGATCAGGGTGTCCGTCGTGTATTGGCCAGATTTGGGGTTCTTAAGTTTTTGGAGAACCCTTTGATGAGAGCTGGGGAGCCCTTATTGGCTCGGATTTTCAGTTATTTGGATCCAGATCATGAGGTATTTGTAGTGCAGGGGCACAGGATCGAATTGACAGTCCAGGATCTATATTTCCTGACTGGTCTCCCACCACTTGGGATGGCAGGAAATACGCAGCCAGTGTTACCATGGGGGCGGAACATCATGGAGTTTGTGGAGCGACATTGTCGACCGGGTCTCCAAGTCAAAGGGACTCGGATACCGATCGGGGACCTAGAGAGATTAGAGACTCGTGCAGTGGCTGCAGCGGTGCTGCGAATCCTGGGAAACCAGGCGCTCCATCACATCACTGGGGGGAAGATTATGATTGTGGAGAGTGTGTTGAGTGGGACCTACTATGGGTGGGCCCAAATGATGTTGGTGTCGTTAAAACGACAGTTGTCGCTTTGCAAGCGGCAAGTGAACCATGATTGCTCGTATGGGACTTTATTGTGCTCCTTCTTTTTTGAGAAGATCCCAACCTTACGACCTCATATACAGCTCCCAGATGGGGGCCCGAGAGAGCCCAAGATGCGCCGGTGGGGGCGACTACTGTGCAGAGGAGGAGGGGCAGTCGAACAGGTGTTTCGACCTGAGTTCTTTGCCCATTGGGATTAGATGTCATTATACATAGACGACTATCCCTATAGTGGGATGAGTTATTGTGGGGATCTAGACCTACCACTTCCTCCTAGTCGAGTATGGGGACCCGATGGTAAGTGACAAGTGAATACTCTTTTTTGGGCATGTTAAAGTTATTGAACAGTAGACAGGGTACTGATTCATGTACTTTTGGTATGCAGATATAGGTCAGGTAAAACCGGCCAGATATATGGGACGACCGGTAGCATCAAGAGCTGCAGGATTGAGTGGATCGAGAGCGGCGCATAATGAGGATGCGGCCACCCTCCTGGAGGAAATCTACCATAGATGCGATAGGTTGCTGATCGGTGTTTCAGAGCGCGGGTGGCAAAACTTAGACGACCAGTACATAGAGCCATGTATTGGTCTACCCTCGGAATGGCAAGGTGTCATGCGGCACATGGCGATGGCTGGTCAAGGGATACATGATCTACAAGCTGCAGGAGCAGAGCCATTGGCTTGGGATCCGCCAGATACTGATTAGGTGTGGGACAAGTGTGGCCCCCTAGTGTGTATGTAAGGACAGGTGGTGCCCCCAGTTTTGAGTTTTTTGTAACATGCTATGGGCATGTCATATGTATCAGAGTAGATGGACTCTAAACACATGTGTGGCAACACATATTATGGATATGCATATGTTTTAATGATTATGAATGTTATTGTCTTGTATAAAATTCATGTGATAAATGCCAATCTAGAACATGGTTTGCAATGCTATCTACATAGTGATTTTGTTCTCGAGGTACATGGTTAAAAGTTATGGTTTCAAATTCACGTATCAAGAGTTTCACTTGTAAATATCATCTAAAGAGTATAGGATTATGCACACGATAGACACCATTTAGTTGCATGACCAGAAGTAGGGAATCTAAACGAACATGCAGATGGAGGATGCGATGAGAGAGGGCATCAACTAAGATACCACGCACTGCATCATATTTAGCCTGATTATTGGTGGCAGTACCAATGCAGACCCTGTTCGAGAGAACAAGGGCATGCAAGGGGGTGAAAATGGCCCAACCTACCAAGGCTAGATTCGGGGAGTAACGACTTGCACCATCGGCGTAACCGATATAGGGTGGGGATGGGAGGTCCTGCGGAATAGTGTTACGAGACAAAAAATGGTAGGAGGAGGAACAATGACGGCAGCGTGAGTGTATAGTAGACATCGAGCGGCAACTGCGGGAGGGAGGGCGATGGGTAGGATGGCTATGACTCATATACTAACTAGATGGTGGTATATGAGGGCTATAGGAGGTATGGCTAGGACTCGGGCTGCGGAGGTCAACATAGATACGGGTCGTGTTATCTCGTTTATGGGCGGGAAGGATGAGGTCATGGGTGGAGAAGGCTTCTAAGAGGGCATCCTGATGGGAAAAGAGGTGATGATGAGAGGAAGGGAAACCACATGACGTGGCAAAGCTACCTAGATCATCTGTATAGGAAGAAAGGCTAACATACGGGTCATCACGGGGGATGACAGAGGAAGAGATAAATAGATGGTCAAAATATGTTGAGCCCAGGGTGGTCGCTGAAGGGGGGTCGAGCAAAAAAACAGGGGAGGAATCCGAGGGAATTTTCCCCGAGGGACTCATGGATGATGATAGGTAGAAAATGGTGGTAGTAGGCTCCGACATCTAGACATCAGGGGGAGGAATGTTGATGGGAGCGGGTGGATCCGCAGACTGACTGGAAGCATGCTGCGCGAGTATGGGAGAGGCAGATTGATTTTGTTCAACCTAATACTCTCGAACTACCTCTAAAGAGGCACGATAATGCGTCAGGTGAGGAAAATGGTGGGAGTAATGGCCATGGACAACACACAGAGCACAGGGTTTTTTGGTGCGCATAATCTTGGGGTTCTTGGTTATGGACGAGGAAGGAACAGAGGCTTCAGGGACCATAGAATTAGGGAACGTGACTTTAACCATGGGTTGAATATGGGGAAATTTAGAACAAGCATGGGTGGCGTGACCAACGACATCACACAAGGCGCAAGGCTTTGCGGGCGGAGGAGGGGCTGGGTTAGTCGGGGTGGCCTTGTCTTTGGATGCCCCCTTGCGAGCTTTGCCTTTTTTCCCGGGAGCCGTCACGACAAGAGGAGGGTCCTGTGGAGGTGTTGGGGGCACAGTGGCAATGAAGGAAGCAAGGGGGATTGGTTGAACTGGTGTCAAAGCAAGGTAGGGTTTGGGGTGACCAGGTGGGGTAGCGACTGGAGGGTCAAGGTACCAGACGGGTATACCTAGGGTCAGGTTGGGGAGAGAGAGGGTGGCCATGATGGGGACCGTATAGACTCCGGGAGGGGGAGCAAGGAAAGGTATCTGACCAGTGGGATAATGACCAGAAGGGACGGCTCTGAGATGGTTGAGGCCTGGGGGAACCGACCCAGGAGGATAGAGGGGTTCAGGGATACTAGCTGTAGGAGGAGGGCCAGAAGGAGGAGGTCCAACTGGCTGAGATGAATGGCTAGGAGCGGGTTGCGGTGGGCGAGGTTGAGTCAGAGGTTGCTGACTAGCCGAAGCGGGCTGCTTAAGGGCAGCCTGAGACGATTGCATCATGCAAACATTCGATAAGCTGGGATCAGAGACATGAGGAGGAGGGAGACCAGGGAAAGTTCCAAGCAAAGAGGAGTCTTTGTAGATGCCGGGAGAGACACTGGTCAAGGAATCGACAGTTTGTTTATTGGCTACAGAAGAGATGGTCATCTCAGGGGAGGTCTGAGACTTTGGCTCATGATATGTCAACTGGTCGATGGTGACTATCTTTCCATTGTGAGGAAAAGACATCTTGCGAAAAATCGCGGATGGGACAAAAAACATGGCATAGGTGTAGCTTCGCCCCAAGAGAATGTTGTAATCTAGAGGGGCGTCGATGACTTTGACGTCAATGCAAACATTCTTGCCTGCAAGAGTGATAGGACAATTATGGAAGAGGCCAATGGGATGGGAGGCGTGGCCATCCCACGCTCGAAGGGTGATCGTGGAAGGGGCCAACTCAGGAGATCCGAGTTTCTTCCAAACCGAAGTGGACATCACACAGGTGGATGCCCCCTCATCAGTTATACACCGAGAAACATTAGCGTTCCGGATTTTGACTGGGATTTAGAAGGCTACGGAAGCAGGAAGAGGAAGATGTTCTAATTGATGGGCGTCGAAAAAAATCATTTGGTCATCAGCAGAATCTACAGCACCCATGGCAGATAGTAGAGCCTTCTTTTGGGAAGGGCACGACTGGAGGAGTTCCAATGTGGAAATGGCAGCAGGAGACTGCACCAAATCATCTACTATGCTATATGAATGAGCAGCTCGACCAGGAGCAGCATGTCGACGTAATGGTCCCTTAGGAATCTTCGTATGAACCTAAAATTTGGGTTGAGGGATATGTAAAGGACCATTGGATGTCGAAAGAGGCTCTGTAGAACCTGAAGAAGGGGACTCGGAGGCAGACTGAGCGGGAGGCTTGGGGTACTGGCGAGACCGAGTTTGAAGGTTAAGGTCGATGGTTGGATATGGATCAAAGTTCATCATGAAGATCTGGTAATCGGAGGTGTTAGTGTCAACCTTTGAAGCCTTCCTTCAGTGATCAAACATACTCTTTAAAAATTATTTCAAAGTGATTTTAAGGTGTCAAGGTCAAATTTTGTCATTTCAATGAGTCTTCAAGCAAAATTTGGTCACTAGGAATTAGGTCTAGGGTTTGTTTTCACTCTTTTCAAAGTTGTCCAAATGTCGGTCCATGTCACCATTCAGCTGAGTGTACCATCATTCAAAGGGTTTTCATCATCATTTCAAGTTCCATTGGGTCATTTTACAGCTTGTTCATGCTTCAGTTGTGCCTAGGTAAGGTCCATTTCCCTCTCCTAGGGTTTTGGAGGTAATTTCTCTTGGATGGTCAAATCATTAGAAAAAATTGTATCCTGATGTTCATACACCTTCCCCTATCATTAATTTACCTTATTAAACACTTCCCATCACTGAGATCCCCCAAATTCCTCATTTTTTCACAAACCCTAGTTTCTTGCCACAACTTGGCAATTTTCTAGGCTAGGCCTGTGTTTTGCCCTTTTGGACCCCTTCCCCTCACTCAATCTCTGAGATTCCACTTTCCCCTACTTCCTAACATCCCTCCCTACTTCCAAAAATTTCCCCAAGAATTTAGAATCCCCTTATCCCCTTAATTTGTCTCCATTTCGACAAAATCCCTTGTCTCACACATCGGGATCGGTTTCACTCAAATGATGTTTCAGAGTGATAAAAGATGAATTTTAGAAAAATGAGAGAGGTTTTTGTACAACACATGATAAGGAAGAAAAAAATCCTTCAATTTTTACACAGGTATAATGGTTTTGGAGAAATGTCAAGAATACCATTGCCTCAGGAGAATTGATGTACCTGCAGGAAGTAGTGTTGGGGGATTTGATTTTTGACAGGGTAAATGAACTCCAAATTGCAAAATTCCACTTGGGCTGGAAAGTAGACTCCAAGATATTTTCAACGAGCTATCATGAGCTCAATTTAGACACCAGGAAGTGCCAAAAAATCAGGCTGAAAGGTGCGCTACGCATATAGCTCAGGCGCGCTACTCATATAGATTTTTGGCTGGATAGCAGCAGGAAGTACTTGTGGGAGGATGATGTTTTGGAGGGGAAAATGAGCTACAAATTGGGAAATTACACTTGGGCTAGATAGTAGACATCCAGGGATTTCCCAAAAGCTATCATGAGCTTGATTTTGATGCCGGGAAGTGCCCCAAAAGCAGGCTGAAAGGCGCGCTACTCATATAGCTCAGGCGTGCTACTCATATAGATTTTTGGCTGATTTTTCATTTTCCAGCTCAAGATTTCGGCCAGTTCGACCATTTTTTATTGTGGATGTAATTTTTGAGTTGTCTTGATGTAATTTTGTGTTTTTAATGTAACTTTGACTCACTTTTACCTATTATAGAAGATTTACTCCCAAAAAAGTGAAAATCAAGTCCAAGAATTAGTTTCCTTCCTTTTAGAGGCAAGTTGTTTGGATGCCTAGATTCTAGCTCCTTGTTTAGAATTAGTTGGAACTGCTCCTAGAAGGAGGAATTCGACCCCTAGAGGAATGGAAAGGGGTTAGGATGGTCTATATGATGTAATTTCTCAATCATTTTCAGAGGTTGGAGAGGTTTGACTCTTGGGAATATTTTGGCACACTATTGTACATATGTTTCATATTTTGGCTAAGGAAAGATCAGAGGTTTTGCAGCACCTGTTGGGATTCTTGTGGCTTTCAGTTCTTTATGGTGTTTTCTCTCAGTTTATTGTAATTTCTTTCATGTTTAATGTATGCCATTCCCTTCTTATGCTTCTGAAACTAAAGAATGAGTAAATGAGGTTGAATCCATTGTTTCGAGTGCTCTGCCTTTAAATTTGTTTAGTTTTACATGTTTTCATCAGTTTGGAGAGGATCCATGTTCTCCCTTGCCCTCTTCAGCTCCTCGTCGTTCTGATACATCCATACACCTGATCAAAAGCATCAAGACTGCTGCCTACCTTGCCCCAACTCAAATTCTGCAAAGATCTCGCCTTATCCCCGGACCCAAAATTGTTTTTCCCATTTTTTCAACAAAAACCCAAAAATCAAAATCAAACTTTCCTATCTCTTTACTAGCCTAAAATCAGTGTTCATTATAAGTCATCTCAGCCCCTTTGAAGACCTTTTGCCGAGATAGACCCGGAGAGAGCCCTCTCCTGTCCTCGTAGGGCTAGCTACGAGGCTGGGCGTGGTTTGATGTAGCCTTGAGTTTTACCTTATGTTAAGTGAGCCCTTTTTCCCTCAAAATAATTGATCATTTCGTCTTTTGCATTTTCATTATTAGGTGTCTCACTTGTTTCGCTTCTTTTCATATCACTAGGATCATGCCATGAACTGACGAAGGGTTGTGTCATTTTGTGTTTCCTCATGTTATACCTGCAGCGCTATTTTAAAAATATTTTCTCAAAAAATTATTTATAGTCATTGTCATTATGTATGAGGTCATTAAAATGTCAATAAGTGTCCTAGGTCTTGGTGTCTAGGGTTTTTTGAGTCATTTATACACTATTCATAAAGCCTGCAAGGTGAGGAGAGTCCAGTACTTGGATTTCTATTTTTATTATCATCAGCATTTAAAAAAAAAAAATACATTTCTAGTCCAAAACTCTGTTTTGGAACTAGAAATTTGTCATTATCATTTTGTAATAAATTTGTAATTGTTCCGCCATGAAGACATTGTAAAAGCAGACCCCTGGTCTTTTCTCTAGCCAAGATAGTCATATCCCTGCAAGAAGACAATAAAATCATTAGTATCGACCTCAAAAAAGCCAAAGGAAGTTTGTATTTGAAAAAGCCAAAGTGAAAATTACAAAAACATTTGTGATATGGGTTTGAAGTTTGATTTGAAATAAAATATGATTGTGAAGATATTTGTGAGATGTATAAAGCCAAGAAAGTTTATTTGAACCAAATTCATACCTCCCAAATCGTATTTGAAAAGTTGAGGGCCGATTTCAGACTTTTGAAGGGCGTAGACAGAGTTTTAGGGCTGCCTTTGACCCAAGGCGGGCACACGCGACCCACGCGAACGACGTCGGAATTGTGCTTGAGCGCGATTGGCTTGGAATTGACTCGGTTGCCTTCAAAACAGAGTTTCTTCAATCACTTGGGGTTTGAAAACGTATTTGTGTCATCATACATGATTCTAATATGCAAATGAAGGATTTAAAACCTTTATTGTAAGTTATTGTTTTCGAGGTTAAAATGAAAGTCGATGGTGTAAAAATGGTTTGATGTAAACGGTGATGTAGATGAAGCCTTTCATAAAACATGAAAATCACTGCGCTCTCATACCCATATTTTGTCATAGGTGGTATTGTTATCCATGATTAAACCCTTTGAGTCACATTTCTCATGTGTGTAATGAGTCACATTGCCCAATGTTAGCATTTGCTCATGTTTTTGTTTGCCCAATGTTAGCATTGTTTCGAATGGCCCATTGAAACCTTTATGCTCATAACTCGTAGACAAACATATCACTGTTAATACCATGCTCTCCTTTAAATAGATGTGTTCAAACTTTTGAAGGTTGCCTGCTCCTATTTGGTAAAAATTTCATTTGCATTCAAAACAGAGATGGTGCCTTTTCAGTCCATTTGAAGCAGAGATTTTATCCATAATTGGATTCCTTGATGGTGCTTTGGCGGTGGGATATTGGTTGAGTGTTAAACATACATCCTAATTTTGCTTTCACTGCATTCATATCAGTGTACACATTGCCAAAGGTTTGATCAGAGATATGTCAGAGACAGAGTCAGAATATGAGCCAGGGTCAGGCAGTGATTCGGTGGCTGAAGGTAATGTGCCACGGGGTTCCCGCAGAGAAAATAGAAGTGGTGATCATCGCAGAGAGGAGCCTACTTCTTTGGCTCGGTTGCGGGCATGTCCATTAGCTATGGATTGTTTTCGATTCTTGTCATGTTTCAGATTTTGTGAGATGGTTGTACAAACCCGACCTCATCGTGAATTAGCACGTTTGTTTGTTCTTCATTTGCGGGGTGATCGGGTAAACCTTGCTGGGGTTGATTTCATTGTATCACCTTTGACTATTGCTCAAGCCACTGGCATACCGAACATAGGCGAGGAATGGAGCAAGGGTAAGCAGTTAGAGAAATTTCACTATGAGCCATACATTAAAACTGGGTATGTGGCTTACTTGAGCAGAGTTTTTCCATTCAGATTCTTGAGAGATGAGTATGCACCACTCATGAGGCTCATCATTCGGTATTTTAGTTGTGAGGGCAGGTATGCTCGTCTTTTCTCATATCATGTTCGTTTGCTGATGCACTTCACAAGGGTGCGTATGATGAATATTCCTTATTTCATATACCGCAACATAGAGAAGATGGTTACATTTGTGCAGAAGAAGACGAGCCCAGTGCAGCAGTACAGGAGTATGTATCATTTCGCTTTGATCAAAATCTTGGTGTCACATCAGTTGGCAGAGCAGGGCATCACTTGGGAGGATTTCATTTCTAGAGACTTTTTCAGAGTGCCACAGCAGCCTCCCGAGGCAGTTTATGATGCAGGAGAGCCCTCATACCAGCCGGACATGCTTGAGGTTGGGCATATCATTACTCCTTTGGTTCAGACATATCAGCGAGGCCACGGGGCCTTATTTGCAGCGACACGGCGGGTACTATCTCCACGTGAGGTGGAAGGGGTCCTGCCGACTTCATCGACACGGCGAGTATTATCTCCACGTGATGTGGAAAGGGTCTCGCTTTCTTCTCCAGTGCAGGTACAGGTACAAGACAGGGGCAAGAGGCCCATGCATGATGAGGGCCCATCAGGAGGCCGGGACACCGATATGACAGTCATTGATGTTGATACGAGCTCTCCTAGCTCGAAGCTGAGGGAAGTCATCCAGGAGCAAAGGGCCGAGAATGACCAGCTGAAAGACCAATTGCAGAAGGCTCAGTGGGTGATTAACTATTTTGAGCAGCGCAACAAACAGCTTGAGGATGAGCTCACATTTTATGAGGTGCGCCAAATCCGTGAGGACAGGCAGTGGAATCGAAAGAGGCCCGGTGACATGACACCAGCTGACAGAGATACTGTACTCACGCGGGTAAATATACATCTGGAGAAGCTGTTGGCAAAGGCCAATCGCGACAAAGACATGCTTCGCCACATGAAAGGCCATTACTGGGCTCGCATGCATGTTTGCAAAGCAAGGATGAGGATCATGAAGAGGAGGTTGAGCAAGGCACTTCAACGGCGAAAAAGGCCTAATCCACTTCGGATTTTGGCCGAAGCTTCATTGAATGAGCAAGACACATGATGGAGGACCTCCGCTCCGAATTTGGGCAAATTCGGAGAAAATTTTGTCATTTCCAAATTTTTGGTCTAAAAAACAGGTTTTGTGGCTAGGTGGGTCGCGCGCTCTTGCGCTCGCATTTTTTTGAGGCACTTGCTGGAGGAGATTTTTACATTTTGGATTTTTCATGGTTAAATATGCATCCTCTGAAGTCAACTTAGCATTTCAACAAAATCTGGATCGTCAAACAGCTCAAAAACACCATAAAAAACACCTTGCTGTCACCTTTTGCACCAGCAGGAAGTACCTCTGGGAGAATGAAGTTTTGAGGGGTCAAATCAACTCCAAATTCAGAAATTCCACTTGGGTTAGAAAGTAGACATCCAGGGCTTTCCAACGAGCTATCATGAGCTCAATTTGGATGTCGGGAGCTACCTCAAAATCAGCCTGCAACATGAGCGACCCACGCAGTTCAGGAGCGACCCACCTAGAGATTTTTCTGAGTTTTAAGCTGCCAGCTCAGTATTTCGCCTATTTTGGACCAGTTTTGCCTATGGATATAATTCTTGGGTTTTTATGATGTAAATTCATGTTTGGCATGTAACTTTGGCTTGTTTTTATCTCTTCTAGAAGATTCACTCTCAAATGAGTAAAAAATCATGTAATGGATCAGTTTCCACTCTTTTAGAGGCAAGTTGTTAGCTGCCTAGATTGTAGTTCCATGATTAGAACTGGTTGAAACTGATCCCTGAAGAGGGAATTCGACCCCTAGAGGTGGGGAAAGGTGTTAGAGTGATCTATATATTGTAATTTCTCAATCATTTTCAGAGGTTGGAGAGGTTGGACTCTTGGGATACTTTTGATACTATTGTACATACTTTTCGTATTTTGGCTAAGGAAAGATCAGGGGTTTTGCGGCACTTGTTGGGATCCTTGTGGTGTTCTGTTCTTGATGATGTTTCTCCTTTGTTTACTGTAAGTTTATTCATGTTTAATGTATGCCATCGTTTCATTATGCTTCTGAACTAAGTTGAATGAGTGATTAAGGTTGAATCCATTGTTTACAGTGCTTAGCCTTTGAATTCAGTTAGTTCTATATGTTTTCAGCTGTTTGGAGAGGATCCAAGTTCTTCTTTTCCCTCTTCAGCTCCTCGTCAGTCTAATCTATCCATAAAATCCAATTCGAAACATCAAGATCATCACCTACCTCGCCCCAGCTTGATCTCTGCAAAGGTCTGACCTTATCCCCGGACCCAAAATTTGTTTTCCCATTACTCCAGCGAAAACCCAAAAAACCAAAAACCAAACATACCTATCTCTTTACTAGCCTAAAATCAGTTCTTATTGTAAGTCATCTCGCATCCTATTGTTTATTTTCTCGAGATTGACGGAGAGAGCCCTCTCCTGTCCTCGTAGGGCTAGCTACGAGGCTGAGCGTGGTTTGATGTAGCCTTGAGTTTTACTTCATTTCAGCCTGAGGTAGATTTGAGTGCTAAAATAGTGGCGACCATACTGGGGAAAATCTCAATGGTTTGCTTGTTGATGTGTTTGTTCCACGAGTCTTAGACGGAGTCTGAAGTCACGCCAGGTAGCTTTCGAAACGCTTTTGTTATGCATAAGCGGAAGTAGATAAACGCTGCTTCAGTCGATCTCCGTTAAGCTTGTGTGTTCGGTACTTGATTTGTAAATCACCCCAGTATACTTATTCGTTCTAGACCTTTTGGATGATTGAGTCTAGAAGTCGAAAGGCTGAAAATAATTGATTGTGTTCCTTGTAATTTTTGTTTTCCAAGAAGATCAATACACTGGCTTCAAGAAGAAATACTAGGGCGAATCCTGACCCTGATCCACCAACAATCTTCGAAAATCCGAATCTGATTCCAAGGACCCTTAGAAAACAAGGGAGCCCAGAGAGTTCTGAAAGAGAAAGCCAATTGAGTTTTGAGAGTTCCAGAGTGCTTACCCGATCTGCATCCTGTCCTGTCAAAATCATATATGTTGATGAAATCCCCTTTGATGCACGGTTTGAAACATCTTTGTTTGTGAATTTTTCTGAAACTGAATTGTCAAGATTAGTCCCAGATCCATTATTTACTGAAGATTTGCAATATAGATTTGTCTCACAGTACTTGGATAGACAGCTGCAAAGTTCTATTGAGGATACTAATACTTTTGAATTTACTGAATCTGCTTCACAAGTTCTTGACCCATTTGAAATTTCATCAAGTTCACGGATCCCTACTGAACCTCCTTTTGTCCCTACCATTCCGGTTCAGCCTGAGTTCTCTGATCCGCAATCAATAGTATTTTCTCCGTTTCCATTGAATACATCTCATAGACCTACTCCTACTCCTCCTGTATCTCCTCGACAACAGATTGTTTTCAATCCACCAAGAGCTATGGCTGCTCGTTTTGCACCCCTTGTGTTACCCCAGCAGTTGAATGATATGCCCGCAGACTATCAGAGTAAGATCCCGACGTTTGATGGTACTCCACAGAGTCTTCCTGCACAACAGCATGTAGACAATATGGCAGATTTCTTTGATCGTTTCGAGATTGATGAAGAAAATGTGACCATGAGGCTTTTTGTGCAAACCTTTGGAGGAGAAGTACGGAAATGGTTCAGAGCCTTGCCACAAAGAAGCATAGATACATTGGCAGAACTTCAGAGGTAGTTTTTAGACCGATGGGAGATGAAAAAGGATCCGCTGCAGATTACTTCAGAATATACAAATCTCAAACGTAATCCTGGTGAGTCGGTTCAGGATTATATTATTAGATTCAATACAGTGTATAATGCTATTCCAGATGATTTGAGACCGTCCAAAAAATCTGCTCTCCTTAAATTCCCGGATGGCTTTGATCCGGAGATGGCTTATTCCCTTCGTGATAGAGATCCACCTACTTTAGAAGATATGCAGAAGGTCACTGTTAGTGTTGAGGCAAATTTGAATGATAAAAGAGCACGGTTGAAAGCAGAGAAAAGAGTGACAATAAAGGAAGAGCCTTCTACATCTATATCAGAACAACACATAGCTCGTGAGTTGGAAAAGGCTTTAAGAAGAATGAATCTTGACAAGGCAGAAACACAGTTTCGGAACCCAAATTTCCGTGGCCAGCAGCAGCCACAATTTAGAATTAAGCAGCGTGAACAAAGAGCTCAAGAGCCAGCAGCCCAACAACAGGTTAAGACTCCACTTTTGCAGAATTTTGTGAGTCATGATTCCGATGATGATGATGATGTGTCAGGTGAGCAAAATCATTTCTTCACTCCTGATGATTTGCCTATTTATATTACTGAGGAAGAGGAGTATGGTGAAAGTTCAGTTGTTTAGAAAGATGAGGATTTTATCCTAACAAATGATGCTGATTTAGAAGAAGAGTCAGATGAATACCAAAGAGGATATTTGAATGCATTGACTGCTCAGCAGAAACAATATTCATTGAGAAATCGAGATGT
Source organism: Pinus albicaulis (assembly GCA_034641835.2). NCBI lineage: Eukaryota > Viridiplantae > Streptophyta > Pinopsida > Pinales > Pinaceae > Pinus > Pinus albicaulis. Next base: position 510,780,594 of record CM076573.1, on the reverse strand, counting down.
GCCTATAAATCCCATTCAGAAAAGAAAGGAAGCTTCAGCACCAAAGACAGATTCACCAATACCACAGAAAAGAGGGAAAGAGACAATTGACCCCGCAGCAAGTAAAGTGTCATCAGCTGAGAAGGTAAATCAGTCAAACATAGTGAAAGACAAGGCTGAAAAGAAGGTAAATCGGTCAAACATAGTGAAAGACAAGGCTGAAAAGAAGGAAATTCCAGTTAAAGAGGTCGAGAAGGTTTCAGCATTTAGCTTGGAAAATGAAATTTCCAAACTGAAAATATCCATTCCTTTGACGGAGATTATGAAGAACAGCAGCTACCGTAGTCAAGTCACCAAAATTCTGAACTTTGATCCAATGATTGACACAGTGAATGTTGAGGATGATCAGCCGGAATTGATTTTTGGGCTTGCATTGAATGGTGAGTCTCCTGACAGTAATGTTCCTCCTTTTTACATCAGTTTGAGGTTGCATGAATATATATTGCATAATGCTATGCTCGATTCGGGTGCTTCGCACAATTTGATGCCAAAGGCAATCATGGAAAAGTTGGGATTAGATATTACAAGAGAGTATCATGATTTGTATTCATTCGATTCCAGTCGGGTAAAGTGTATAGGACTCATCAAAGATTTGGTGGTAAGTTTGGATCAAATTCCAGCGAAGAATGTTTTGATGGATGTGGTGGTTGCTGACATTCCTCCACGTTTCGGGATGCTCCTTGCAAGATCTTGGGGGGCAAAGTTGAAAGGTACACTTCAATTAGATTTCTCTTATGCTACAATTCCGGTCTTCGGTCAAATGAGAAAGTTGTATCGTGAGCAGAAGATGAAATACATGATAACTAGCAAAGAGAAGCCAGTCAATCATCCTGTGAACTATGTACATACTGATTTAGAGTCGTTTGTGTTGCTTGCTGATAGTTTTAATGATGTAGAAAGTCAATTAGTTCAGGCAGAAGACATACCAGAAATAAGTGAGAATTTCAGAGAAGTTTTGCAAAAAGAAAGAAGAGAAAAACAAGCTGCTTTGGAGCAATCAGCTGGAGACAATGGGCAGCAAACAGGAAAATCAGAGCCGACTCAGTTTCAGCATTTAGAGGACGATGAAAATGGTCTTTGGACCATGGATTTTGATGGTGCAGTGGGCAGCGATGGTGTTGGGATTGGTGTGTGGATTCGAAGTCCATTTTTCGCTCCTGATAAAGTTCCGAGCAATGTGAGAGTGTGTTCTTACAAGCTTGCATTCGATTGTTCTAACAATGAAGCGGAATACGAGGCTCTTATTGCTGGCCTTAAGATTCTCAAGAAGCTGAATGCGAAAAGGATTGCGGTATATGGTGATTCAGAATTAGTGATAAAGCAAGTTAAAGGTGAGTTTCGGGCTAAGCATCCTCGCATGAGGGCTTACCGAAATGCAGTTTTGGATATTCTGAAGTTATTTTCTGATTATACTTTAACATGTGTGCCCCGCATACAAAATGGTGTTGCTGATGGACTTGCTAAGGCAGCAAGTAATCTTAAGATTCCAATGAATTCCAGCAACAAGTTTGAGATACATGTGAAACACCGACCCACCGTTCCGGACAATCAGCGATGTTGGCAAGTTTTTGAGGATGATGAGGAGATTAGTGAATTTCTGCAGAATAAGGGTAAGTTTAAAGATACCTCCATAGATACAGAATTTGATGATGGTATCGATGACATACAGATAAATCAAATGGATGTGCTGCAACTAAAGGATAACATCATTCCTAAGGGATTGATTCCTTTGGAAGAGTTGTTTGATCGGGATGATGTAGCTCGTAAGCCTACATTGAGGCCAACAGAGAAAGGTGTCGAAGAGGTAAATATTGGGACAGCTAAGAATCCCAAGATGGTGAAATTGTCAAAGTCATTGTCACCAAAGGTAAGAGCAGAATACGTGAAATTGTTATCTTCATTTTCTGATGTGTTTGCGTGGGATTATTCAGATCTTAAAACATATGATACCAATATCATCCAGCATACTATTCCCATCAAACCAAATCAGAAGCCTTTTCGTCAAAAGTTGAGGAGGATCAACCCAAAGCTGCTACCATCAATCAAGAAAGAGGTAAATAGGTTGTACAAGTCAGGAATCATTGTGCCTATTCGTTTTTCAGATTGGATATCAAACTTGGTGCCCGTGAGAAAGAAGACAGGTGAGATCCGTCTATGTATTGACTTCAGAAATCTAAATAAGGTATCATTAAAGGACAATTATCCGCTGCCAAAGATGGATCACATATTGCAGCAGGTAGTTGGAGCATCAAGGATGTCTCTACTCGATGGATACTCAGGTTATAATCAGATTTTAGTGCAGGAAGATGATCGTGACAAGACTGCATTCACCACTCCTTGGGGAACATTTCATTACGCAAAGATGCCATTCGGTTTAAAAAATGCACGCGCTACCTTTCAGCGCGCCATGGACATGGCTTTTGCCAATGAGAAAGATGTGTTTTTGGTTGTTTACCTTGATGATCTAACTGTATTTTCTAATTCTGATGAGGAACACTTATATCATCTGAAAATTGTTTTCCAGAAGTGCAGAAAATATGTCATTTCGCTGAATCCAAAGAAGAGCCTTTTCGCCATGGATGAAGGAAAGCTCCTTGGCCACATCATCTCGAAAGATGGCATTCGAGTTGATCCTGCACGTGTTGAAGCCATACAGCAGATTGAACAGCCCCGGAACAAGAAAGAGATACAGTCTTTTAATGGTAAAATGAATTTTCTGCGTCGTTTCATTCCCAATCTTGCAGAACACCTTAGAGAAATCACGAACATGTTGAAAAAGGACAGTCAGGTAAGATGGACAGAAGAGGCAGTAAAGTCATTCAATTTGGTAAAGATAGCTCTTTCCTCAGCCCCTATTTTAATCAGCCCAGATTACACACAAGACTTCATTTTATTTTCTTTCGCTTCTGAGCACACATTGGCGGCTGTTTTGATGCAAAAAAGGGATGGAGTTGAGAAGCCCATTGCTTTCTTCAGTCGGATCATAAGAGATGGAGCATTGAAGTATAATATCATTGAGAAACAAGCACTTGCACTTGTAAAGGCCTTGAAGGATTTCCGTGTGTACATATTGCATTCCCACATTACAGCATACGTTCCTAACGCAACAGTTAAAGATGTTTTGGTACAGGCAGATCCAGAGGGAAGAAGGGGTAAGTGGATCGCTGCGTTGTTAGAATACGATGTGGAGATTAAACCAACCAAGCTAATCAAAGGACAAGGACTCGCCAAGCTCATGGCTGAAACAAATCTGCATGCTCTAGACATAAATTTGATTGCTGCCATGTCTGATGAAGAAGAAGAAAGTGCGCCCGTTCAGGTATCCGATATTTTTGTTTCTTCTCCTTGGTATGCTGACATTTTGTATGTGCTTCATAATTTGTCTACACCGCCTGGTATGCCTCGAAATAAGAGTAGAACATTGAAGTTAAAGGCTGCTAAATTCTGCATTTTGAATTCTGCATTGTATTGGAAAGACCCTGGGGGTATGTTGTTGAATTGTTTGGTAGAAGAGGAAGCTCAAAGAGTTTTGGAGGATTTTCACAAAGGTGACTGTGGAGGTCATTTGTTTTGGAAGACCACAGCGAATAAGATCCTAAGAGCAGGGTATTATTGGCCTTCTTTGTTTTCTGATGTGTTCAAGGTTGTGAAAAATTGTCATGAGTGTCAAATATTCGAAGGGAAGCAGAAACTACGGCCTTTGCCTCTAAAACCAATCGAAGTTAATGCACCATTCCAGCAGTGGGGATTGGATTTTATCGGAGAAATCCACCCAGCATCTTCCGGACAGCATAGATGGATCTTGACAGCTACATACTACTTCACGAAGTGGATTGAGGCGATTCCCACTCGACAGGCCACTGATGCGGTAATTATCTCTTTCCTTGAAAACAATATTCTGTCACGCTTTGGGTGTCCTAGTAAAATAATCACGGATAATGCAGCAGCTTTTAAGTCTAAGAGGATGGTTGATTTTTTTTTTAAGTACAATATTACATTGGGACATTCAACCGCATACCATCCACAAGGGAATGGCTTGGCGGAATCTTCAAACAAATCCTTGGTGAATATAATTAAGAAATTGCTGGAAATCAACAAGAAGGCTTGGCACAAAAAGTTGGTAAATGCATTATGGGCTGATAGGGTAAGTCAGAAAAGGTCTATTGGTATGTCTCCTTTCGAGTTGGTGTATGGAACGGATACAGTCTTTCCTACTTCACTTGCTGTCCCTGTGGTCAGATTGCTTCAGGAGGCTGGAAGTGAAGAGGATCCTATGCAGCGGAGGATTAATGAGATGATTCATTTACAGCAGACACGAGAGGAGGTATTTCAAAATACTTTCAAGTTGTAGGAGCGCATTAAGAAGATCTACGACAGAAAGGCAAAATCAGATAAGTTTCAGTTGGATGAAGTAGTTTTGAAATGGGATGCCCGGAATGAAGACAAGGGAAAGCACGGCAAATTTGAGAATTTGTGGAAGGGACCATTTAAGATTGCAGCGTATCGGGGGCAGAATGCATTTCTTCTCAAAGAAATGAATGGAGATGATTGTCCTGGTGGACCGATCAATGGTCGGTTGCTGAAGCGCTATTATTTCTGAGTTCTTGCTGTTGATCTCATTTTCATTGTATATATCATTTTACTTTGTTTCATTGCAAGTGTGCACTGATCTCTCATTTTCGGTCTGGGGCCCGGAGCGAAGGCTATAATTCTGGAAATAGAGGTTGGTTGGTTTGAGATTGTAAAGTTAAGTTTATCAGTCTTCTTGTTTAAAGTCATGTCAGTTTGAGTCTAGTCAGTTTTGGTCAAATTGCAGTCTATCATTAGTCAAATCTGCAGTCAATAAAAGTATCCAAAGTTTGTCTTGTCAAGTTGAAATAATGATTCCATCGCCCAATGGATGAGAGGCACTGTCTGACTCCCCCAGAGATCTGCCGTTCTTGGCATCTCCATGGAGCCACCATCCCCATTGGAGCCAATGTTAGAGTCAGCCCTAGCTGCCCTCCGTCGGTGATCATTTCGTCTTTTGCATTTTCATTATTAGGTGTCTCACTTGTTTCACTTCTTTGCATATCACTAGGATCATGCCATGAACTGACGAAGGGTTGTGTCATCTTTTGTTTCCTCATATTACACCTGCAGCGCTATTTTAAAAAATTTTCCTCAAAAAATTATTCATAGTTATTGTCATGATACATGAGGTCATTAAAATTGTCAATAAGTGTCCTAGGTCTTGGTGTCTAGGGTTTCTGAGTCATTTATATATTAGTCATCAAGCCTGCAAGGTGAGGAAAGTCCAGCACTTGTGATTTCTATTTTATTATCATCAACATATGTTAAAAAAAAATACATTTCTAGTCCAAAACTCTGTTTTGGAACTAGAAATTTGTCATTATCATTTTATAATAAATTTGTAATTGTTCCGCATGAAGACATTGTAGAAGCAGACCCCTGGTCTTTCCTCTAGCTAAGACAGTCATATCCCTGCAAAAAGACAATAAAATCATTAGTATCGACCTCAGAGAAGCCAAAGCAAAGTTTGTATTTAAAAGCCAAAGTGAAAATTACAAAAACATTTGTAATGTGGGTTTAAAGTTAGATTTGAAATGAAATCTGATTGGGAAGATATTTGTGAAGAGTATAAAGGCCAAAAAAGTTCATTTGAACCGATTTCATCGCTCCCAAAACGTATTTGCAAGATTGAAGGCCGATTTTGGATTTTTGGAAGGCGTGGACAGTGTTTTAGGGCTACGCGACCCAACTTGAGCCTGCGCGACCCACCTGGGCCGCGCGACCCAAACAGAACGGGTTTAGCACAGTGGGTTTGCACCTGCGCGACCCACCTGGGCTGCGCGACCCAAACTGAGCCTGCGCGACCCACGCAGAGACAGCATTCCGGAATTGTGCTTGAGCGCCCAGATTGGCTCGGAATTGACTCCCGTTGCCTTCAAAGCAGGTTTTCTTCAATCACTTGGGGTTTGCAAACGTATTTGTGTCATCATACATGATTCTAATATGCAAATGAAGGATTTAAAACCCCACTGTTATGAGATTATTGTTTTCAGGGTTAAAATGAAAATCAATGGTGTAAAAAATGGGTTTGATGTCTGAAACAGTGATATGGTCAGCCTTTCATAAAACATGAAAATCACTCTGCTCTCATACCCATAATACCACTGTCACCATTGTTATTGTTATCCCATGATTAAACCCTTTGAGTCACATTTCTCATGTGTGTAATGAGTCACAGTGCCCAATGTTAGCATTTGCTCATGTTTTTGTTTGCCCAATGTTAGCATTGTTTCAAATGACCTATTGAAACCTTTATGGTCATAAACTCGTAGGCAAACCTATCACTGATTATACCATACTCTCCTTTGACTAGATGTGTCCAAACTTTTGAAGGTTGCCTACTCCTATTTTGTCAAAATTTCATTTGCATTCAAAACAGAGATGCTGCCTTTCAGCCCATTTGATGCAGAGATTTTATCCATAATTTGATTCCTTGATGGTGTTTTGGCGGTGGGATATTGATTGAATGTTAAACATACGTCCTAATCTTGCTTTCACTGCATTCATATCAGTGTACACATTGCCAAAAGTTTGATCAGAGATATGTCAGAGACAGAGTCAGAATATGAGCCGGGGTCAGGCAGTGATTCGGTGGCTGAAGGTAATGTGCCACGGAGTTCCCGCAGAGAAAACAGAAGTGGTGATCATCGCAGAGAGGAGCCTACCTCTTTGGCTCGGTTGCAGGCATGTCCATTAGCTATGGATTGTTTTCGATTCTTGTCATGTTTCAGATTTTGTGAGATGGTTGTGCAAACCTGACCGCATCGTGAATTAGCACGTTTGTTTGTTCTTCATTTGCGGGGTGATCGGGTAAACCTGGCTGGGGTTGATTTCATTGTATCGCCTTTGACTATTGCTCAAGCCACTGGCATACCTAACATAGGCGAGGAATGGAGCAAGGGTAAGCAGTTAGAGAAATTTCACTATGAGCCATATGTTAAAACTGGATATGTGGCTTACTTGAGCAAAGTTTTTCCATTCAGATTCTTGAGAAATGAGTATGCACCACTCATGAGGCTCATCATTCAGTATTTTAGTTGTGAGGGCAGGTATGCTCGTCTTTTCTCATATCATGTTCGTTTGCTGATGCACTTCACAAGGGTGCGTATGATGAATATTCATTATTTCATATACCGCAACATAGAGAAGATGGTTACATTTGTGCAGAAGAAGACGAGCCCAGTGCAGCAGTACAGGAGTATATATCATTTCGCTTTGATCAAAATCTTGGTGTCACATCAGTTGGCAGAGCAGGGCATCACTTGGGAGGACTTCATTTCTAGAGACTTTTTCAGAGTGCCACAGCAGCCTCCCGAGGCAGTTTATGATGCAGGAGAGCCCTCACACCAGCCGGACATGCTTGAGGTTGGGCATATCATTACTCCTTTGGTTCGGACATATCAGCGAGGCCACAGGGCCTTATTTGCAGCGACACGGCGGGTACTATCTCCACGTGAGGTGGAAGGGGTCCTGCCGACTTCATCGACACGGCGAGTATTATCTCCACGTAATGTGGAAAGGGTCTCGCTTTCTTCTCCAGTGCAGGTACAGGTACAAGACAGGGGCAAGAGGCCCATGCATGATGAGGGCCCATCAGGAGGCCGGGACACCGATATGACAGTCATTGATGTTGATACGGGCTCTCCCAGCTCGAAGCTGAGGGAAGTCATCCAGGAGCAAAGGGCCGAGAATGACCAGCTGAAAGACCAATTGCAGAAGGCTCAGTGGGTGATTAACTATTTGGAGCGGCGCAACAAACAGCTCGAGGATGAGCTCACATTTTATGAGGTGCGCCAAATCCGTGAGGACAGACAGTGGAATCGAAAGAGGCCCGGTGACATGACACCAGCTGACAGAGATACTGTACTCACGCGGGTAAATATACATCTGGAGAAGCTATTGGCGAAGGCCAATCGCGACAAAGACATGCTTCGCCACATGAAAGGCCATTACTGGGCTCGCATGCATGTTTGCAAAGCGAGGATGAGGATCATGAAGAGGAGGTTGAGCAAGGCACTTCAACGGCGAAAAAGGCCTAATCCACTTCGGATTTTGGCCAAAGCTTCATTGACTGAGCAAGAAACATGATGGAGGACCTCCGCTCCGAATTTGGGCAAATTCGGAGAAAATTTTGTCATTTCCAAATTTTTGGTTTAAAAAACAGGTTTTGTGGCTAGGTGGGTCGCGCGCTCATGCGCTCGCATTTTTTTGAGACACTTGCTGGAGGATATTTTTACATTTTTGGATTTTTCATGGTTAATTATGCATCCTCTGAAGTCAACTTAGCATTTCAACAAAATCTGGATGGTCAAACAGCTCAAAAACACCATAAAAAACACCTTGCTGCCACCTTTTGCACCAGCAGGAAGTACCTCTGGGAGAATGAAGTTTTGAGGGGTCAAATCAACTCCAAATTCAGAAATTCCACTTGGGTTGGAAAGTAGACATCCAGGGCTTTCCAACGAGCTATCATGAGCTCAATTTGGATATCGGGAGCTACCTCAAAATCAGCCTGGAACATGAGCGACCCACGCAGTTCAGGAGCGACCCACCTAGAGATTTTTTTGAGTTTTCAGCTGCCAGCTCAGTATTTCGCCTATTTTGGACCAGTTTTGCCTATGGATAGAATTCTTGGGGTTTTATGATGTAAATTCATGTTTGGCATGTAACTTTGGCTTGTTTTTACCTCTTCTAGAAGATTCACTCTCAAATGAGTAAAAAATCATGTAATGGATCAGTTTCCACTCTTTTAGAGGCAAGTTGTTAGCTGCCTAGATTGTAGTTCCATGATTAGAATTGGTTGAAACTGATCCCTGAAGAGGTAATTCGACCCCTAGAGGTGGGGAAAGGGGTTAGAGTGATCTATATATTGTAATTTCTGAGGCATTCTACAGGTTGGACTCTTGGGATACTTTTGATACTATTGTACATATTTTTCATATTTTGGCTAAGGAAAGATCAGGGGTTTTGCGGCACTTGTTGGGATCCTTGTGGTGTTATGTTCTTGATGATGTTTCTCCTTTGTTTACTGTAAGTTTCTTCATGTTTAATGTATGCCATCATTTCATTATGCTTCTGAACTAAGTTGAATGAGTGATTAAGGTTGAATCCATTGTTTACAGTGCTTAGCCTTTGAATTCAGTTAGTTCTATATGTTTTCAGCTGTTTGGAGAGGATCCAAGTTCTTCTTTGCCCTCTTCAGCTCCTCGTCGGTCTAATCTATCCATCTATCCAATTTAAAGCATCAAGATCGTCACCTACCTCGCCCCAGCTTGAACTCTGCAAAGGTCTGACCTTATCCCCGGACCCAAAATTTGTTTTCCCATTACTCCAGCGAAAACCCAAAAAACCAAAAAACCAAACATACCTATGACAAGGCTAACTTACGACCAGTTCACAATCGTAAGTCATCTCGCATCACATTGTTTATTTTCTCGAGATTCGACGGAGAGAGCCCTCATCCTCGCCAGGCTCGCTGAGGGCGCGTGGTTGATGTGGCCTTGAGTTTACTTCATTTCGACTGAGAGTAGATTTGATCTTAACACTTGCTGACCTAAGTGAGATTTGAGTGCTAACATAGTGGCGACCATACTGGGGAAGAACATGGTTTGCTTGTGGGTGTTATTTGATTTATAGCTACAGACGGAGTCTGAAGTCACGCCAGGTAGCTTTCGAACTGCTCTTGCTCTGCGAGTGCATAGTAGATAAACGCTGCTTCAGTCGATCTCCGGTCTAGCTTGTAATCGTAACACTTAACTTACAAATTGCCCCAGTACATGTATCAAGTTCAGATCTGATGGTTGATGGTGGACAACGATCAGACATAAGAAGGCTGAAATCATTCACCTGGCGACTTCATTCACTGAACAATCCAGAAATCGATGCCTCATGGTGACTTCACTGCAGGGAGATCAGTAGCTTCAAGATTTTCAAGATGAACAGGATTGCAAGAAGATATGCTCCCATGAGCCAAGATCACATTCCAGGTTTTCCGAATAAGATGCCCAAGGTAGATTGGTCAAGGAATCTGCCTACGTTTAACGATGATGGTAAGAAAGATGCTGCTTTACATTTGGTTAGATTTCACATGCATATTCACAAGTTGAAAGTGGATTTTCCTGAAGATTTCTTGATGAAGATATTCCTGGCCACTCTGGAAGGTGAAGCCCAATATTGGTATGAAAATTTTCCGCTGGCCTGTATTTATTGTTTAAAGGATTTTCATGCCCTGTACATTGAAAGATATCAAGTATCTTACCCATCATTAAAATTAGTTCATGACTGTTGCAAACATGCTTCTACTTTTATTGAAAGCCTTGAGAAATATTATGAAGATGATAATTTCATGGATGATGAGATCATGGAAGCCCTGTGTGAAAATCCATTTCAGCAGCATAAAGACGATCATGAAAATTTGCAGCAGGATCAAGATTTTAGTGCAATGGAAGATGAAGGAATGTTGCATCTTGACAGTCAACCGGAATTACATGAAATGGATCAGCAGTATGAGGAAAATCTGTATACTCCTTCACTTGAAATCAATGAAGACAATCATTTTTTGAGCCAAAGAAAACCTAAAGCATTATCTCCTCTGTCTGAAGATGAGATAGATCAGTTATTGAAAGGTCATGTTCTAGCTCAATTTAACGCAGATCTGTAGTGTGCACATGGTCAAGAAAGTGATGGTGGAACTTCTTCCTTTTCTGAAAAGCATGACAGTCCTGTATGCAGCTTTATAGATCAGCAGGTTGAAATTTTTCATATGGCTAAAGATGATGAGAGAGAAGAGCTTGTTTCAGATCTGCCCATAGAAGAAGACAACATGCAAGTAAGCCCAGTTTCAAATGCAGATTGTGATAATGTCCAGTCAGTCATATCAGATCCAGATTCAGATTGTAATGACCAAGCATACCTTGTACCGAATTCTGAAAAGGAGAATTTTGTTGTTGAGACCATAGACAAATTTTTTGATCCAAATGTTTTTAGTTCATCAGAACAGAGTCTTCATAAAGAGGTAATTCAGTCAGTTCATGAACAATGAGATGAGATCTTCATTCAAGTAAGTGAAACAGTTCCTTTGGATGAATTTATGGTAGATGATAGAGATATCATGTTTGAGCATCAAGAATCAGCTGAAGTTTCTTTCCTTATGATTGATAATGAAAATCCGGCTGTCCTATCATATGAAGATGACCTATCATATTTTCAGACTACAGAAGATCATATCATTCAAGATTCCCTTTCAGTTTCTTCTTCATATGTTTCATGTGTCGAAATGTTTTTACAAGAGGAGATCTGCTCATCTACCTATTCAGAGCTTTTTGAAGCCCAGGGACATATTGTTACTGAAGTACATGATGAAGAAATATCAGAAGTAGGTGAAAAGGACACCATGTTCTTTCAGCAGGAGGTAAATCTTCATGTTTTTCAGGATCCAATGGCAAATTTGTTGCAGTCAGCACTGAAAGTGATTATTGTTGTATTCATTGATAAAGGAGATCATGGTCAACTATGTTTTTGGATGTCCAGTTATCAGTTTGTATTGTTGACCAGCAGATATGATCAGGGAAATCAGTCAAGAAGCCATCTGCTTGACTGGTTACATTGGAAAGCCAATTATACATGATTGTACATATTTCATTAGTATGCAGGTGGTTGTCATCATGATTCCAAATCTTGATGGACTGCTGCCTTTTTTCCAAAAGCTTTGTAAATTCTTGTTTTAAGTCGGTCATGAGTCATTTGTGTTTGGTCTGTTGAGTCAGTTTTTTCAAGTCATTTCAGTTTGCCATCGAGTCGGTTTGAGTCAAGTTTCAGTCAAGTTTCAGTCGGTTTTCAGTCAAGTTTTCATTCAATAAATGTGTCAAAGGTTTTGTGTTATCCGTTCAAATAATGATTCCATCGCCCAATGGATGAAGGCACTGGTCTGCTCTCCCAAAGATCTGTCGTTCTTGGCACCTCCAAGGAGCTACCATCCCCATTGGAGCCAATGTTAGTGTCAGCCAGGCACTACCTTTGATCGGATATCATTCCTACTGATGGCGACAAAGAAACAAGGGTGTTCACTAAGGTGTTACACCATGAGTCTTGGATCAGGAGCTGTCTCATGGAGATCACGCAAACAGTCAGTTCCAGCAGATTCCACGACCGAGGCAGAATATGTGGCAGCAGCTGAAGCAACAAAGGAAATTATGTGGCTCCGGAAAATCCTGGAAGATTTGCAGATGAAACAAATGTATTCCACTCCACTCATGATCGACAACACTTCTGCAATAAAGTTGGCCAAGAACCCAAAGTTCCATGATCGAACAAAGCACATCAATACAAAGTACCATCTAATTCAACATCATGTTCAGGCCAAAACCATCCATCTACATCATTGTTCCACAAATGAGCAAACTGCTAACATCTTCACCAAAGCACTTGGAAGAGAAAAGTTTGAAAAGTTCAGATCGATGCTTGGACTCACCAACATCCCTTCGGATTAAAGGGGGGAATGTTGACACCTAATCCTATGGATGGGTGTGCATATTTAATATTGTATATTAATTAATATTAGGAAATAAGGAAGGCCAAGAGTCATTGGGAGATGAATCCCAATAGCCTCACCTCCATGTATAAATCCATGTGCATCCTTCAGCTAATACACATTTTGATTTTGAGGAGTTACCTCCTGGTTTGACAACTGAAACGTCGTGAAACACATGATCCACTCCGGATTTTGGCTGAGGCTTTGTTGGCTGGGCATGATACATGATGGAGGGTCTTCGCTCCGAATTTGAGCAAATTTGGAGAATTTTTTGTCATTTTGAAAAATTTTGGTCTCAAAACAGATTTTTCAGCCATACGAGTAGAGCGTCGACGCGCTCGCTTATGATTGGGACACTTGCTGGAGGAAAAAATTATATTTTTGGATTTGTCATGGAAATTTATGCATGCTCCAGTAAGACCAAAGCATTTCACCAAATTCTGGATGATCAAAGGGGCCAAAACACCATGAAAATCACCATTCTGCCACCTTTTTCAGTAGCAGGAAGTACTTGTGGGAGGATGAAGTTTTGGAGGGGCAAATGAGCTCCAAATTGGGAAATTCCACTTGGGCTGGATATCAGACATCCAAGGATTTCCAAAAATATATCATGAGATTGATTTTGATGCTGGGAAGTGCCCCAAAAGCAGGCTTAAAGGCGCGCTACTCATATAGCTCAGGCGCGCTACTCATATAGATTTTTGGCTGATTTTTCATTTTCCAGCTCAAGATTTCGGCCAGTTGGACCAGTTTTGATTGTGGATGTAATTTTTGAGTTGTCTTGATGTAATTTTGTGTTTTTAATGTAACTTTGACTCACTTTTACCTATTCTAGAAGATTTACTCCCAAAAAGTGAAAATCAAGTCAAAGAATCAGTTTCCTTCCTTTTAGAGGCAAGTTGTTTGGATGCCTAGATTCTAGCTCCTTGTTTAGAATTAGTTGGAACTGCTCCTAGAAGGAGGAATTCGACCCCTAGAGGCATGGGAAGGGGTTAGGATGGTCTATATGATGTAATTTCTCAATCATTTTCAGAGGTTGGATAGGTTGGACTCTTGGGAAAACTTTTGGCACACTATTGTACATATTTTTCATATTTTGGCTAAGGAAAGATCAGAGGTTTTGCAGCACCTGTTGGGATTCTTGTGGCTTTCAATTCTTGATGGTGTTTTCTCTCAGTTTATTGTAATTTCTTTCATGTTTAATGTATTCCATTCCCTTCTTATGCTTCTAAAACTAAATGAATGAGTAAATGAGGTTGAATCCATTGTTTCCAGTGCTCTGCCTTTAAATTTGTTTAGTTTTACATGTTTTCGCCTGTTTGGAGAGGATCCATGTTCTCCCTTTCCCTCTTCAGCTCCTTTTCATTCTGATCCATCAATATACCCGATCAAAAGCATCAAGACTACTGCCTAGCTCGCCCCAACTCGAATTCTGCAAAGATCTGGCCTTATCCCCGGACCCAAAATTGTTTTCCCCATTTTTTCAACAAAAAACCCAAAAATCAAAATCAAACTTTCCTATCTCTTTACTAGCCTAAAATTAGTATTCGTTATAAGTCATCTCAGCCCCTTTGAAGACCTTTTTCCGAGATAGACCCGGAGAGAGCCCTCTCATGTCCTTGTAGGGCTAGCTACGAGGCTGAGCATGGTTTGATGTAGCCTTGAGTTTTACCTTATTTCAGCCTAAGGTAGATTTGAGCGCTAACATAGTGGCGACCATACTGGGGAGAAATTGGTTTTTTGGTTAGTGTTGTTTGATTTATAGCTACAGACGGAGCCTGAAGTCACGCCAGGTAGCTTTCGAACTGCTCTTGCTCTGCGAGTGCATAGTAGATAAACGCTGCTTCAGTCGATCTCCGGTCTAGCTTGTAATCGTAACACTTAACTTATAAATTTCCCCAGTACATGTATCGAGTTCAGATCTGATGGTTGATGGTGGACAACGATCAGACATAAGAAGGTTTAAATCATTCACCTGGTGACTCCAATTCAAAGTCTGGAGGACTGACTCTTTCTCTGAGAAAATGGAAGGATCTTACACAAAGTTCAGGTATCTAAAGTGGAATGGTATTCAGGATCTAATCTGCTTTCTTGTAAACTATTTCTTTGTTGTTCTTGAAGCTGTCCTGAAAGTTTTTCAGAATTTGTTGTATGAGAAAGGTGATCAAAATCTTCACTCGACCTATTCAAAGAGTGTAAATACTGAGTTTCCCTTTGATCCTGGCCTCCTTAATTTTCCCACATCTTATGATGACTCTCTTCAGAGTGATGAGCCTAAAGAAAAAAAAACTGATCCCGCAGCTCTTGTACATACCCCTACACCTTGTAAAATTCCAGATCGGTACAAACCTCTTGTTTTACCTTCTGTTCTTCATGCTTTCCCTAAAAATTATGACCTATATCTACCAAGATTTGACAGTGAATGTAACAATGTCAACGCTGAGCAACATGTGCAGAATGTTGAGACTTTTCTAGATCTTTTTGAAGTTGATGATGAAGATGTTAGTATTAGGCTTTTTGCTCTTTCTTTGCAAGGCCAAGTGAAGAGTTGGTTTAAAGCCCTGCCTGATGTGAGCATTTCAGATTTCCAGCAGTTTGTCAAAGTTTTCCTTGATAGGTGGATGATCGGACATAACTTTTTGTTGATTATAGAGGAGTATAACTAGCTGAAAAGATTGCCAGGGGAGACAGTACAACAATTTTCTGCTAGATTTAACCAAGTTTATTATTCGATGCCAGTTGATATAAGACCTTCTCCTAGATCTTCTCTCTTGCACTACCCGGGGGCCTTTGATCCGGAAATGGAGTTTCAGCTGAGAGAAAAGAATATTGCAACACTTCACGAGATGCAGAACAAGGCAGTGAATGTAGAGGCTCATTTGCTGATCCGGAGGGCAAGGTTGAAGGAAGAAGAGATGAAAAACATAGATCCAGAGAAGCTGACACCTTCAGAGGAAAAGCTTGATCTTTTCGTAAATGCAGTAGAAGAGATGGTGCGGAAAATGACCGCAAAAAATGAAAATGACATTCAAGAACAAGTGGCTGACCCAAAACATTTTGTTTCTTATCCCAGTTGTCATACTAATTGTTTTATAGATCATTGTGAAGAAGAGAGAGCTGTTGATATGGTATATATGTTTGATGATGTGTTTTATACCGATGAATTGCCTCAGTTTGATCAGTATGATGATGATTATGTTCTCCAGACAGAAGCTAATCTTGCAGACAAATCAACAACTAGTTTGTGGAAGGAGGACGTTCATTTTCAGCAGCTCGAGTACAGTGATCAATCGATACATATCAGCTATGGAAATGATGAGGAAAGTGAATTTTTTTTTGAAGTAAGTGAAGGATCTTTGCCTTTTTGTTTTGATTCATTTCAGTTCATCAGAGACAACTACCATGCAATCAGAAATCAAATGTCAACAAGTCTTGATCTGGACCATCTTGAGTGCAATGAAAACCTTGTTCAAGACTTCTCATATTCAGATTTTCAGCCCTCAAAAGCTATTGATTTTCAAGTTGCAGATGAAGACACGGAAGCTAGCACATATGATCAAATGATACAAGGTGACTCTGTACCATTTTGTTTTGAATCATTTCAGTTTTTTAAGGGTAAATTGCATAGTAAATCTTCAAATGAGCAGCCTATAAGAAATCAACAATCTCTCAGTGTTAATGTTGAGGATGAGACAGATAATGAAATTCTTGACCAGCTTGTAGCATCAGATTTGAAGCCACCAAATGAAATTGAAGGTCAGATTACAGATGAAGGTGTGGAAGATGAAATACATTATTTGATAATGCAGGAAAATTCTATACCCTTTTGTTTCGAAGCATTTCAGTTTATAAGGCAGAATTTTCGTAATATATCTCAAGGAAAAGAGGAACAGCCAGTAGGATGTCATACAGTTTCAAGGGATACAGTGCAGCAGTATTCTCAAGTTTTTGATGATCCTATTGCTCGTGTGTTGGATGATGTTTGCTATAAAAATTCTGCTCCATTAGCTAACCATGTGCCCGAAAAGAATGTTGATAATAATCTTGTTCAAAAGTCAATTTCATTGTGTTGTTCAACAGATTTTTCATATGAGGAGATTTGACAACAGATTCTTGTTCTGCTTAGGACTCAAGAATAAACTTGTTTAAGTTATTCACAAAATTCAGGATCCTTTTATAGCCATTTAATCACCAAAGAAAAGCACCGCAGATGTGAGGAAAAGTTTAAGATTAAGGTATGGAGATTATCTGGATCAGAGCAGTGATGTGTTAATGGAAATCAGTAGCTATGTGTATGAAGATCCTTTTGCAGTTTTCTTGAAGTCTTCTAGTCAATTCATGCTTTGCAAGTTTATCAGCAGTCAGCTTGAGTTCAAATTTCCATGGGAGTTGCCTTTCGATTCTTTCCTTCTCCTACGCATCAGTAAGCATGTGGGAAGAAATCAAACAGCAGGCAGCATGCTTACATGGTTGCATTGGCTGTTCCATTACACTTGATCGGGTGGTGTAAAGCACAATTAGAGTAGGTTGTATTGAATAAGCTTCATATTGAGCATATTTCCAGTTTGTCGGTTGTGTTTAAGTATCAAGTCAATTTTTAGTTGAGTGAGAGTCAGTTTGTGTCATCAAGTCATCAATTTTTAGTCATGCATTTCAGTTTTAGTTTTTGATTCCATTGCCCAATGGATGGAGACACTGTCTGCTCTCCCAAAGATCTGTAGTTCTTGGCACCTCCAAGGAGCTACCATCCCCATTGGAGCCAATGTTAGTGCCACCCTTTGCAGCTTTCCTCCAGTGATCAAACATGCTCTTACAAAGTGATCTTAAAATGTCGAGGTCAAATTTTGTCATTTCAGTGAGCCTTCAAGCAAAATTTGCTCACTAGGCATTAGGTCTAGGGTTTGCTTTTACTCCTGTCAAAGTCGTCCAAATGTCAGTCCATGTCACCATTAAGCTGAGTGTGCCATCATTCAGAGGGTTTTCATCATCATTTCAAGTTCCATTGGGTCATTTTACAACTTGTTCATGCTTCAGTTGTGCCTAGGTAAGGTCCATTTCCCTCTCCTAGGGTTTTGGAGGTAATTTCTCTTGGATGGTCAAATCATTATAGTGCAGCCTGTATCCCGATGTTCATACACCTTCCCATATCATTAATGTACTATTAAACACTTCCCATCACCGAGATCCCCCCAATTCCCTCATTTTTGCACAAACCTAGTTTTCTAGTTTTCTGCCACAACTTGGCAATTTTCTAGGCTAGGCCTGTGTTTTTCCCTTTTGGACCCCTTCCCCTCACTCAATCTCTGAGATTCCACTTTCCCCTGTTTCCTAACATCCCTCCCTACTTCCAAAAATTTTCCCAAGAATTTATAAGCCCCTTATCCCCTTCATTTCACTTCATTTCGACAAAATCCCTTGTTTCACACATCGGGATAGGTTTCAATCAAATGATGTTTCAAAGCCATAAAAGATGAATTTTGAAAAAATGAGAGAGGTTTTTGTGCACAACATGCCAAGGAGGAAAAACCTCCTTCACGTTTTACATAGGTATAATGGTTTTGGAGAAATGTCAAGAATACCGTTGCCTCAGGAGAATTGATGCACCTGCAGGAAGTAGTGTTGGGAGATTTGAGTTTTTACAGGGTAAATGAACTCCAAATTGCAAAATTCCACTTGGGTTGGAAATTAGACTCCACGAGATTTCTAACGAGCTATCACACACCTAATTTGGACACCAGGAAGGCCTCCAAAAGCCTCCTGAAAAATGAACTATGTAGCGCGCTACTCATATAAAAGTGCGCGCTACTCATTGGGCCAGAACACAAATGTTTTTTGCCATTTCTCTTCAATATCAAATTTGCTTGGTTTTTTCCATGATTTAACATCAAAAAAGGCCAAGAAACATCAAGGAAGTGAAAAAAATGAGTTTTGAAGCCAAATTGTGTGTTGGATCAGCGCTGACACGCGTTACCGTGCGCTAACATAATGATGCGCTATGCGTAGAGCCCAGAGGCTTCCAAAAATTCATTCCCATCAACCAAATTTGTGCCAAATCACTTCATTTTTTCTGCAACATACTTTTTCATACACACGACACCATGACGAGACTCACACATCAAAGAACATGTGACAATGGTTATTCATTGAACTGCATACACCAGGAGGACACTGAAGCGTCGTGAAACACCTGATCCACTCCGGATTTTGGCCGAGGATTTTTTGGCTGGACATGATGCATGATGGAGGGTTTTCGCTCTGAATTTGAGCAAATTTGGAGAAATTTTTGTCATTTTGAAAATTTTTGGTCTCAAAACAGATTTTTCAGCCATACGAGTAGTTGTAAATAATACGCGCTCGGTTATAATTGGGACACTACGAGGAAAATTTAATTTTTTTTACCTTTTCTATGGAATTATGCATGCTCCAATAAGACCAAAGCATTTCAACCAAATTCTGGATGATCAAAGCAAACACCATGAAAAATCACCATTTCTTCCACCTGTTTAAGAGGAAGCACACCAAAGGAGACATTTGGAGGGGGCAATGAGCTCCAAATTGGGAAATTGCATCAGTAAGAAAACTCACATTTTATTTAAGGAAGAGGATGGTTGTTGGAAATACTGAGAGGGGGGGGGTGAATCAATATTCCTTTCAATTATAGCATTAGTTAATCTTCAATTATTATCAGTGTTTGTATTATGATAGTAGAAAACAAGAGGAAACAAAATGCACACATTTTTTAAGGTGCAAACCCACTCCTGGACAAAAACCACCTAATTCTTTTCCAATAATTATCTAATATTCAACTCTAATTGAAAATAAAGCTCCAACTTCCTAGAATCTAGAAAAGCCTTCTTCTATAGCTCCCACTGGATGGACGCTCCAATTCCCAAGATTATTCAGTAGTCAACTGAACGGATTCCCCAACACCCAATGAACTACAACTCACCCTAGCACCACCGTACCACCCTATAGAAGAATAAAAGAATAATGTACTCCCATACTGGGGAAAATGGTCCAATTTTACAATGATATAAAATGATGTATAAGAAGAAGATATACTAGACCAGAACCCCAAATTTGATACAACCACCTAATGATGATCCTAGACCTCCCAACACTGCCTCTTCAACCCTTGGCAAATAGATACTAGTACAATTTTTACAATAATGTATTTACAATGACTTAGTACAATGATACCTTTACAATGATTGTATGTAGTGTTGCCCACTTGAAGAATTCATATGATGAAATTCTTGCTGTTGTTATGCACCTTGGCTACTTCTCTTGTCATGCTACCCTCTACTGCACTTTATTTGCTTTTCTGCCATAGAAATTATGGTCCTTTGCAATCCTTGACAACACATGATCTTGCTTTTTCTTTCCTTCCTGGAGCTCGATATTGAATCTGTTGTATCTCTGTTATTTCAAATCCTCAACATCTTATTTTCAGTCCTATAATATTATTCCGAGTCATCTTTCCAATTCCACAGGTCTGACCCAATTTGGATTCTTCAAGAGAGAGTTATACCCAATCTCTCACAATGCCCTAATTATAGACTGTTTCAGCAGAGCGCACTTGTACATCGTTCCATGTGTCACTGTTTCTTCATTTGGCTCTAAAATTAGAGAAAACTAAAAAATGTGCACTATCCTCCACTTTTTACAGAATTCCAATCCAATACTTAGAGAGAGATAGTTATGATGATTTTCCCAAGGTCACTTCTTTGAGATGAATTTCAGGAGTTTGCAAAAACCCTGACTTCCACAGATCATATCTCCACAAATAATGTGCACCTTGATCTGAAATTATTACATTAGCTTCCTTAGGATTTCAGATTCTCCCATAAAAATTTCAGCTTTTGAACCTTCGTAGAAAAAAAATTAGAGCGAAAATTCCAAGATGACTTGTTTCAGATGGCGAAATCCCTTGCCTAAGGAGGAAATGAAGATCAAAATTTATATAAATACTTAAGTTGAGAGGGGCTTCAACAAGTGAACGTGGGAGGGATTTTAGGAGCTTAAAAAATATTAATTATGACTTTTCAATTACCCATGCCCCAACCCCATGGGGTTTTAGCCCACTAACTGCGGGTACAAACTTCAAACATGAATATCTCTCAAATCGTGAAGAATTACATGGCGTGCCATATATCAATGGAAACATCTCAACAAGTAGAAAGCATCAAAATAATTATTGACCCAAAATATATTATTTTGGTAGGTCAAAATTCCCATGCAATATTGGGTTAGCCCCTGGTGCTTCTTGGGTTGACATCAATGACAACCGCTGATCAAAAATATCCCCCTTTGGCATTGATGGAAACACAAGTACTCCCCCTACGATAATGACACCTCTTCCTACAACATTCTCTCCCCCTTTGACATCAATGGCAAAGGGTAACTCCCCCTGAAACACAACCATCCTGTGGACCTGTACACACTTCCACTCCCGCTGACACACAACTGTCCTGTAGACCTGTAATCTAATGAGAACTTGGGAGAATCCCAAGCTTTTGATGAAGATATTCAAATGCTTCATGAGGTAAATTTTTAGTGAAAATATCAGCAATTTATTCTTTTGTACAAACATACTCAAGTTTGATATTCTTTTCAGCAACTTGTTCTCTAACAAAATGATATTTGATCGGAATGTGTTTTGTTTTTGAATGCATGACATGATTCTTGGAGATGTTGATGGCACTAGTGTTGTCACAAAATATGGGAATAGGCTCACTGAATTGTACTTGAAGATCTTGCAAAGTTTGTTTCATCCAAAGGACTTGAGTACAAAATGATGTTACTTCAATGTATTTTGCTTCCGCTGTAGATAACGAGATTGAAGTTTTCTTTTTTCTCAACCATGATACGAGACAACCACCAAGATAGAATGTTGCTCCACTAGTACTCTTACGATCATCAATGCTTCCTACCCAATCTGCATGTGTAAAGGCTTGAATAATGAGATTGATACCCTTGGGATACCACAAGCCATATTCTTCTGTGCCCTTTAGATATTGAAGAATTCTTTTGATGGCAATAATATGTGATTCTTTTGGTGCTGCTTGGAATCTTGCTACTTGTCCAACTGCTTGCATAACATCTGGTCGAGAGGCTATTACATATAGAAGACTACCAATCATAGATCTATACAACTTCTTATCCACATCCTTAGATGAGTCATTTATGCTCAATTTTCAACTTGTTACCATCGGAGTAAGGACGGGTTTGCAATGTTCCATTTTGAATTTCTTGAGCATTTCCTTGACGTACTTGGCTTGAAATATAAATATTCCTTTCTCTTGCTGAGATATTTGAAGCTCCAAGAAGTATGTCAGCTCACCAAGTAAAGACATCTCAAAGTAACTTTGTGTCTTTCTAGAAAAGTTCTTACTTAGTCGATCATCATTGCTACCAAATATTATCTCATCCACATATAACTCAACGATTATTAAATTATCTTTATCTATTTGTACATAAATATTTCTATCAATAGTACCTTTCTTGAACCCTTTTTGATGTAGATATCCATCAAGATGAGCATACCATGCTCTGGGAGCTTGCTTGAGACCATATAGAGCCTTCTTTAACCTACAGACATAGTCTTCTTTTTGTGATAGTAGAAAACCTTCAGGTTGTTCGATGTAAAATTCTTCTTCTAATTCTCCATTCAAAAATGCTGACTTAACATCCATTTGGTAGACTTTGATTTTTCTTGAACATGAATAGGCAAGAAACACTCATATGGCTTCCATTCTAGCAACTGGTGCAAATGTTTCGTCGAAATCAATTCCTTCATCTTGTGCATAGCCTTTGCAAACCAATCTTGCTTTGCTTCTGGTAACCTGCCCATCTTCATTCATTTTTTTCCTGAACACCCATTTAGTCCCAATGACATTTTTATCTTTTGGTCATAGAACTAATTCCCAGGTGTTATTATTTTTGATTTGATCCAATTCTTCATTCATAGCTGCTACCCAATGTTCATTCTGGCTAGCTTCCTCAAAACTACTAGGCTCAAAGGTTGCTAGAAAAGCAATGTGAGCTTGTTGTGATGAACGAAGCTGTCGACCTTCATTTATGTCACCAATGATTTGATTTGATGGATTGTTCTTTTGAATCCACTATTTTGTTCTCCTTGGAGGAGCTTCTTGTTGTTGTTCTGGTATATCTTGATGATCATTTTTTACTTCTTCCTCGTTGATAGTTGCTTCTTGATCTACAATTTTATCTCTGTCTTTTTTAGCCTCTGTCTCAAGTTTCAAATATTCTAGATCCTCATCATTACTCGCTAGAACACCATATTCGTCAAATGTAACATTTATGCTCTCCACTATCTGTTTTCGTCTTAGATTATAACATTTATAGGCCTTTCTTTACATGAGTAACCAAAAAAGATACCTTCATCAACATGTGATTCAAACTTACCCAAATTTTGATATTCTATTTTGATATAACATTTTATTCTGAAGATTCTAAAATATTTTACATTAGCTAGTTTTCCTTTCCATAATTCATATGGAGTCTTGTTGCAATTATTTCAGAGAAGACTTCAGTTGATAATGAAGATTTCCATATCAATTTCTTGAACCCATAATTTTTCATCCAATTTTGAGTCCTTCAACATTGTTCTACCTGTTGAGCAGTGGAAAATGTATGAATTCACTATGTTTTTTCCCATTCTTTTACTTTAAAAATAATTCTTTTTACTTTAGAAAGGTGACTTATTACAAGAATTATGGTAGAATTGTGAAGATTTATGTTTATTGTAAAATGTAACTAAAAACTGCCTTTTATTGCTAAAAATAGGAATCAGGCGAGGTGAACATCTATACAAGAGGCGAGGCTAAAGTAAATGCAACAGATGTTCCTCCAACGTTAGACCAAATCCTGCCAAAGACAAGGAAATCCGAATGCATCGCTAAGAAAAGGCAGGAGACAGCTCAGCTTCAGTCAAAGGAAATCAAGTGACAACTAAAGAAATGAGAGAAGAAAATCCCTCAGGATCCTTCGATCTTGAGGGATGGCTGTTCAAACCTCATCCCGTTCCTTGTCTTGTCTGTCGAGTTTGTTATATAAGGCAACGCCTTTAGCGATTGTAAGAGAGTCGGATCAGTTGATCAAAAACATTCCTTTTGCAATATTGCATTTTATTGACTCTCGTGATCAGAGAGCAGTCACTGTAACACTTTTATGTTTGATTAATACAAAGGCGCATTTCATTTCATCTTTCAAACTCTGAAGTAACCCAGCAGTGTTTCACTGGTGGTAAGTGCCTGGCCCTGGTGGAATTGCTTTGTTGTTTCTATTTCTATCCTTTGATTACTATCATGTGATAATTGTGTTTAGTTTCATTACAATTACAGAGTTATTTGATTACTGTTGAATTGAGTACTGGATTACTGTATGCGCTAATGGATTTCATTTCTATTCTATTTTAGCAGGGATCGTGATTACTATCTTATTCATCTTGCTATCTCTTATAAATCTTTGTTGTTCCATACTTAACTTCGTTCGCTGTTCCATTAGATTATGGTTCATTTCAATTGATTACCTAATAGAATTTGCTAACGATAGGGTTGAAGTTTGAGAAGATTCGTTATCTGAGTTTGTTAAGGTTATATTTGCTGTTCAATTTCTATTTACTGTTCAATTACTATTTGTTGTTCATTTCTAATTCGTTAGGTTTAGATTGCAGATTGTTTGTTTACAGTTTGTTGCGTACTCATAGAGATTATAAATTGTTGTTCCTTTCCAATTCTTTCTTCTGAAAGAAGTTCTTATTAGTTTATTTTCAACAGTAAGTAGTTCAATTTCGATTTCACTTTGATTTCTTAAAGAGCAGTACTATCAACTGTAGAGAACATTGGTTACTACCTCCAAGTTCCCAGATGGATTGCCTTGTCTCAGTGTGATTTCAGTTGCATCGATTTCTAAGGGAATGAGTTATTGCTACTGTATCCGTGATTGATGCTTTGCAGAGTGAGTATTTGAATTCATGTTACTGTAATTAGATTTCTTCAGAAGCATCCGTTTACTCTTGTATCTAGAATACTATACTACATCTCTCATAGCATTACTCTTAGGTGAATTGCAGTCTCAATCAGAGTACACTCTTGAAACAAAAATATGTTCTCGGATTGATAATTAATGTAGAATAAATGGGTGTTAAAAAGATACCTTTTATACCTCAACATTTTGGCACCATTTCCAGGAAGGGTGTATGCGATTCTGAAGGAGTGATTCACATTTGATTTTCTTCTTCTTGCGAATAATTGGGTATTAAAGATGGAAGGTAAGAATCTGTGCACAGGGCAAGGCACATACTTGCTCACAGCCCGCTTCACAGCAGAATTAGGTAAATTTATTTTTTTAGGTAGGAATGAAGGCTTGTTTTCTTGAATGAATAAACCAGCTAAACAAAACAAAATTCCTCCTAAACCCGAAAAACCTAAGGGACTGGTGACCCTTGGGCGAGCAAATTTCATTGACGAAATCCTTAAAAAGATTGAATCTCAGCCATCAGTAGGACCTAGGAAAGTTATCTCTAGACATCCTATTGGTTCCCTTTAGGCCACAGAGTCACCATCTGAAGCCTTTACTGAGATACACTATCAAATAGTGGGAATTGAGCAAGATTCCCAAGAAACTGAGAATCCATGCCTAATTTCTCCACAAGAAGGGAACTCTAGTAATCTCCGTGAAGGAGAAGGGGAAACAGGAGAAGCAGAAGAACCAAAATATCCTCTTGAAATAGTCCAAACAATGAGTAGTCTAGCTAAGGGAAGTGCTGTCAAACTCATTCAAAACAAAGGACCTGAATCTCCTCAAACAGTAGGCCAGCAAGGAATACTTATTGTTCCATATCAAGGGAGTGTTGTCAAGGCCATTCCTACTCCTTCTAGTTAGCCTAGGAATTCCCTTGAGATCCCAGAAGGATATTGGAACATATTTGATCAAATGGCCCAGAACAAAAACCAGAACTAGTAAACACCCCAGCAAACCTCCACACTGCAATATCCTATAATGGATGTTGCAGTTAATGCACCCATGAAATCCATTTCCCTTCAACATATTCCTACATTTCATGGCTTGAAATTGGAAGATCCAGATGCATTTATATTCAAATTCGATGTGTTATGCAGGGGGTATGATTATACCACCGATCCCCAAAAATTAAAACTATTTCCTTCCACATTAAAAGGAGCAGCGTTACGATGGTTTATGGGGCTAGGTGGGGGTGTCATAACTTATTGGGATCAGATGAAAGCTACGTTTTTAAATAAATATCAAGATTATTGCAGGGTCTCGTTAGTGTCAGCCTTTGCGCCTTTCCTTCGGCGTATCGGGAAACATTCTCTTACAAAGTGATTTTTAGGGTGCTGTCAAGGTCAAATTTTGTCATTTCAAAGGAGCCTTCGCTAGGGTTTCTCACTGTGCATTGTGTCTAGGGCTGCTTACCTCGTCAAAGTTGTCCAAATTTTGGTCCATGTCACCATTCAGCTGAGTGTACCATCATTCAGAGGATTTTCATCATCATGTCAGGTTCCAATGGGTCATTTTACACCTTCTTCATGCTTTAGTTGTGCCTAGGTAAGGTTCATTTCCCTCTCCTAGGGTTTTGGAGGTAATTTCTCTTGGATGGTAAAATCATCGAAAAAAATTGTATCCTGATGTTCATACACCTTCCCCTATCTTTAATGTACCTTATTAAACACTTCCCATCACTGAGATCCCTCAAATTCCTCATTTTTGCACAAACCCTAGTTTCTTGCCACAACTTGGCAATTTTCTAGGCTAGGCCTGTGTTTTACCCTTTTGGACCCCTTCCCCTCACTCAATCTCTAAGATTCCACTTTCCCCTGCTTCCTAACATCCCTCCCTACTTCCCAAAATTTCCCCAAGAATTTAGAAGCCCCTTATCCCCTTCATTTCGCTTCATTTCGAAAAAATCCCTTGTTTCACACATGAGGATAGGTTTCACTCAAATGATGTTTCAGAGCAATAAAAGATGAATTTTGGAAAAATGAGAGAGGTTTTTGTCCAAAACATGCCAAGGAATAACAAACTCCTTCAATTTTTACACATGTATAATTTTTTTGGATAAATTTCAAGAATACCGTTGCCTCAGGAGAGTTGATGCACCTACAGGAAGTAGTGTTGGGAGATTTGATTTTTGATAAGGTAAATGAACTCAAAATTGCAAAATTCCACTTGGGTTGGAAATTAGACTCCAAAATATTTCCAACGAGCTATCAAACACTCAATTTTGACACCGATAAGGCCTCCAAAAGCCTCCTGCAAAATGCACTATGTAGCGCGCTACGCATAGAAAAGTGCGCGCTACTCATTGGGCCAGAACACAAAAAATTTTGCCATTTCTCTTCAATATCAAATTTGCTTGGTTTTTTCCATGTTTTAACATCAAAAAAGGCCAAGACACATCAAGGAAGTGAAAAAATGAGTTTTGAAGCCAAATCGTGTGTTGGGCTAGCGCGCTACGCGTTGGGCTGGCGCGCTACGCGTTGGGCTGACGCGCTACGCGTAGAGCCCAGAGGTCAGAAAAATTCATTACATCACCAAAATTTGTGCCAAATCACTTCATTTTTCTGCAACATACTTTTCATACACATTGTGACACCATGATAGAGACCGACACATCACAATAGAGACAGTGTTTTCACTACTGAAACTGCATGCACCAGGAGGATACTGATGTTGACACCTAATCCTATGGATGGGTGTGCATATTTAATATTGTATATTAATTAATATTAGGAAATAAGGAAGGCCAAGAGTCATTTGGAGATGAATCCCAATAGCCTCACCTCCATGTATAAATCAATGTGCATCCTTCAGCTAATACACATTCTGATTTTGAGGAGTTACCTCCTGGTTTGACATGGTATCAAAGCCAGCTCCACTATTGGCATTTCTGCCTGTGGTGTAACTCCCTCTCCTTTGCTCAGTAAATTTTATTAATAGTTTTTGCTGCTCATTAATTTCTAGACTGTTATTCTGCATTTTTTTTCTCTATATAGCCCTGACATTTGCAACTCCAGCTCCTACAGCTCCTGAAGACTACAGGTCCTCTGTCATTCTGCAAATTGCAGGCTCTGTCATTCTGCAAGATTCCATTTCAAAAAAAATTTGTAACGGCCTTTGGGCCTCCTCCATTCTCCATTCTCCATCATCCTCCATTCTCCATCGACTCATCTCCCTCTCCCTCACTATTCTACGACCTCTCCCTCACTGTTCTAAGCCCCTCGACTCCCTACATTCCACATTCATCCCTCCCATCTCTTAACTCGTTTCATCACAACCCTACGCACCTTGCACACTCCCTTTTACCTGCGCTCTACACTCCACAACAATACATCTCTAGCGCCCTCACTGTCTATACAAACACCCTCACACTCCTACAGTCCACTGCATAGAAACTCACACTTCACGGTTGCTCATCCTCCATACGACCGCTCAACTCCCTCACAGCAACGCCGGCACACACATGTTCTCCTACCCCCTATCCCCAAACCTAAGCCCTCGGCCCATGCCTTACCCACGCTGTTGAATCGATTCAAGTTCTCACATGCAATTGATTCACAGTGATAAACCCTCTTCCCTACGCTGCTCAACGCTGCATTCACAATGCTGCCTAATTCGCAGTGCAGTTGATAACTCCCTCTGCCATCTTTACAATACGTTGCGATGTTCAGTAATACATCTCCACGCTGCCCACGTTACACGTCACCTCTCTGCACCAACGCTTCCATATAAACGCTGTTATATACGTTCGGCCCTTTCCACTGTTATATAAACGCTGTCATATACGTTGTCTGCTCCATTCAAACGTTATGTCATATATGCCGCTGTCCATATATTTCAACGCCGCCTGTGGTGTATAAAACGCCGTGGTATATAAAATGCTGTCCATTATATTGTGATGCGTTGTATTGATTACATGGTATGCACTGTCCATTACATATTTAAACACTATTAACATGTAATACGCTGTGTATCCATTCCATATTTTATATTACGCTGCCTCCATACAACACTATGTATCCATTCCATACAACGCTATGTATCCATTCCATATTTCACTGCGCCTTACAATAGTCATATAATTTCAACCCCTCCACTGTTTATATATATGCGCTCTGTTTATATATATGTGCTAACAACGCTATTTGACCGCCCCTCCATTCATATTTCATATCATTCCTACCACATTATACCGCCCCTCCACTCATATAATACATTTTTTCCCAAACAAAAAAAATTATATAATTTTTTTGTGCAGAATTCAGTTTCTAGCAAAGTGTTTCTGTCTTTTAAATTCAGTTTGTAGCAAAGAGTTTGTTTTTTTTTTAAATTCAGTGTTTTAGCAAAAATATTTTTTGTCCTTATAAACTGAGTACATTTTCCAGCAAAGATTGGTTTTTCTCTCCTTCAAGAGAAATTTTCCAGCAAAGTTTTTTTCTCTCCTCCTTCAAAAGAAGATGACAGTCCCTTCATCTTCTAAAGAAGCTGCCTACTTGGCACAGAGAGAAAAGAGAAATGCTTCAGGTCCATCCAAAGGAAGAGAAGACAAAAGACGAAGAAGAAACTTCAGAGAAAACGGGGGCAGACAATCTAAAGCTCAGCAGTAAACAAATCAAGACAGAGGTAAAACTGATGACAAAGACAAAGGTAAACCAGCTGAATCAGCTCATTCTGTTCTAGCACATTGTAACAATGGAGTAACTCGAGACTTGTTTTGATGTTTCATTTATTTTATGGAGAGATGAAGAAGTTGCTAGATTCTGTGATTATAACATGTCACACATTTAGAAAAGATTGGTCTGAAGAATTCACCGGCTGTGTTTTCCGAGCAAAGATATTTCATAGATAAATCCAAACTCAAGCCATCAGGGCTTGGCACAGTCAGGCTTAAGTTGCATGGTATTCCAGATCATATTCTACATGAGGTTCTATACCTCCCCGAGTTGAGGAGAAAATTGTTGTCCCTGCTCCAAATCCACCAGCAAGGACACTCCATCCACTTGTTTGACATCAAGGAAGAGGTCAAAAAAGCATCAGATCACTCGCTTGTCATGGAGGGAATAGAAGAAGGAAGACTCTTGAAGCTAAAAGGTTCATCTGTTCATGCTCAAAACTTTGCATTCAGTTCACATCATGATCAAGGTACATTCCCATCAAGTCTTTTATGGCATGCTATATTTGGACACTTAAACTATGAAAGCCTTTGTTTGTTGAAGAACTACTTGAATGTGACTTCGCCACAATTCCTAGAAAACCTAAGGAATGTGATGCTTGTATTCTAGGAAAGTATAGCAAAATGTACCATTTCATGATTCACACTCAAGAGCACATAGGAAACTTGAACTTGTTCATTCGTATTTATGTGGTCTTGCGCTATTGCTTCGCAAATGGAAACAAATACATGATGACATTTATTGATGACTACACCGTAATGTGTTGGATTTACGATCGAAGTAATAAGTCTCGATGCTTTTTCAAAATTTCAAGAATTTTCATGCATGGATTGAAAATGATGCACAAACACATATTGGCTCTCTACGTACTGATAATGGAAAAGAATACACTTCAAACGAATTTGAAAATTATCTTCGTCAACATGGAATCAAACATCAAACAACTGTGCCATATAATCCACAACAGAACGGTGTAGCGGAAAGAATGAACAGAACTATTTTAAATATGGTCCGTTCCATGTTATTTTTCAAGAATGTAAAATTGATGTTTTGGGCTGATGCAGCTCTATGTGTTGTTTACATAAAGAATAGGTGTCCTTCAAGTTCAATTAGAAACAAAACTCCTTTTGAAATGTGGCATGGCCACATTCCTTCGGTAAAGCATTTCAGGGTCTTTGGGTCCACCTGTTATGCCTCGATACCCAAGGGTCAAAGGAACAAACTTGGTGCTAGAAGTCGCAAATGTATCTTCTTGGGGTACTCCAATACCTCCAAAGGATATCGTCTCTATGATGAAGAAAATAAGAAATTTGTAATAGCAAGAGATGTCATATTTCTTGAATCTTCCAAGAGTGACAAGGTTGTTGAGTGGCAACTTGATCACCTGGATAGATTCACACATGCAAAGTATTTCCAAGAATTTGATAATGTGATTCCACATCTTGAAGGGGGGATTCCGATATTGAATCAAACTGTGGAATCATGTCCTGAAGCACTCTCTCCCCCACATGAAGAAACAACCACGGATGACACATTAGATGATGTGATTGACAGAATTGGGAGATTGAATCTTGAATCAATCCCAACTCAGTCAAATGACCAGCCTGGGCCATCTCAGAAAGGTCCTCCCAAATGGCTGACAAAGACACTGGAGGATGTTCATCTTGATGAGGTTGGAAAAATAGGAGCAAGAAGTTCCACTCAAGAAATCGAAGGTGATGTAGATAATTCTGATTCTCCTGTTGATATAGATATTTCTTATAACTGTGAATTGAGTTTGTCTATAGATCATGAACCAACTTCCTTCAAAGAAGCCGCTTCTCATGATGAAGGGAAAGAAGCGATGCAGAAGGAGTATGATGCCTTAATAAAGAATGGCACTTGGAAGCTGGTTGATCCGCCTTTGGGAACGAAACCAATTGGCTGTAAGTGGGTCTACAAGAACAAGTACAAAGCAGATGGCTCACTTGACAAGCACAAGGCCAGGCTTGTGGCAAAAGGATTCGCACAGAAATAAGGAGTCGATTATGAAGAAACTTTTGCTCCCACAGCAAAATGGACCACCATCCGGACTCTCTTTGCCTTAGCAGCTCAGAATGGATGGAAAGTCCATCAGATGGATGTAAAAACAACCTTCTTGAATGGAGATCTAAAGGAGAAAGTTTCTATGTCCCAGCCAGAAGGATTTGTGATAAAGGGTCAAGAACACAAAGTTTGCAAACTTGTAAAATCCTTGTATGGCCTCAAGCAAGCACCACGAGCCTGGTATGAGAAATTGACCGAGCATCTTCTGAAACTTGACTTCAAATATTTTGATCTTGATGATGCAACTTTGTTTGTCAAGAAAGTTGGAAAAACAGTGGTATATCTTGTGGTATATGTAGATGATCTTTTCATAACAGGAAACAATGAGAGCTATATTGCATCCATGAAGAAAGAGTTTAAGAAAGGTTTTGAAATGACTGATTTGGGTCATGTTCATTACTATTTGGGTATTGAAGTAATTCAACATCCTAAATTCATATTTCTTTCTCAAAAGAAGTACATTGGAGATATCTTGAACAAATTTGGCATGGATGACTGTAAACCCTTAAGCACTCCAATGGAACAAAACTTGAAGCTCACATCTATTGAAGGGAAGGAATTTGAGGATGCAACTAAGTATAGACAGCTTGTAGGAAGTCTTATCTATCTGACCACCACCAGACCTAACATTTCATTTGTTGTTGGAATCCTCTCAAGGTTCATACAAAAACCTTGTGAAGGACATTGGTCTGCTGCAAAAAGAGTGCTAAGGTACTTGAAGGGGACTCAAGACTTTGGACTCAAATATACACAGGTAGGCGACTTCAACTTGATCAGATACTCTGATTCAGACTTTGATGGCGACAAAGAAACAAGGGTGTCTACTACAGGTTACACCATGAGTCTTGGATCAGGAGCTGTCTCATGGAGATCACGCAAACAGTCAGTTCCAGCAGATTCCACGACCGAGGCAGTATATGTGGCAGCAGCTGAAGCAACAAAGGAAATTGTGTGGCTCCGGAAAATCCTGGAAGATTTGCAGATGAAACAAATGTATTCCACTCCACTCATGATCGACAACACTTCTGCAATAAAGTTTGCCAAGAACCCAAAGTTCCATGATCGAACAAAGCACATCAATACAAAGTACCATCTAATTCAACATCATGTTCAGGCCAA